>JARHVA010006559.1:267500-672500 GCA_037957365.1 Torreya grandis | reverse complement strand
ATGTAGCTTTCAAGTTAATAATCTCAAAATAAAAATTGTAGAATAATGTTAAATATATAATCATGTAGTGGTATATAAATATTTGAAATGTGTTTCATCATATTATTAAATATATCATTGAATTTCATATGAAACATGTGTTTGCTAAATATAACATAAAATAGCATAATCAACATGTGCATGATATTTATCATAGCATAAGATTAAAAGTATAAAATAGAAGTGATGTGTGATAGGAATCATGACACCTTTGTAAAAAATAATGTCATATAATTTGCATAGAATGTCACACATAAATCCATATACAAGGGACATGTGAATGTCATATAAACACACTAGGCCAAGGGCCACACTCAAATTTCATGAAGATATCATATAAATAAGACAAGTATATATTATAGACACAAGGTAAAGGGCCACACACAATAAGTAATCAAACCCTAACTTATCATTTATTGAAGTAATCATTATAAAATAAAAATAGATAAAATGAGACAAGTCTACATCACCCATATGTATCAATTTCATTATTATAAAATAATAGATCTTTGTAACACAATGTAAAATATGAGTGGATATAAAAACACTCATATGAAATATAACTTAACATGGTATAAATGTTTTGGATATATATAACATGTTGAAGTGTGTTGTACCCAATATCCCCCTTTTCTCTAGAAGGAAATAGGGACCCATTATTTTTGAAATCTAATCTCAATATGATGCCTTTTTTCATATGATTATGCAAAATCTAGAAAATCTAAGGCATTTCACTTTTAGCAAGATGATATTGTCATTGTGTTTTATGAGACTAACTTTTATATTGTAGAGATTAATTCTTTGGGATAATTCCTTTAGCCCTTGTGCAAATTATCTTGTTACATGTTATGTTTTAGGTATTCTTGACCTTGCTTTCTTTCGAGCTTATTATTTAAGAAGCATTATTTTATCTTTAAAATTATCGCAGACATTTTATTTAAAATAATTCTCCTGAAGGAATTAAGCCTAAAACATTGGACTGTAGACACTTCCCCTAAAACAAATTCCCTGATGTATTATCCATTTGACCCTATCCCACTTACCCTTTAAAACTTTTGAAATAACCCCTTAGTTGTATAGAAATACCTTTCAAGAAGTTTAAAAGTGCCCTTAATCCTTCATGAAGGAGACCCTTTGAGAAAGATTTTACCCCAAAGTAGACCCTTCTAAGCATCCATATACCCTTCAATACCTTTCAAACTAGCCCTTTGGCCTTTCTAAAAGTGCCCTTTGTCCTTCTAAAATAACCCTTTGGCCTTTCCTAAATTGACCACTTAGCCCTTTTTTGACCACTTATTTTGGGGCACACACCCTTTGGATTTTGTGGGATATATCCTTCATAAATTTTGTTCTAAACCCCTTACCCTACCTGACTTATCCTTTATATATTTCCTTTGGCCCCTTTTCCCCATAAAAAGTGGCCTTTAGCTTTTGTGTTTTGGACCCCTTTTTTTCTATAGACATACCCTTCGAGACTTCTATCCTAAAGCCTTTCACCCTTTTGAAAGTGCCCACTTACCCTTTGGATATTTTTAAAAAGACCTTTCAGCCTTCTTAAAGTGTCCATATGCCCTTTTACTTCTCAAACATACCCTTCAAGACTTTTGTCCTAGACCTTTTTTCCCTTAGCCAATTCCTTTAGGCATTTTTATCAAAAGAATATAAAACCTTCAAACCCAAGCCACATACCCTAAGAAATTTGTGTAACCTAACCTTTAGGACTTTTGAAATGACCCCTTAGTTGTACAAAATTACCCTTCAAAAAACTAAAAGTGGCCTTCAGAATTTGTGAAGTAGAACTTCTGGGACTTTTGTCATGGACAAAATTCCCTATAAAGTGGACCCTTCAAATTAAAAGTACCCTTTAGTGGAGTTGAAAGTTCCCCCTAGACCTTTGAAATATCCCTTCAAGATGATTTCTTCCAAAATTTTCCTAGATGAATCCTTTAGAGAAATTATTGCAGACATTTAGTCCAAAGCAAATTCCCTAAGAGAATTAGTCTATAGGTGTCGACCCAAAAGTATTTTTTTGATGTACACCCTAAAGTAGTTTATTTCTAAGAATAATACTAAGTCTCATCATACTTAGCCAATATAAAAGGAAAAATACTTCCAATTAATATTTTAAATACCCCACCAAACTGAGCTAACAAATTTGATTGTAAATGAAATGAAAGCCAATATGAACATTGCATAGTTATATCACATGAACTGGTATTCAATATAGGATTCTATATAGATGATATGTTGCAATTGAAAGCCATCATTTTCATTTGAGCTAACTTCTATTCTAAGTATTTTTCTATCTTGCAGTGATAAAGATCCCTAGTTCTTACTTCAAAAGTATATAGCAAACAACAATGAAGCTAGAGTCGAGTTATTTACACCAACATATAGGCATATATATCATGTAGTGCATAGAGTAAGAGAAATATGAAGTATAAAACAATGGCATATACATCTAAAACATTCTAAGGTACTAATCCACCATCTCCATAGTTGATTAAAGATTCAATAGAATTCATTGATACAGTCTTTGACACCATAGTATTTAGAGATAAATACAAGAATTATTTAGCACTATGGGATGTCATTGATTCATTGGAATTATTTTCACTTGAAGATGATAGGACATTAGTAAATATATTATTTGTGAAGGAATTATTAGAGTTCAAATGACAAAGACTACATTTTAATGCAGTTAAACTAGAATTGATGCCTTGCATAGAACTCTTGAGGGACTTGTTCTTCTCTAGTAGGATATCACAAGATGTGTTCTTGCATCACTCTAACAACAACATAGTGGTCACTTGAATTTTAGGGCTAGATTTATAAATGTATTTGTCATTGAGCATCCATGATGCCTAGTTTGACAAGTACACATTGGTTCAATTCAACATAGAAACTTTGATGGAGAAGGTGTTCTCTTCATGGCTCCTCCCTAACCAAACCATTGCATGGAAAGGGAAGAAGTTGAAGGGTGTCATCCTAATTAATAGATTCAAGATGGGGATCTACATAGGCATATTACTCCTCTATAGATTATATGGTATGCCCTACATTCACTTTGTCAATTTAGATTAGGTACCATTATTGTATATGATGCTCATGCATGATGCCACTTAACCCCTCAACGAGATCATAAGCCTATAGCTAAGAGAGAAAATTATCCACAAAGATAGGCATCCTACACCCACTAGATATTTTTCATGATGTCATATCTATTGGATGCATTTATGGGGACATATTACAGATACTTTGGTACATTGTGGGCTCTAACCACTAACTATGAAGAGAATAGAGTTTGTGATTACTACCAATTCATACACATTTATTGCTACATCAAACACATGGTAAGAATCTATGAGGGTGTCTATCCTCAGATTTAGTAAGATATTCATGGCTCACCCATGCTTTAGATTAGGCATAACATTGTGAAAAACTTGGTTGGGAAGGGGTATTACTTCCTCTACCCCAATTTTACTATCATCATGCTATGGGGAAATAAGGTTGCCCCCCTATGTTTTCCAAGGTTTGTTCTAGAAAATTTGGTCGAATAGGAGATTGCCTTCCAATTATGGGAAAGCATTGAGGAAGACTTATTAAGGTAAAAGAAAGCCTTATATTTTGGTCACCTCATCACCATTGAAAAGATGACATATACAATGAAAAATCATCTTAGGGACACAAGTAGTAAGTATAGGAGCTATCATTTCCCTAAACTTCCACACAAATATTAGGATCTACATAGGTTAATCTAAAAACACATCCATGGGTTGAACATTCCATACAGTCATGTGCCCTATTACTATGATTTCATATTTTTGAATTTTAAGTAAGATGAAGAATTGTTAGAATGAGCATAGATTTTTAGGTTATAGGAGGACCATTTAAGGATGATCTAAGATGATCTTTTTATCTCCACTAGAGATTTAGATAGCATGAAGGTGCTCTTCAAGGGATGGTAACATTCAGGCTTTTAAAGATGATAGTTCAAGGAGCAATCCAAGGACTAGGTTGCATCCTCCTCCTAGGGACTACCTCTAAAGTTAAAATTGAAAGTACTGAAGAAGGATCTTAAGATATCCAAGCCTAGTTCAATAAGAGGAGGACAAGTGGGATACCCCATCATCCTTGACTCTGATGAGGAAGAGAGAATACAAGAGGATCCTACTATAAGTTTTAGCCAAATGCCAATTACTACCCCTAAATACACATTGCTAGATCCATTGGGGTACTAACTCTAGGAGAAGTATCATCATCACCACTAGACTCCCCTACTTAGGCAAGGACCCCTTCAATTCACAAGAGGAAACTTAAGACTCCCATAGGTAGTCCCACAATAGAGGCATCACAAGCCTTGTCCACTCAGCCTCCACATGTAGAACTAGCTAGGGGATATATGGTGATTATTAAATACATTGAATAAGATTCCAATGAGGAAGCTGAGCTAGAAAGTGTGAAGGATATGAGCCTCTAAGAAAAGCTTATAGAGCTCTCTCTTCAAGATATTTAATATTTTGTTAGTTTTCCCTTATCTTCTATATGCATTTTTGAGAAATCTTCCTCTATGTAAATCCCCACATCCATTCCTTCCACATCCATTGACTCTTATGTCTTCACTTCCATCCCATTCACTACACCAGTCCCTTATGTTCCTACTGGCACCTCCATGGTTAGAGACCTCAAGAAAAATAATAAGTCTATGAGGGTAAAAATAGATTTGGAAACTTCACAGCTCCACATTTAATCCACCTAAATCAACGTTCCTCTTCCAACTACCAAATCCATAAAAGAGACCACTATGACAACCACTAGTAGGGAAAGGAAGGCTAAGCCACAAATAGTCATAGTCTATCCACTTCCTTAGTCTGGGGGAGTGAATTGGTCTAAAATCATATGGCCTTCCCTTCTAGATGTCCTCACCAAAGTAAAAAGCAAAAATATAAATAAAAGGTAGAAGAAGAGGTTATTACCACAACATCTGATGCATCACAACTTGACATTTTTCCTTGGGTAGTAGATCTAAGGAGTAATGTCTCTCAATTACCAAATTTTAAGGTCACTAAGATCCCATCTATTTTCACCATGTTTGATCCTCCAAATCATAGCATCTAAATAATGAAGAAAATAAAATTATAATATGATAAGAGAACTCAAATCATCCTTGAGGAAAGGTAGGAGGTGTTCTCCCTCAGGTAGCCAGGGAAATACTTATACGAAGAAAATATATTAAACCTAACTTATGAACATAAGGATGCTATAGCTATGATCCACAATGGCATAGAGCTAACTTAGTAGGAGCTTGAGGTAGAGGTGCAAGTATTGGAGAAAGAAGTGGAACAACTTAAATAAAAATCTAAAATAGTGCATATTCTTGCTAGCATTGAAGCTAAAGTCTAGGAGGTAGCTTAAAGATGCTATAACTCACTAGAATCAATAGATTTTATGAGGACTAAGATGGCCCCTCATGTGAGCCAATCCAATAAAATATACAACCCCTTAAGAGATGATAGTGCCAAACTAAAGATGTTAGTGGTCTACACAAGCAACTCGCTCTACAGTCATCTCAACCTAATAACTACACTAGAGGCATCTAATGCCTTGAACTTAATAGTCATTAGGAAAGAGGAAGTAAAATATTGGTTATAGAACATTAGGGCATTAGTCCCCAAATACCAAGCACGTGAGGCTCAAATCCTTCATATTTTGAATGAGATGAAGATATCAAAGGTAAAAAAATCCATTGATAAGCTGATTAGTAGGCTCAATTTTGACAAACTTATCCAAAAATCAGCTACTGAATTTAAATAGAGTTTACAAGGTTTTTTAATCAAGGAAAGTGAATCATAATTAAGTAAGCCTCAAAATAAGGTCACTAAAGTTGAGATATTTAAAATTAAATTCCAAATAGCCAAAGATGAGCATGCCAAGCTCCTTATACAAATGAAGAGAATTCATCAGCCTTTGCTACTAAATTTAGACATCATACAGAAGTATCATGGAGTAGCCCACAAAGTCTATGAAGATAAAGAGGCAAAAAAAGTCTGGATTCTAGTGGTGTAACTCCGGCTTTAGTGGCCATGTTGACTTCTACTCCAACTAAATTACATGCAACACTTTAGATGAGAAAACCTTGATAGGTTGAATCTTAAGCACGTACTATTTTATAATGGTATATGTACTTAGATTTTGAGTAGATAATTAAAAGGAATTGATTTATATTTTGTGTACATGCACACATTGTATGATTTTGAAAAGTAAATATATTTATTTTTAGCTTCTAGTTATCTCTTAAATGATTTTTAGAACTACATGTTCTAACTGACACTTGTAACCACTTACGTGAACTTGGAGGATGAGGTGACCCCTTCCCTAAGTCTATATATACAATTATAACCCCACTCACCTTTATGAGTCAAAATATTTTGGAATATAGAGCAACAAGCAATTTTAATCATCAGCAAAGTGTCTTGAGAATTTTCTCTCTAATTCATGTAATTAGTTGTTATTTCTTTGGTTGTATGATTTAATAAATCTTTAGTGTGATATATCTATGAGTATATTCTTGATTTCTTGATTGATATACTAATCTGAGATGAGTAATATCTATTAAAGGTAAGTAGATATATCGATTAAATTAGTCAAGTTAATTGAATTATATTTCTCAATATGTATTTATGCTTTCTTTGGTGTGTTATTATATATGTGTGTACAATAGCTACCCCAGATAATTCACTTGCTTGAGCCATGACCTCCTACTTAAAGGTGTGCAATAGCTTCCCTAAAAGGAGAAACCTTTGTCTAATGTGTGTGAACTTCCTACATCCTTGTTTCCTGAGACTTCCTTGACATGTCTGATTGTATGTGTGATTTAGCAACTAGTAATAGGTACCAATTTTAGAAAGCATACGTTTGTTGAAAATCCAACCAGGGAAGTAATTTTCAAGAACCACAAAGCCTTCTTTTCTACCCTACCTTACCCTCCTTTGTATTTTTTTATTAATACCTACCTACTTTAGATTAGAGGCCAGCCACCCATCTAACTCATGTATAAATTTACTCTATTAGAAGGCCACACCTTTGTTTAAAAACCTTGTTAATAATTTGCATGCCCTACCTCTACTCCATCAATAATTTTAAATATACTGCATACCTAGAACTCATGACCTAGAGTGGAGTTCACCTCCATTGAGATCCTAAAATGTTAAAGGCTACCTCAATCAACATAGTGTGCATAAAACCCACATCAATAGTACTTCATCAGTGCTAGAAAGAGGGAATTTTAACCCCCCTAATAATAGAGTTAAGTCTTTATAAATATTTACACTGGAGTCACCCAAGAGAGTGACCAAATCTAATTCCTAGGCTAGTTTATTAGCATCACCCTTGAATATGCATAAGAGACCTAGAGTTGTGCCAATAGCTCTAATTCAGAACAATCCACTACCTCCACTAAGGCACCCTTTACCTATAAGGAACCCTTTTCCTGTTAATCAACCAATGACTTAGCAATAACCTTAGTTAGTTGGATCTGCCATCATCATCCTAGGGGATGTGCATGATTTGCCCCAAAATTCTAAAAAGTATCTACCATATTTTTCTCCCTCATGGCCTAGGATAGTAGAAGAGCATATCAAATCTATTAAAGATGCTTTAAGATTAATTAATGTAGTTGATGAAAATGTTACATGTCAATTATTCCCTTTTACTTTTATGGATGTTGATTATGATTGGTATTTAAATCTAATAGAAAACTCTATCACCAATTGGGAGGAATGTCAAATGGATTTTCTTGCATAGTTTAGATAGGACACTAATCATGGATTGGTATATCAAAACTTCACCAATATGAAGAGGGAGTATAATGAGCCCATATATACTTTCAAGGCAAGATGGTAGAATATGTACAACTGGTTTATTCTTAGGTATAAACTAGAACTAGAATTAGCATTAGAGATGTACAAGAATGCATTAGACCTTATCACTATCATGTTCCTAAGGAGATTACTTGTTAAAAATACTTTGGCATTAGAATTAAAAGAGGTTATTATCATCAATAGATAACTCAACCCAAAAACACTAGGGGCACCTAACATCAACAATGGATTTATAGTGATCAATCTAATAACACATGTGAAGTAGAATGTTCTAGAATATAATTAGAATTAATTATACACATTGCTTTCACTAACATAGACAATTCATCCAATTTTTGGGTACATGAACAATCACATAATAGGAAATAATTATAAATAAAACCAACATGTAGCTATACTTCTTATGGCTATTCTATAGGGTGAAGATTCTATAAAAGTCAAATTGGATTCTATTCAAAAGATGGTCTAGAAGTTGAGTAACAATTTTTTGAATATGTAATGAAAGATGGGAAATACCAATGCCCCAAATGGAAATTAAAACACTAGGTTAAAAATATACAATAGATCATTAAATATGCCTACAAATAATATGGAGTAACCAGGAAAGATCCTAAAAATCAACATCACTGAAATGACTCTCCCTAATTGGTGTAAGATACACAATACACCCCAACATAGTGAAATCAATTGCATTGAGTTTTGTACAAAATTTGAGATCTTTCATAGGGAAGAAAATAGATAGGATCAAATGAATAATCTACCATAATCTCATTAGGATCTTAGATCTTATAACACATCCATATTCTTTGAGACTCATGAGTTTCTTTTCCTAGGTAAAGATGATAATGAACTAGAGGATAATACAAATGAAGTTCATGCTTTTCAGTAGTTCTAGAGAGATGCGTACAACTTAAAGAATAAACATCCACTTACCACCTTGACCCTTCCCAACACCATGTTAATTCCTCTAAATCCAAAAGTAGATAATAATCTACCTCCACTAAAAGGGAATGATCAGTCATCGAACAAGGAAGAATCGAGTAAAAGAGGATACAACATCATAGAAGATATGAAAAAGATTAAGGAAAATATAACCCTCTATGAGTTAGCCCAAATGACTAAGCAAAAGTAGCTATTATGGAAGCCCATTACTAGAAAGGCCCCTATGGAGAGGACTAGAGTGACTATGGACAAAGCGAAGGTTGTTAATGCCAACATCATTTATAAGAGTAAGCCCAAAGTGCCACCATTTTTGTTGATCATTAGAAAATTTGGTAAGGATATTAATAATTGTTTGGTTGATTTTGGATCATCTGCAACTATTAAACCCACTTCTATAAGTAAAAATATTGGTCTCACTCCCAACCCTTCAAAGAGATCAGTCTCTCAATTGGACAAAATGGTAGTACTAGTAGTGGGAGAGTTGAAAAAGGTACGCATTTAATTAGCATAAAAATCAAGAATCCAAATGACTATCAATATCTTGATAGTGGACATACCAAAATGTTACAAATTATTGCTGAGCAGAGACTAGTCTAAAATGCTTAATGCATATCTTTTCATAAACTTCTCACATATCTGGCTATCGTGAAGAGGAGTTGTAAACTAGATAAAAATTAATAGAGAGACAAAAATGAAATATCCTATTATATAATACAACATTAATAACAAAGAGGTTAAGTATGACTCTCCCATGCTAGGGATTTATACTTTTACCACTCATAACCCAACACAAAACCTAGAACCTGAAGGTTCAAATCAGCTATGGACTATGCATTTTGATGGAGCCAAGTCCAAGCAAAGATTGGGTGTGGGAATTGAGCTAATTGATCCTCAAGGTAAGAATTCCTTGGTAGATTATAGATTCTTGTTTCCATGTATTAATAATAGAGCTGAGTATGAAGCTCTAATTTTGGGATTACAGTTTGCACCAAAGAATAATGTAAAGTAGCTAAAGGTATTTGGTGACTCAGATTTGGTAGTTCACCAAGTAAGAAACAAATATCACTACAAATTATCTTATTTAAAGAGATATAAGCATAGAATGTGGTATTTAATTGAGATATTTGAAGATTTTAACATAGTAGCACTCGAGAGAGAGAGCAAAATTAGGCCACCAATTCACTAGTTTCTACTACTACCAATCTCAAGCCATTAAAGAATTCTGAGGTAGAAATATTTTTTATTGAATTGGTTCCTTGTCCCTTTGTTATTATGATCAGTAGATTATTTATTTATTAACTAACTTAGGGGACTTCAAGTCCCAAATCATTGAGGATAAGGATATTAAACACTTCTATCAAGAAGAAAAAGATAAAGAAGGCATTCTCTAGCTTTAAAGAAATTAGATTTCAACCAACTTAGTCTCTTTAGAAAGACCATTTGACCTAGACCCTCAAGCATAGTAGCATAGATAACCTAAGGCCAATGAATCAGACTTCAAGTAAGAAAATTTGGGAGATGACCATGATCTACATTATGTGAACATTTTCCTTAGTTACACTATGAAAGAAAGATAATGAGTTAAGGATTTGATTTCTCAATACAAAATGTTATCACTTAGACCTATTAAGACCTAAAGGTGTATAACCCACAAGTCATCACTCACACTATCCCCATGAAACAAGAATGTAAACCATTTAGATAGAGGTAAAGGCTAGTAAATCATATTCTGGAGCCTCTTATTGATAAAGAAGTGGAGAAGATATTAAGTTCCAAAATCATCTTCCCAATCCAACATTCTACTTGGGTGGCTAATTTGGTCTTAGTTAGAAAGAAGAGTGGTGAGATTTGAGTATGAGTAGATTATAAAAATCTAAATAGGGCTTTTGAGAAAGACAATTATCCTCTACCTTCTCTAGATGAATTAATATAGATAGTGAGTGGTTCTAAAATGATGTTATTTTTGGATAGATTTTTAGGCTATAACTCGGTGCTAGTGTAGCCTGAGGATAGAATGAAGATGACATTTACCATGAAATGGGGTACTTATACATACAAAAGGATGCCAGTTGGCATGATCAATGTGGGATATACCTTTCAACATACCATGGATCATACCTTCAAAGGAATAACAAGAAAATATATAATCATCTATATGGATGATCTCACAGTATTTTTAAAAAATAGAGATGATCATGTAAGTCACCTGTGGTCCATATTTGAGAGATGCAAAAAGTTTGAGATTTCATTAAATCTAAATAAAATTATATTCAGAGTTACTAAGGGGAAACTCTTAGGACATATTATCACAAAATATGAGATCACCATTGATCCAAAAAAAATCAAGGCAATCTCAAAAATTCAATAGTGAAACAAAAAGAAAAAAATCAAGTCATTTTTTGAGAAAATCAACTTTTTAAGGAAGTTTATCTCAAGGTTTGTAGAAATTGTCAAACCCCTAAATACAATTCTCAAGAAAAATTCTAAAATAGAGTGGATATTCAAAGCCAAAAATTCTTTTTAAGATATAAAAGAGGCCATATTTTAGGCTCTAGTATTGATTAATGCATACTTTACAAAGATTTCTATCTATATTCATTCACTTCAGAACACACTATTGTTGTGGTTATCACACAGAAGGACAAAATTGATCTTTTGATTATGTTCATGAGTACAAATCTTAAAGATGTAGAGCTCAAGTATTCTATGATCAACAAGCAAATTTTCACTTTGGTTAAAGTAGTAAAGAAATTTTGAAATTATATCTTGAGGAACAAAATAATTTATATTAAATTCAACCCTATTTTTAAGCTCACCCTATCATAGAATGAATTGGGAGAACATTGAGTAAAATGGATGGCCAAGCTCCAAAAATTTGAAATAGAGATCAAGCCTATAAAGCTTATTAGAGGTTAAGTCATTATTCATCTTATGACTGAACCTGGTCCCTGAATCACTGTTAAAGAATTATGTGTGGCACAAGTTTATAAAAGGGAATGGTATTCAAATGAACTTGCCCCCTAGAGCTTAGTAGAGAAATAAGGAGAGATTTAAGGCTCAAGGTTGCTCATTTTATGATCAAGAAGGGAGTCCTCTATAGAAGAAACTATGAATGTATTTATCTTAGATGTGTGTCTATAGAGGAGATTAAAGAGATTCTAAATAACTTGCATCAGAAGATAGGTAGTGGTCACCCTAATGGGAATACCATACCCCATTAAATTTTGAGGTTGGGATAATATTTTCCAACCATTTTCAAGGATGCACATATATTGTCAAGAATTTACATGAATTTTAAGTATTATCCAAGATAGAAGTACAAACAACAATGCCTCTACATCTAATTGTTGAAGGAAGGTCATTTTCATAGTGGGATTTAGACTTCATTAGTGTAATCAACTTAAATTCCTCAATAAGCCATACATTTGTGCTCACAATTATAGATTATTGTACTAGATGGATGGAAGTAGTTTCCATAGAAAATAATAGAGCATAAGATGTGATTCACTTTTTGGAGGAACACATAACAACTAGGTTTGACATGCCCATATCTTTGGTGTGTGACAATGGACTAGTATTTATATTATTATAATTTATTGAATGGGCACATGATAATTAGATCATAATCACATCAGCTTCTAACCACTACCCTCAGGGAAATGGATTAGCAGAGTCAACAAATAAGACTATGATTGATGTAATCAATAAATCAGTAGGGGATAACCTAGTGATTGGCATAATCTATTAAAATATGCTCGTTGGGTAGACCAGATGAGATACAAGCAAGCCTTGAAATATTTGCCTTGTCTATTGGTGTACGGATGCAGACTAGTTTTCCCCATCTTGGTTAAATTGCCCACCTATCATTTCATGCAAGATTACATGGAACCAAATGATAAAGAAAAATCAAGGTTTCTTGATATAATAGAAATGGAATATTCAAGGACTGAAACCTTGCAGACCTTCAACAAACACAAGGACATAGTCAAAAGGTGGTTTGATAAAAGAGTGAAAGTCAAAGCACTCAAAATTTTTGATCTGGTGCTACTATAGGATAAAACAGATGAAAATAAAAGAAAACATGATAATTTTTCCCCATTATGGATTAGACCCTATCAGATTTTAGAGATCATGGGTAATAATGCATTTCATCTAAAAGATCTCCAGGGCAATGATCTTACATATCTAGTCAATGGATAGTTCTTAAAGCATTACTTTAGAGTTGTTCCATCTACGGACATTACTAATTGAGAGGATTTAAATAATTTATATGTAGGACTAGATTACATTTTCATGTTTTTTAGTTTAGTTTTATGTTTTCTAGTTTAATTTTTTTGCTTTCTAGTTTAGTCATTCTTCTTTCTAGTATTTACTTTTCTTAGAATATATGTATGTGCTTTCTAGAGTAATTTATTACTTTCTATATTAGTTATCCTTATTTTATTATTTGGCATTTGAGTTTATGTTTTATTTAGTTATTTCCAAGCTAAAATCTAAAACAACTAAGTTTAAGACTTATCAAAAAGGGGAAATTTTATCTTGACACATTTGGAACTAGTTTCTAATTTTGGTCCGTTTCTATGTTTTGAGACTTTAGGATGAAGGGATGTGATCACAGGATTATTTTGAATTATGTCACAACTGAATACTCTTACCAAGCATATGGAAGTTGTTTTTAAGGCAATTCATACAAATTTAGATTTTTTTCTTATTTTAATGGATCAAATGCACTCATCATGTTAAATACTTGCTTGAAGTGATCATTCTAGGTGTAGATTTGGTTGGTAAGGATGTTCTATTAATGATTTTTTTTATAATTATACTAGCTCACTAGAGTTTCACCTCCTCTCTTTTCCATTAATCTTAACACAAGAGAAATAAAACAAAACAAAAAAGAAAGAAAAAAACTAATGAATTCAAAACAGTAAAAGAAAATTTAAGGAAAATTGAAAGAGCTCACATGAAAAAATAAGGTCAATATACCATGCATCATGGTTATAAGAAGACAATGAAAGGGGTGGAGAAGGAACCTAAGGTATCTCTATCAAGGATATGGACACCTGACTAGAATTAAAGAAATGACTAGGCTTCCTTTGATTTAATAAGCTTTAATAGATACTATAAAAAAAACCTAAAACTTCATCAAAACCTTCTAAAAAACTCATCACAACAAGGGATAAATAAATTACACATTTAAAACACATAGATCCAAGGAATTAGGAGGCAAGTATGTTGTGTGAATTAACCTAGGAATCCCTTTCATGTTTTTGATTTAATTATTTTTCTGTGACATACTTCAAGATTGATCTAAGGTTACGAGATAAAAGTTTTAGGTTCTTCAATACTCAAGAGTATTCCCCTAGTAAGTCACCATTTATTGTACCCAACATCCCCTTATAGACCTCTTGAGGGACTTATTCTTCTTTGATAGGATATCATAGGATGCATTTTTGTATCACTTTAATAACAACATAGTGGTCTCTTATATTTCATGATCAGATTTCCAAAGATATTTATCATTAAGCATCCATAATTCCTACTTCAACAAGCACACATTGGTGCAATTCAACATGTATACTTCGATGGATAAGCTATTGTCTTTGGCTCCTCCCTAACCAAACCATCACATGGAAAGGGAAGAAGCTAAAGGGGGCCATCCTAATTGATAGATTTAGGATGAGGATCTACATAGGCATGGTGTTCCTTAATAGATTATATGATATGCCCAGCATTCACTTTTTCAATTTGGATTGGGTACCATTTTTGTACATGATACTCACACATGACATTGTTTACACCATCAACAAGATCATAAGTTATAATTGAGAGAGTAAATTATCCACAAAGATAGGCATCTTACACCCACTGAGATTTTCTTCATGATGTCATATCTAGTAGATGTGATCATGGGGACATGTTATAGAGACCTTGGTGTATTGTGGGCTCTGGCCACTGACTATGAAAAGAATAGATTTTATGATCACTACCATTTCAACAACATCTATTACTACACTAAACACATGGTAACAATATCTAAGGATATCTATCCTCATATTTGGTAAGCTATTCATGACTTGCCCATGCCTTAGATTAGGCATAACATTGTGAAGAACTTGGTTGGTAAGGGAGATTACTTCCTCTACCCTAATTTTACTATCATCATGGTATGGGGAAACAAGGTTGGACACCTATGTTTTCCAAGGTTTGTTTTAGACAATTTGGCCAAATAGGATATTGCCTTCCAGTTATGGAAAAACATTGAAAAAGATTTTTCAAGGAAAAATAAATCCTTATATTTTGGTCACCTCATCACCATTAGAAGGATGACATATACAATGAGAAATCATCTTAAGGATGCAGGCAACAAGCGTAGGAGTTATCCTTTCCCTACACTTATACATAAAGATTGGGATCTACATGGGTTGATCTAGAAACACATTCATGGGTTCAACATTTCATATAGTCATGAGCCCTATGACTATGATTTCATATTTTTGAATGCTAAGTCAGATGAAGAAGTATTGGAATGAGCACAGCTTACATGGTTATAAGAAGACCATTTAAGGATGATCCAAGATGATCCTTCTAACTCCACTAGGGAGTTAGATAGTAGGAAGGCACTCTTTAATGGATGGTAGAAATTAAACTTTTATAAAGGACAGTCTGAGGAAAAATACAAGGACCAAGTCACGTCCTCCTCCTAGGGATTACCTCTAAAGTAAAAATTGAAAGTAGTGAAGAAGGATCCTAGGTTATCCAAATCCTAGTCTAACAAGAGGAAGATAAGTGGGAGACCCCATCAGCCTTGAATCTGATGAGGAAGAGAGAATATAAGAGGATCCTACTTCAAGTTCTATCTAAATGCCAACTGTTACCCCCCAGATACACATTGTTACATCCACCAGGGTAGTAACTCTAGGAGTAATAGCATCATCACCATATACTCCCCTACTTAGGTAAGGACCCCTTTTATTTACAAAAGGAAACCTAGGACTCCCATGGGTATTCCCATAATAGAGTCATCATAGGGCTTGTCTAGTCAGCCTCCATATATAAAACTGGCTAGGAGAGATGTGGTGATTACTAAAGACATTTAAGATGATTCTAATGAAGAAGTTGAGTTAGAAATATTTAAGGCTATGAGCCTCTAGGAATATCTTATGGAGCTCTCTCTTCAAGGTACCCAGTCTTTTTCTATTTTCCCTTATCTTCTATATGCATTTTTAAGAAATCTTCCTCTATGGAAATCCCCACATCCATTCCTTCCACCTCCACTAATACCATTAACCCTCATGTCTCCAATTCCATCCCATTCACCATACCAATCCCTTTTATTCCTATTTTCACCTCTATAGTAAGAGACCTCAAGAAAAATAATAAGTCTAGGAGGGTGAAAAAAACTTTGGCCACTTCACAGCGCCATGTTCAATCCACCCAAATCACCATTCCTCTTCTAACTACCACATATATAGAAGAGAACACTATGATAACCACTAGTAGGAGAAGGAAGACTAAGCCCCAAATAGTCATAGTCCATCCACTTCCTTAGTTTGGAGGGGTGGATTGATATAAAATCATATGGATTTCCCTTCCAGATGTCCTCACCAAAGCCACCTAAAAATAGGGGAAATCCCAAGAAGATGCAGAAGAAGAGATTATTGTCATAACCTCTGATGCATCACAACTTGACATTCCTCCCTAGCCAGTATATCTGAGTAAGGTCTCTCAATTACCAAATTTTAAATTCATTGAGCTCCCATTTATTTCCACCCTATTTGATCCTCCAACCGATAGTATCCAAAGTGTGAAGAAAATAAAATTACAATATGATAAGGGAACTCAAATCATCCTTAAGGAATAGCAGGAGGTGTTTTTCCTTACTAAAAAAAAGAACAAGTAGCCAAGGAAATCCTTATATGAATAAAATCTAGAAGACTTGGCTCAGGCACACAAGCATGATATAGTTTCAATCTATTAAGGCATAGAGATAGCTTGACAAGAGCTAGAGGTAGAGGTGCAAGTATTGGAGAAATAATTAGAGAAACTTAAATAAAAATCCAAGACAATGCACATTCCTATTGTCATTAAAGTTGAAGTCTAGGAGGCAGCTTTAAGATGTTATAACTCCCTAGAATTAATGTTGTTTGTGAGGGATGACATGGCCCCTCATGTGAGCTAGGCCAATCAATTGTATAACTCCCTGAGAGATGATAGTGCCAAATTGAATATGATAGTGGTCTACATAGACAAATCACTCTATAGTCATCTCAAACTAATGATTACACTAAAGGCATCCAATGTCATAACTTAGTAGTCATTAGGCAAGAGGAAGCAAAAGATTGGATATAAAACATTGGGACTTTAATCCCCAAATACTAGGCACATGAGGCTCAAATCCTTTATATTTTTTATGAGATGAAGTTATCAAAGGTAAAAGATGTTAGGTTGTGGAGCTAAAAGCTTCACCAGGATGCGAACAAGAGGAGTTGTTGAAGTGTCACAGACACCGGCGTCGGTCAGGCCAATCGACGTCAGTCAAGAGTGGACAGGAAGCTACCAACAACGGTCAGGGATAGGTCGACGTTGGTCATCTCCAGGCAGATAGGGACTGACATCGATCGCCTGTGTGGTTCCAAAACTGCTAGTTCACAAATAGTTTGTTAACAAACTGGTGGTTTGCATGTTAAGAGGCTAATTTTGGTCTTGAGTTGTGAGTCTAATTATTGTAATTAAGAAAGTCTAATTATTGTATGCATGAGATCTATATAATAGACTCATGGGCTATATTGTAAAATTGTACTAGAGTAAGAGAGCAAAGATTAGCTCCTTCAAAAGAGAGAGAGCAAGAGTGATAAATAGCCAAGAGGGCTTGTAGAAGAGAGCAGGGATTAGCTTCTCCTAGTTCCAAAAGGGTGTTGAGTGTGTATGATCAGGGAGAGTTGCAGGTTGTACAAGTTCTGGTAGAAGATCCACCGGGGTACTAGTTGAAGAATCATAATGACTTGGTGAGGTAAGGACAAGGGTTCTTCAGGGTGTAGAGACATCTACATGGTAAGTAAGGTCTGGTGATTTTCAGGTTGATGCAAGAGAAGGGAGATCTACTTGGAGTATGGTTGTGTACTTGGTGTACTGGCAGTGTTGTTACTGACTGGTGGAGGTGAACAACAATTCTATGTTTGAGTTGATTGTTGTGACCGTAATTGAGAGAGTGAACTATTGAAGGAGAATTACAGGTGAATGCTAGAAGTGTGGGAGCTCTAGAGATGTGGGAAGAAGAAGTGTGGCATCTTCTTTATTGTATTTTCTTCTAAATGAGTATTAATACAATTGGGTATTATCTCTCATATTTTGTGTTGTTTCATATTTCTAGTTACTTATCATTCTGGTTAAATTCCATGTTTAGTTGCTAATACAAAGGTAATCAAGTGTGCCCTTAGTAGGCAGTAGTTCCTGGCAAAGTGGTATCAGAGCATGTTTGTTGTTCTAGATTACCTGACAAAAGAATCCACTGGTAAGCTGATTAGTAAGCTCAATTTTGAAAAACTTATCCAAAAAGTAGATGATGAAATTAAATAGAGCTTGTAAGGTTTGCCAGTTGAGGAAATTGAATTAAAATTAAGCAAGGCTCAAAAGAAGGTCACTAAAGTTGAGATCTTCAAGAATAAATTTGAAATATCTAAGGATGAGTATGTCAAGCTCCTTAGACAAACAAAGATAATTCATCAGCCTTTGCTTCTAAATTTGGACATCATATGAAAATAGGATGGAGCAGCCCACAAAGTATATGAAGATAAAGAAGTAAAAAAAAGCATGTTTCCAATGGTGTAACTCTAGCTTTAGTGGCCACATTGACTTGTACTCTAACCAAAGTGCATGCATCACTTCATATGAGCAAACCTTTTTAGGTTGAATATTATGCATGTACTAATTTTTAATGTCCTATGTACTTAGATTTTGAGTGGATAATTATAAGGAAATGACTTTATATTCTGTTTACATGCACACATTGCATGATTTTAAAAAGTTAATATATTTATTTTTAGCTTCTAGTTATCTCTTAAATGATTGTTTAGAACTACATGTTTTAATAGACACTTGTAACCACTTACATGAACTTAAAAGATGAGGTGACCCCTTCCCCACTTCTATATATATAATTGTAACCCGACTCAGTTTTATGAGTTGGAAGATTTTGGAATATAGATGAATGATAATTTTGATAATCAGCAAAGTTTCCTAATTATTTTATCTCCAATTCTATGTAATTAGTTGTTATTTCTATGGTTGTATGATTCAATAAATCTTTAGTGAGCTATATTTGTGAGTAGATTCTTTATTTCTTGATTGATATATTGATCTGAGATGTGCAATAGCTATTAAAGTATTAGTAGATATATTGATTAAATTAGTCAAGTTAATTGAATTATGTTTTTTAATATGTATTTATGATTTCTTTGGTGTCATTTTGTGTGTTTATGCAATAGTTACCCTAGATAATTCACTTGCCCAAGTTATAACCTCCTGATTAAGGGTGTATAATAGCTACCTTAAAATGATAAACTTTTGTCTGAGGTATGTAAACTTCCTACATATTTGTTTCCTGAGACTTCCTTATCATGTCTGATTGTATGTGTGTTTTATCTTCTAGTAATAGGTACTAGTTCTAGAAAGCATAGGTTTGTTCAAAGACCAACCAGGGAAGTAATTTTCAAGAACCATGAAGTCTTATTTTTTGCACTACCTTACCCTCTTTTAAATTTTGTTATTAAGACCTACCCACTTTAGATTAGAGGCCAACCACCCATCCAACTCATGTAAAAATTCACTCTGTTAGAAGGCCACACCTCCATCTAAAAATCTTGTTAACAACCTGCATGCCCTACCCCTATTCCTTCAATAGGTTGAAATACACTGCATACCTAAAACTTGTGCCCTAGAGTAGATTTCACCTCCATTGAGATCCTAAAATGTTAAAGGCTACCTTATTTTATTGTAGTTTGCATAAAACCCACATCAATAAAGTATTCATGTAGAATGCAGAGATGACCCCAACTTAACAAGGTCATTGGGTGAAAAGGGAATCCTAGAATCAAAGAACCATGAATAGTATGTCATGTATCACACTCACATACCTTTTGAAAAGTAATGTTTTTATGAAAATTTAAATATTTTATATACTTAGCATGAAATAAATAACATATGGAAATAAGCAATTAGCAACACAATAAAATGATTTTGAGGACAAGATTTTGAATTTTTAAAAATATTTTGTATTTTTTGAAATATATGAACTTTTTTATATATTTTCCATATTTCAATAATTTTTTGAATATTTTCAAGATTGAAATTTTAAAATATTTTAAAATTATTGAGAAGTAGCACTTCAAAAATATAATAAATGGGAAGGATTTGAACAATCTTTAACAAGGTGCTAAATCATAGTGTGGCAAGAAAGAAGGAAGAAAAATGCCCCCAATGTATGTGTAAAATAATCATAGCAATGTAGCACAAATTATTGGTATAAATAATAATATACATGATCCCCCAAGGGGAAAGGGGATATGTGTGCTCATTTAATGTGTAAAAGTTTAAAAATGTGATCATTTAAGTGTAATGGAATCCATAGCATGATAAATATGCCATAGTGAGCAAGCAGACTGTCATAAATAATGAGCATTAAAAGCATTGTGTATTTTATTAAATAGATCAAAGTGAAAATAAATTCAAGGGATAAAATAAATCTTAGATAAGGGATGCAATAAGTAGTAACAAAATTAAAATCAAAGAAGCTATATAAAAATAAAATCTATACAAGTAGCTAACCAATTATGTTTGTAATAGGAGGCATGTATGCATAACCTATGGTGTGATATGGAGTGACTTCCTATGAAGAGTAAGTACCAACTATAGATGCCTTTGAATCTAAATAAGAATTGTATGTTGTAATGTAACCATTAAAATCATTTCTCATATACCCATGTAAACATGTATCCTCATGTATAATATGAAAAGATGTGACTACTTGTACATGTTGTGAAGTACTTTGAATTACCTATGGTGCCTTAGGAAGAATAAACCTTTTTCTATGTGACAATGTTTCTAAAGGAGAATGTACCAGGATCTTTGAGATTAATTTATTGTGCTCATGTGTAATTGTATCATTCTCATAAATAGATGGAGAAATTGATTTATTAAAGTGTTCATGTGTAACTAGATCATGCTCATAAATAGTTGGAGAAACTGATTCTGTAATATTCTTTTGAATATCTAGATTATGCTCTTAGATAGTTATATTTACTATTTCAAAAATATGTTCCTCAATGTATGTTCCAACCAGCTATTATATAGGAGGGGTAAATATCATTGGTTCATAATGATATTCATATTAGATTAATATAATTTTGACCACTTGAATACCATGAATATATTTGAGACATGTATGTATTATAGAAGGTACCACTCTAATATTTTGTATCTAGGGGCATCCTAATAACATATCAAATACCCATGTTCTTAGTAGACATAATAATTGGGATGTCACTATGAGACTTCTCACTTTTAAGGGTCCTAATATATTCCCAAGAGTATAATGTGTATAACCATCAAATTCTTTGACAACTCTACAATTATCCTATAAATCTTGTTCTATATAACCTACAGAGTAAAGGAGATTTTTGGTGCATGCATTTTCACTTTATCCATTGTCTATCATAACACTATGTATGGATTGTTTGTCAACATATGCTTGAATAAATAAAGCATGTCTATCTAAATCATTATCAAAAGGCTTCACTATCATCAAATGTAATCATAGGACATGATGCTTCATTGATTATAATTATACCAATGATGTTATCAAGTGGGTGCCCATATGTATAAGGATTAGGTTGAGCATTGTATGCATAATGTACTTCATAATTAGGCTTTTTTGTTACTTCATAATTTTAAAAAGGATCTTTAAACATTTGTTGCTTTGATTATTTATCTGATTATGGCTTAGCCTCTTTAATAGTTGTTCTAATATCAATAATATTCTCATCAATGATATATTGAATATTAAACTTAAGCTTGAAA
The DNA here is from genome assembly GCA_037957365.1 of Torreya grandis. Classification (NCBI taxonomy): domain Eukaryota; kingdom Viridiplantae; phylum Streptophyta; class Pinopsida; order Cupressales; family Taxaceae; genus Torreya; species Torreya grandis. The sequence continues at coordinate 650,565 of JARHVA010006559.1, read as the reverse complement.
CATTTATTTTTGGAATGTCCAATGCATCGATGGTAGTCACAATATTTATTTTTACTAAAAAAAATAGACTATGGTTTATATATGTATACTTCCAATGGTGGAAGAAGAGAGATGAGATTGCATTCAAGTAGCTTTTTCAAAAATACATTGGGAGGTGATGGTAACCTTTAGAATTATGTCCTTGGTGAAGATAGTAGTTGAAGCTTTTTTGTTGGTTGTGAGATAATATTAGCTATAATCTTAGCTTCATTCTTGATTTCATTAGATTTGTTCTTATAATTTAACTTGCTTTGAAACTTAATATTTGAAGTATTAGAGCATTTCAAGTATATTTTAGCTCATTCAAAGTAAGCATTTTAACGTTATGCTCTCTAAATATGGCATAACTCATCAAAATATTTGAAATTGTCACATATACTTGACTCTAGGAATGGAAATAGTAAAATTTGAGAGAAGATATTTTGGTTCTCATTTTTCAGTCATTTGATTTGTCATTTTTTGCTAGAATAGTCTTGTATCTTAGAACATATTCACTAATTATTTCATTTGATCTTTGTTTGAGCTTTGTAATTTGAGAATATAATATCTTTTCACTAATATTGATATAAATGTGTGTTAAAAACTAATTTTCCAAAGGATTGAAATCATTTACTGATTGAAGAGGAAGATCATAAAACCATCTAAGATTATATTCCTTGAGACTTCTTGGAAATATCTTTGTCAATAATTTTTCATTATCTTTATAGTTTAAAAAAGTTACATGGAATACACACAAATGTTTTTTAGGATCACCTTTGCCTTCTTATAAAGGAATCTTAGGAGCCAAAAATTTAATTGGTAATCGATAAGATTCAATTTTGGGTGCCAAAGGGTTATGTAACAAGGAACATGAGTTCATGGATGGGCTAATATGAGAAAGAGTTGGCTCAAGTTGAGGTAGCTTATCTTGTAAGGAAAGAATTTTATGATCAAGAGTATTATTTCTAGAGATGAGTGAGGGATTATAAATACCTATATCAGGCATAGGCATGGATAACTATTAGAAACTAAGTGATATTCTCAAAATAAGGGTTGATGTTATGGAAGTAACTAGAGGTGTATAAATATGAATGGATGTAATAGTATAAGTGGAAACATTAGAAAGACTACCTTGTGTACCTTTCTTTGGTTTATCTCTAGAAACATATAAAAGTGAATCAATATTTTTTGGATTCTTGAAAATATTTTCCATAAATTTTGCTTCAATAGTCCCATTCAATTTTCCTTGAGTATTAGATTTTGTAATGAAGGCTATAATACATCATTCAAAAGGGTATGGAGTAAGTAATGGGAGATCATTTGAAATTGAATATTTAAGTAAATGTGTAAAATATGGTTCCAATTTTTCCTAAGTATTATTAAATTTGATAAAATATATTTTTGATGGTGTTTGCATTTGAGAAGAATAATTATATGATATAATAGTGCAACCATTTAAAATAGGAAGTCTATGAGATTGGACATTATTTAGTATAACTTCTTAATTAATTTGGAATTGAACCAATGTAAATACATAATGAATATCATTTTGAAATTTAATACAATATGAAAAAATAAATTTCATAATCCCATGTAAAATTTGAAATAAACATTCATTTATTAATCTTATTATGAATACGATACAATTACAAATCAAGGTATAAAGGGTGATATATGCAATGTTTTGAATGATTGTGTGGACTCTCAAATATAATTAATTTTTCATAAATTAGTGTTATAATAATATTTCATAGTACTAATTATAGAGGTTAAACCATGCCTCAATCCCACTCTCCTATCTCAGAGGGTTTGGTGAGAGTAACTTCCCTAGGTAATATGTTCCACTCAAGTGCACCACAAATCAAATAGCTAAAGAGGATTCCTTTGGTGTAAACAAGTGACCCTAGGAATTTACAATATACCCTAAGGTACAAGGAAATTAAAATATATGTATAAAACTATTATAGGGTTTGTTTATTGGGATATTTTCCCTTACTTCATGGTGCTGGTAAAATAGGTCATCGCTTAGACAAAAATGACATCTCTATGTGGAGTTTTACAATTACTAGAACATAGTTTCTAAAAATAAATAGAAAGTAATAAAAAATAACGATAAAATAAAAGTTGAAATAGTTTTACGTATAGAGATCAACAAATCTCAAATTGAGGTTGAAGTAAATGCTTTAGTGTCAGATGTTATCCAAGGTTATAAAATAATTTCTTCAATATTGGATTAAGATTCAAGGTTGAAGAAAATTGACTCAAGGTGTTAAATTTAAATCCAAAGTTGAAGGTATTATTTCAATGTCAAAATTTTAGATAAATTTGTATGAAATCCTAACATAAAATCAAGCAAATAATAAGTAGTGTTATAATAATTATTGTCTTTACCGTAATGTTTAATAGCTTTTTATATTTTAAAAATTAAATGTAATAAAAACTAAATTATGGAAATATTATTCAGAATATAATATATAATCTAAATGTAAAATACATTAAATTATAGAAACTAAAATGAGTTGTAATTATTAACTTTAAAGGAGATATGCAAACCTATCTAAAATTTGACTTATGTTGATTGTGCAGGTATATCATTGATGTAGAACTTATTAGGAATATATATAAAGTGTATCACATCTAAAAACAAAATCATATGATGCAATAGGATATGGACATGTTATGGTAAACAAGGGCACACTATGGCCTTGTCCTTTTTATTGCATTTTTGTTTGCATTGACTCTATGGATGATTTTCTATATCGAGTACCTGAGCCTATCAAAGGTGGTTTATTGATTTTTTATGGATGTTGATTTGTCACATGAAAGTACCTATAATGTTGAAATCCTTTTTATCACACATAAACTAAATAGACATAAAATCTAAATGGAGGAATTAGGAAAAGGGAATAGACTAACTATCCTCATAAACCCTAGTGTAATTTGAATGTTATCTACATAACCTAAAATGGACCTTCAATCAATGTAATTCTCCCTCCAAGAGTGATTATGAGAATTTTTATATTTGCACTATATGGACATAGTTAGTAATTTGACATTAATGTTTGATTATGAATGTTGTTGACTTATAATAAAATATCTTGAAACTTGTCATATGACTATTAGAATAAATCATAATATTAATTGGAAAGAATAGGGCTCTTTTGTTCAAATTGAAATAGCTTGTATAGAGTGTTTTTATCAAGGTGCTAGGTAATTTCTTGAGTGGCCTTGATGTGATCATATAGTGGTATATTTGAAAAAAAATTGTTAACAAAATTTTATTTTAATATAGGAGGTTAAACATGAATTGTCTCTAATTTTAAAATCAACTATTAGAGGGTGGGTGATGAGGCTGCACTAGTGGATAAGGTCGGGTTATGGTCCTATCTAACCTAGTTTTGTCTTATCTTAAAAGGATAGAAACTATTAAGATGTGACTGATAAGAATCTATAAGTAGAATAGGGATGTCTAAAAGATTTTTTAAATAATTTAAAGATAGTGAGTATACTAGTGAAGGATCTCATATATATTTCAAGTTAACAAAATGGTGAATAGGTCAACTAAGGTAAGAATGTCAAGGTTAAATGTTGTTAAACATTAAATAATTAAATTTGAGTGTATATAAGGTGTTATCAAATCCCTTAATATATTTTTTTCATTTTTTTATGTTATTCACATTGATACCCATTTTTTTAAGACCATATATCTAAAAATATTCTCTCATGAGCCCTTGTCTACTAAAACATATTCGATGCCCTTTCTATGTATTTGGCCATGAATAATTAGAGGAAGATCTTGTTTTATTATGTGTGTATGAGGCAAATGTTCATTATGAAATGTGATGACTTGGTTGACATCCTTGAGTGTATTCATGATAGATTTGAATGATTTTTTTTATATATCACTGAGAAGAGTTATATCACAAAAAACATAATATAAGATATCATTTTAAATTGTTGATATTTTTAATAGTTTATATAAATTTTTAAAATGGTATTGGAGTTGATCAAGGATGTCATAACCCTTAAATTTATTTTCTTTCCTTGTGTAAGGTGGTGTGGGTTATGGAATAACATGTTGACCACCTTTGATATGACTTGGTGGATGAAGTATATACCCTTATCGAGTGTTGACAACATAGACATTGGAGTCTAATATGAGCCTTAGGAAGATAATGGGAACATTAAAAGGATTTATATAATGTTTAGGTCTAGGAATAGGTGTAATTTTTTTATTCATGCATGCCCTTTGGCATCTATTAGTGACATGTAATAGCTCATATCAGATATTGTAACAATTTTAATTTAGGAAGGCTTAAGATTGTACATTAATACTTTTAGCCTTATTATGATTTTAGGATGTACTTAATAAATATAGATAATTAATAATATATTTAAAATTAAATAAAATTTTAATACTTAAATTCAAATATATGAACTAAATTCTCCCATTATGGTTGGGTTTTTAAAAAAAATGCAATGAGGAAAAATTGTGTGACTAGTCAAGGGTATGTCTACTTTATAGGCTCTCAAATGTATTGTTCCTAGTTATAAGTAGTAAGTAAGACTAAAAAGGACATAAATAAATATAAATCTAATGTTTTTATATCTACATTATCCCATCTCATGGGGTATATTGAGAGTAATTTCCCAAGTCTAACTAATTACTGGTGCACTACAAGAACAAACAAATAAACACTTCTTATGGCTGAAAATAAAGAATTATAGGTGTTTTTTATATACTATGAGCTACATAAAAACTAAAATCCATATATAGTTTTGTATAATGTCTTTATTATTTGGTTAGTACCCCTCACACCATTATGTAGGCAAAACTGATAACCACTTTTCCCAGAACAATAGCTCTTATGATTGTTAAAAATGTCATAACAAGGTTTCTAGGAAAATAAAACAAAATAAAAATGAAATTAGAAAGTATGGGATCATAAAAAAATTTGAGTTCATCAATATGTTTTACCTATTTTTTTATAAATACTAATTTATATTAATTTTTATTTACGTATAGGTGTAAAACTGGAAAATTCATAATGATTAAGATATACAATATTCAATAATTATGATTTTAACAAATTACTAAATATAGAAACTTGTTATTTTGGGAAATTAATAAGAATAAATATAATTACCTTTCACATTGATCTCTATTTATTGTTTTTATTATTTTACTATTAAAAAAAAAAAGAGGTGAATTTTCAAGCCTAGTATCAAGATCATGAGTAGAAATAAAATCTAGACATGTCCACTGTAAGTGGATGTTGGTGTAGTGCACTCCAGTTTATTGATAACATACTCATCCCAATTTAATATAAATACATTAGATATGAAAACATATGGAAAACATGAATATAATAAGGATGGCTCAGAGGTAGAATTAAATATGTTTATAGACAAGAGTGAAATAGGTAGATAATGGTATAGTGTGTTGAATTCATTGACCATGGACTTGTCTGGCTTGATGGTTCATTTGAAATAATCACTACACCTAATAAACATATATATGATGATGAATATAATATATCATGGACACACAAAAATTATTTTATTTCCTCCTTGCCTTTGAAACCCTTTGATAGCTTGAAAATCTAAAATGAAAAAGGGGAGTGTAACAGGTTGAGATGACCTCAATCACCCCTTGATGATTGACCTATACCTACATATCCAATACTCTGAGGATGTAAATCAATCTCTTATATTTCTCCCACCTAGATTGAATGTGTATTTATGTTATTTTGACTATGTGTATGTGTTTAAATAAAATTGGCAATTTAAATAATGTGTATCAAAGATGAGAGAGAAGTGTGATTGTGCACATATTCACACTTGAACCATTAAAAATCATGAAACTCTATATAGGTTGATGATCAATACAAAATTAAATGAAAAAAGAGTGTAAATCAAAATCATCATCAACTATTTCATGTTCTTCGAATGTGATAAGCAGTCTAGAAGGCATTGAGTAATGATATGTACTAATGATGTCATTAAAAATTTATTGGGCCTCTACATGAACATGATAATAAGTTGGTGGAGGGTCTGCATTGTATGTGTAAAACTTATACTTTATCTATTATTTCTTAGCATGTATGATTAGGGAAAGGATCATTGAATATCTTCATTGGTATACTCTCACTTGGTTTTTCATTTGTATTATCTATAAATGTACCCACATCAATGATGTTCTCATCTATCAAATCCTAGATATTATGTATCAAATTGATGTATATATTGGTTGTATGCCTTAGAGCTCTATGAAAATCACAAAAATGATTTTTATCAAATCCAGTTATAAGAGGATTATTCACATCAACATATTTAATGGGAGGAAGTGATATGAGGTTGTATTCCAATAACTTTTGTATCACTTTATAGGGATCTTATGATAAGTTGATAAATTATTTCCTTAGAGGATTTGATAATACAACACACAAAGTAGATTCTAAAATTTCATTCATTGTTAGATTTTGATCACTTTTATTTTTCACTCCATCTCACCTTGTATGATGACTTAATCAGATTCTTTGCATGATAATTATAAAATGGGTTGTATGCATACATTATATTTTTCATTTCCAACAACTTATCCTCTCTTTCCTTAACTATGAAATATAAATCCATGAATTATGGAAACTTATTAAACATAAAAGATTCATGTAGATTTAGAAAAAATTTCCATTTGAATATGTCTCAAAATTCCTTATCTAATAGGATTTGTCATCTCGGATAACAAGGTCTTATATCTTAATATATATTTAGTGATATGATTGTTGGATTCTTGTTTACACTAAACAATCTGAGCATATGAAATCTTTTCACTTATATTGATTGAAAATATTTGCAAGTAACAAATATTCTAAAGGATTGAATGCATGAAATGACTATTGTGTTAAATCTTAGAACCATTATATAACATACTCTTTTAAAATTATAGGAAATAACTTGGTCAATAACCTATTGTTTGACACATAGTCCAAATATTTTGTGTGAAATGCTCTCAAATTTTACTCAAAGTCACCTTTTATATCATATAATGTAAGATCAGGTATCAAAAAACTAGTAGGATATGCTAAAATATGTTGATATAATACAATATGTAATAAATTTGTGAATCAAGTGCCTAAGTAGTTTTGAAATAACTTTGTTTCATTTGTAATACCTTAGTTTGCAAATCTCAAATATTATACATAAAGGATTGTGCATTAGGAATGGAATGTGTGCTAAATAGTGGTGGTGTCTCAAATGACTAAGTAGGAATTTTAATGTTGATATTTTGAAAGCCTAGATTCCCCCATTGCATATGTTAGAATAAAATGTATATCAAGTGATTTAGATAAAGGAATAGAACCCATAGTGTTGAAATTTTTAGAGGATTGGCCTTTAGATGCTTTCTTCATTTCCTATCTAATTTTTTTTATAAACACATCTTGCATTTATTGATTATTTAAAATAAATCCTTTTAGTTTTATTAATCCATCTCATCAAATCTATTCATTCCTTCTACCATTATGTGTTAACAACTAAAATATGAAAATGCTCAACTTGAGTAACACCTAGTCTAGCACTTCATCTAAGATAGGTAAAAACAACTTTCTTAAATTGAAAAAAAATGAAATGAAAACTTGAAATATTTATTCTAACAATGAATTTACAAAATTTTAAAACACTAATACAATAATTGGAAACAATAAAAAGGAGAGAAACCCTAGAAACATGGATGGTTAGGGTTTATAATATTCAATCAATATATGGGTTTAGCAATATGTTTAATCAAAATTAGTGATTTAAATAATGTATTAATTAAATTATGAAAAACTATTGAGTAAAATTATAATGTATAATATATGTAATAAAACACATAAGATTGATTTTAAACTTGATATATATGTAAAAATGCTAAAAGGGGAATGAACTAAGATAAGAAACTTAGTTAGAATTTAGATCTGATAAACTATGAAAGAGGTTGTGTAATATTCTATGGGACTATGTCAGGTTATTATGAATCAATAACATGCATTTGTAGGGTGCATCAGCATCTAGTAGTGTTTTTACCATCTATGTGAAATCTAACTAATGCACCCCTGCTTATAGATCCTATGTGATTTTATGGAAATTGCTACTTTTTTTTGTAATATTATGTATACCTTATTCTTTACTTATAACCCTAACTTAATAGATAATAAGGAATAAATAGAATAAATGGGAAAAAGTGATTAGTGTTTGAAGTTGTGTTTGACCTCAACACACCCTGTGTTGTGTGTTAAAACTCCATGTAGTTATTTTATGATAAGGTGGTGTGTGTGAAATAATAGTGTAATGACATATGTTTCTACAATCCTAGTGTAATTATGTGCTTCAATAATGACTTGTGAGCTTGAAGGTGTATTCATACTTAGTTCAAGGCTACTTGGGCTATGTGGACTCAAAATTGGAAAGAATAGGTGTTTTCCTCTCAATGTGTAGTTATAATAAATTTGGTATTTATAATATAAAATCTTTTTTCCAACTAGTGAACAAATGAATGGAAAATATGATTTTATAGTGGTCTTGTGGGAAATTCCTTAGATGGGACTTTCAAAATGTGTGAGATGACCCATTAGGTGAATTTAATTTTATAAATTATTTATTATTGGGTAGGAAGTTAAAACTAGTAGATCTAGATACTACCACAAGTGGGATAATCCTGAAGGAGAAGCTTTATCTAAGAATTAAAGACAACTAAGCCAAAAGTGTGAGTCAGTCAAAGGATGAGCTTAGGCTATTTAGAATGAGGAATACGATTATCAAGTATAAAAATTACTTAAGGATAGGTATAATTTATATATAAGTATATTAATATCATTTTATAACCATGGAATTGAGCATGAGCTAAGTGTGTATAATTAGTCGTCACAAGTGCAATGTTTTATTGATAAATTTTAATTTTGGTGACTACATTTCCCCCATTTTATTATATTAGTTTATAAAATTGAAAGTAATAGAGTAAAGGAATGATATGTATACATTATCTTACCTATGTTTATTAGGCTTTGATGTAGACCAAATGAAGAATTATACTTCATGGGAACCTGTAATGAAACATGTATACATCCATCCTTAGGATGAGAATCTAAAATTAAAGACAAGAAGCTTATAATCAAATAATAAGGAATGAATACACATATTTGGTTCCATGACCCATTATTTTTTTAGGTGAAAAACTATTTATTGGAGAGGATAGGACCCTTGGAGATTTTATTCTTCATTGAAACACTTAGATTGGACTAGACATGCCCCATTCCTCATTGATAGGAGAGTGTGCTTAAGAACTAAATATGTGTTTGATTTCATAATCATACAACTCAAGGAAGTAAGGTGGATTTTAATCCTTATATGAATTAAAATATATCATTTTGGTGTAAAAATGGTGAAAATGGGTGAATCAACTGTTGTATATGGAATAGGAATCATGTTTGGTATAAAACTAGTGCAAAAATAGCAAGATCTAAGTTTTATGTTTACAATATATAAAATGACATGGATTTCCATTCCCTATATAAAAATGGTATAAAAATTGAGAAAAAAAGTGATCATGTACCACACACATGACCCAATCTGATATGTGAGTATAGTAATCCTCATAACTGAGTAAAATTGACTAGATTTCTAAGTAAAATTACAACATATTCTAGAACACATCCCAATCTAAGAAGAAATATAAGATAACCTATACATAAATATTAAAACTATTTCTTAGTGCCTAATATAAACTATTATTCAAAGTGATTCTTATTATGATAAATCTTGAAAAATATTATTTCTAATTATTAGGATGAAAGCTTGCTTCCTTGGATAACTACAGCCTATATTATTGTTCAAATAGATCTCTTTTGTATGAATGTGAATTTGGGTATAAAATGAGTATGAACTATGATTTTTCTATAAAATATTATCTTTTCATGTCTATGTAGTGATTTATTTCATCTTAGTCTCTAATACAATCCATTAGGTATGCCCCCTCTTTTGATGTGAGTTTTGAAGCGTACATAATAACTAAGCTCAAAAGATAAATTTATGCAAACATGTGTTATAAAAAAATATTTAAATATAGAGTAATAATAATAACATAAGATAATATGGCATCATATTGATAAGTTGAGAAAAATATTAATGTATGATACATGTATAACTAAGAATATATAGTGGCATGTCTAGATATATGATAGCAATAATGATCATATAATGAGTAATGGAAATTTATATAGAAAAACTTAGAGGAGATTAATTATATCTATCATGGCATAAAATTTTTGAGAAGATGTATGATATCCATCAAGGCATTAGAAATTGAGCAAAAAAACACAACAAGAGTCATGACTATGACACATACACAAAGATCACATGAAAATCACACAAAACAAGCTAGGAGGCCAAGGGACCACATATAAGGGACAAGTTCAAATTGAAATCACATGCATAAAATCATACAATAAGGCTTAGATCTAAAAATAAGGACATGTTAAAATTCCCATAATCTAGAGAAAATAATACATGCAAAGCATGAAGAAAACAAACATAACATGATAAGCATGAATGGATAAGTTAAATTAATCTACATAAGTAATTTGTAACATTATTATATTAATCAACTCAAGTATCTAGTAAGACATCAATGTGAAAGTAAATGAACAATAATGATATATTTTGTGTAATTTATAAACAAAAGGGATAGTCACAATGATAAAATGTGTTTAAAATATGCCCCTAGTGAACTTGTTAAGTTGTAAACACATTATAGAATGCATGTGATTAGTTTTAATCTAGTAAATTATAGCATGTGTTCATTGAGAAAAGTCTACTAGAATCAGACAAGAGCATGGTGTGTGACTCTCTAGATTAGATCAGTTTTATCTATGTAAAGTTTATTAGTCTGAGACAATATCACCACCTAAAACTACACTTAGAAGTGAAAACATGTATGTTCTAAAAATCACTCAAGTAAACATGTGAATCATATTTTATATAAAACTAGATATATATAAGTACTAGATATACTAAATCACAAATCAAATGATGTAAATAAACTACACATATCATGCATAGGTCTTGATTTTTAGAATTTTTTAAATATTTTAATTTTTTTGTATTTTTTATCACATTATATAAAAAAGGAACATACTATATAATGACTACCACAAGAGCCTCACAATCATTAGGTCTTGTATCTAAAATAGGAAGTGTGACCTCTAAAAAATGGAAAGTATCATGACACTCTAAGGGAATTGATCTCAACTCAAAACCTCAAAATCAATATGTCTTTGTAATATTAGTATCATTCTCATGATGTTAATTTGTAGCATGTTGTGTATGTTTTTTAGCATTTTGAACTCTATGACTCTTCACGACCCATCATGGAATGTAATAACTTTATGTTTATGTTATTTTTGGAACACTCTTAGTGATTTATAATATCAATATAAGATGTGTTGGAGTAGAGAGTGGGTCTCTATAATTTGTGACAAATCATTGATTAAATCATTATTAATTTAACCACTTATTTTTAATTATCTTAGTATGTTAGGGATAGCTTAACATTAGTACTCACATTTATGTTTTTACTATAAGGTAAATTACTATTTACTAAATAGTAATTACCATATAGTAAGTTAGTAGTTAGTTATGTTGATATATTAACAATATATCACACATTTAGTTGGTTAGTAAAATATATTCTTTATGTAAATATTTTTTTTTATACCTGTATCTTTATTAATGGGTTAATGTTTTATTAGTTTGTTTATGAGAGATATTGGTGGAAATTATATCTCCCCAATAATAGGAAATAGTTTTCCTATATAAACATTTTATTCCCATATAAGTTTAATATGAATAATATTATTATAGTGTGAAAATATTATTGCATCTAAAATATCATCTCTATGTATGTTTCATTATTTTTGTATGATCTTGTGAATACTTTGATAAACTCCATCATCTGGTATTAGAGCAATGGAATCCTAAGAATGATGAGGGGAAGTTGATCGATACTTTGTCCCTATGGATGAAATATTTTATTGATGTTATTTTATAAGCAATAAGGTGTTTGTATATTTCTATTAGAAGTGAGACCGTGCATTACATTACATGTATCTAGAATGATATGCTCAATTTGCTTATAGTATTATATCAAATTGTACTCTTTTCTTGACATTGGTGTATCTTAGACCACATGTAGTTTAATATCTTCTTAAATACTTGGCATTTTACATCAGCTCAAGCATTGAACTTAGACATTGGAATCTACATGTGACACAAACATATTATAGACCTACATTTAAGTGGATGTGCCATTAATTAGATATTATAGATTTGGTCCTTTTCAAGCTTAGATCTCAAGATATCCTCATCCTACCTATGAAATCATCAACTCATTACATGCAAATATATGTTTAACAATATATTTATTGCCATCCGAAGCCACAATCTACTTGTTATGAGGCATATTGATCATGTGTCATAATTGTTATGTGCAGTCCCTGTATATTTCCAACATCTATCTCCTTGGTGTATTATTCATTGAAGAAGCTCTTAACATCTTGTATTTATTACTAATCTATAGATCAGATCTTGTATTATTATTTGTATCTTTCTTCAATTAATTGATCCATTCTAGTTTTATTTATCAACATGGATTCCAAGATGAATCTCTTTGACACTCAAGCTTATAATCATATCATTATTAATGACATAGATAAGATGCAGGAATTATACCTAAAGATGTAGTCATTACTTAAATAGTAATTTGTCAGTAGTCCATGCATTTCATTCCATGCATCTAACACTACCATAATTTTATCCATGCCATCATAGAGTTGGTTTGATCCTTAAAAAAAATACCCTACCAATCACTATATAGAGTGTTATCCCAGTGAAGTGATGGTGCTTTGTCAAAAAGTGAGAATTGTAGACTTGGTACTTTCAAGATTCAAGTGGTCAAAAAAATTGAAGGAATCACAGCTTTAGATACTAAGCTCAAATTTCCATGGAATCAAATTCTATCTATTCTACACTAAATACATTACATTGACAGTTGGTTTGGTCTCATCATCCCACGGTCTTTAAGTCTAAGATTAGTCAGGGTATATTTAGTTATTTACCTTTCTCTTTATTAGCTCAAAATTATTTTATTAATTAAAATTGTTAATTTTTCAAAAAGTAATTCGATAGGATATTTTATCATTTAGTTATTAATGTCAAAATCCAAAACAAATGCCATTTTGTTAATTTTTATTTTTTAATTTAATTTAATTTAGATTAGTCTTGTTTCAAGTTTCATTGGTTTAGGTTATAATTAATAATAGATGAAATTTTATTAAATATTATCATTCATTAGATTTTTTTTGAGGGGTCGATATCAAATTTTAGGTTTTATAGTTATTAAAGTCCTCAAAGTGTAATAAAAGTCACTTTCTAGGTTTTACTATAGTCAGAAAGTCATTTTGTCATTAATAAAAAATGAGTCAAAGTGTCAAAATCATTTTTATTAGCTAGGTTTATTGTAAATTATTTGGGTTCATTATCAAAAATTCATCCAAAATCTCAAAAATGTCAAAAAGAGTTGAAGTCATAGTCAAAAGTATTCAAATGTACAAGGACGCATTATCACTTGTATGTGATGTCCTAAGTCAAATTTTGAGTGTGTCTATCTTATGGGGGGTTTTTCCTCAAAAAAATCATGCACCTAAGCTTCATCAGCATTATTATTAAGTGAGAAGCTTCTTCAACTAGAAGGAGGAGGAAACGAAGCTTGGAGGTTCCAAAGCCTCTTGTCAATCACCAACGATGGGGCCTAGAATGCTTTGGTGACATCTTTTATGTGGCATGATTTTTCATATGTTTCCATTGTGTGTTTTCAAAATAATAATATAAGGACATACCTATTCAATTATTGAAATAAGTGAGAATCTATTTATGTATTTCCTCTTGAAGTAAAAATTGTGATGAGGACTAATAGAATGGTATAACATTACGTAAGGTTATAGGTTGACTTATAAAACCTTTAGGATGTTTTGGATATTGTTTAACCACATGTAAAACCATCCTTTATTTGTAGGTTATTGGTTAATTGAGTTTAAAACCATCTACTATTTATAGGTTGTTGGTAAACCAAGTGTAAAACCATCCAATGTTTGTAGGTTGGTGGTTAACTAAGTGAAAAACCATCTTGTGAGTTTTTGTGAGAGTTGAAGTATAGGATAATGTCTTCCCCATGTTTGTATAAGGTGGAATGTTAGGTAAATCCTAACATTAGTGCTCACATTTATGACTTTACTAGAAGTTAAATTACTATTTATTGAATAGTAATTACTATATAGTAAGTTAGTAGTTAGTTACGTTGATCTATTAATAATATATCACGTATTCAGTTGGTTAGTAAAATATATTGTTTATGGAAACAATATATTTCTGTTGTACCCATATCTCTATTAGTGGGTTAGTGGTTTTTTAGTTTTTTTATGAGAGATTTGGTGGAGATTATATCTCCCCAATTATAGGAAATAGTTTCCCTATCTAAACATTGTATTCATATATGAGTTTACTATAAAGAATATTATTATATTGTGAAAATATTATTGCATCTAAAATATCATCTCTTTGTATGCTTCATTATTTCTATATGATCTTGTGCATACTCTAATAAACCCCATTAAGGTCACCTTTTCCATCATACAATGTAAACTTGGTTGCTAAAAAACTAGTTGGTAAAGGATATGTTGAAATATGTTGAGATAATGGAGTGTGCAATGAATTTTTTGAATCAAGTGTCTTATTAGGTTTCAAATCACTTGTTCCATTTACAACATCTTAGTTTATAGAGCTAAAATAACCTGCATAAAGGATTGTGCATTAATAATATAATGTGTGCTAACTAATTATGGTATCTTAAATTACTAATTAGGAATTGGCATATTGACCTATTAAAACCCTTAGTTTTCCCCCATAGTATATTTTGGTATTAAAAAATTTTCGAGTGAAGTAGATAAAGGAATGGAGCCCATAGTCATAAAAGTTTTAGAGGATTGGCCTTTAGATGCTTTCTTCATTTGCTCTCTAACAATTTTTATAAACACATATTTCATATCTTGATTCTTTGAAATAAACCCTTTTAATTATGGTTTATCCATGTCATCACATATATTAATTGATTCTACCATTATGGTGTTATCAACTAAAACTTTTAAATGCTAAACTTGAGTACCACCTAGTCTATCACTTTGTCTAAGATAGGTAGAAACAAATTTATTAGATTGAAAAAAAAATGAAATGAAAAATTGATAGATTGCTAATTACAAATATTTACCAAATCTAAAAAGCCTAACACAATAATTAGAAACAATAAAAAGAAGAGAAACCCTAGTAACGTGGATGGTTAGGGATTACAATATTCAATAAATAGATAGGTTCACCAATATGTTTGATCAAAATTAATGATTTAAACAATGTGCTAATCTAATTATGACAAACTACTAAGTAAAATAAAAATGTATAATATATGCAATAAAACATACAAGATTGATTTGGAACTTATTATTTATGGAAATATACTTAAAGGGGAGATAACTAAGACAAATAATAGCTAGAATTTGGATCTAATAGATTGGGATAAAAATTATGAAATATACTATAGGACTATATACATTCACTTTTAATTGGGAATAGGTCCCCACATCTACTTGGGACAAGGCTACACTATTGAAATGATGCTAACCTGCATTGTCATCAATAGGATATGTCAGTGTCTAGTAGGGTTTTTACCCTTTATGTAAAATGTAACTGGTGCACCTACACTTGTATTTAATGTGTGACTATGTAGAATATTTTGATCTATTTCAAGATCCATTATATACTTTCATATTCACTTAGAACCCAGGCTCAATATACAATGAGGAATAAATAGAATATGTAACAACCCTCTAATCAGGTACCAAAATCACTCACTAATTTTTTTATCCCTCTTTTTTCCCTCTCCAATTTAAGTTCCCAACTATACCATAAGGCACAATAAATTATATTAAATTTTTAATTAAATCACATGCAACAGTAACTCATAAAATAGAAAAACAAGTCTAGATGATTATACCCTTCGAGTGATAACTTCAAGTAAACTTTTTCAATCTTACATGGATAAGTGATGGCCATTTAAGCTCAATCAATAACCCTCAAGGTCATATGTTCTATATTAGAGACAACTTCCATATTACTTATTAGATAACATAACAAAAATAGACTTCCTCATTAAATGTGTTATTCTTAAAATCCTTACTAATACATGAATCGCATTGCATAACCGGTGTGAGAGATTCAGTTTAATATTCAAAATATAATAGTCACTCATTGGATTAGTCATAGAAGCATGTTTCCATGCCTAAGTATGATTCATTATTCTCAAGAGTTTTTTCTATTTAGAAACCTAGTACATATATTGAGATCCTTATTTATTATATAACATTTTAAGGATAACCAACTCACTATGGATCCTTATCATACACCTTTCTTACCAACAAGTCAAGGATATTTCGTTTTTCACTTAGTCCAATTATTTGAAACACCTAAGTATCCTAACCGATCATGGTTATTTATATGTCATTCATAATATTATTATTAAATTCTTATCAAGAGTTTATAAATCCCTTTTATTATACAAGAGATATATTTATTGGAAAGATACCATCATTGGCCTTGTCTAATCTAGTCATAGTTAATTATATATTTTATTGTTTTAATCAATTTAATGTTTAAACATTACTCCATGATAAATATATTTCATAGTGGATCTATTTATGTAAGATCCAGCATTATTTTGTTTTGAATAGAGCAATATATTGTAGAGTCCCAACTACATAAGTTTTCTTAAATTCATTTCCAAAACCTTATATTAGCTTAGACATAATTTGAATTCAATTATTTTATTAAATTATGATAACATCCAACAACCCAAAATTCCTAACCAATCTAAAGTTTCAACAGAGCTTATTCATCTAATTAATTAGGAATAAAATAACAATTAAAATTAATAGACATCAAATACAATATAATTCCTATAAAAAATAATCTTGCACATTATCCTTTATAAGGGATGACTTATTATGTTCTTGCATTTTGATAAGGGACAAGTCTTGGAACAAGTATCATATTAACCATTAGCTTATATCTAAATAACTAGATTAACTAACTTCACTACATCATTACACAAAATCCAGAGTTAACGATAATGAGAATATAATTGCAAGGTTACTAGATATATTATCCATAGCCAAATGTTGACACTCTCAATTACTATTTGGAATAATACATCAAACTATCCAATGATAATTTATATCCATAACATAAGAATGTATAAATATAATCGTATTGAGTTTATTACATTATTTCACAATCACTAGTTTTTATATTAATGATACATAATTTCATAAAGGGAGTACATCAAAGGTGTAAGGGTACATCACCAGTTTAATAATAATAAACGTGACCTTAATGAATTCAATATTACCATAACAATAATGTAGCCATATAATGTAGGCCAACTGAAATAAATCTAACATTCAAAAGAGGAAATTCACACATAACATTAATATAAGTAGCAAGGTTCAAAAATGATAAATTGACACTTGCAATGAATTATTTTAGTGAAATAATCCATCATGAATTTGGTAACATTTCATCCCATCATGGTAATAAACTAACAATATTTTCCAAATTAAGAAAATCAAGTTTTAGGGTATTCAATAAGTAAACACATGTGTTTAATGAAAACTTTTTCCAATAATTTAACCCCTTATGTTGAATATAGTTCAATATGCTTTTTCTTTATACAATGTGACTATTAGCCATACGTTGGCCAATACAAGTCACATTTATATAATTACTTATAAGAATATCAATAGCTCATTTTGAGCTCTCAACCCAAACATTTTTGAAGGTCTTAATAGTTACAACATACTAATGTATAAATATAACTCATTTTTCAAATGAATTAGTGCAAGTAATAAAGCCTCTAGACAACCAAATATAGCTCAATATGCATAGTTTTCATCTATCTACAGTCACCAAGTGACTTTATAGATTCAATAAAAAATTATAAGATATAAGATAACCCTAATCCTTCATAAAATTCTTTGACCTAAAATCTATATTGGGGAATATAGGGTTAAAGGGATAGAGATAGACTATGGCACAAGGGTGATAGATTATTTTTATAGCATGTCAATTAATTTTCAAACTTAGATAAACATATACTAAATTTATTATGCTGAGATATGCTAAAATTATAAACTAAGGATATGTTAGATATTTTAATGATAATTAAAACAAGATAATTATCTAGTTCTAATGCTAATATAAATTTGGATCAAGAATAGGAAGGAATCAGAATGGAAGTGGATTCTAGAACTATCATTAAATTCTAGATTAAGCACTTAGGTGATTTGGACACTTATATTGACTTTAGACAGTTGCATCGATGTGTCTATCTAACTTGTATGTGTCTTATATGGAATACTTGCTAGATATAGATATGATCACCTAGAATTATTTGGGTTCTTTATCACCTTTGCTCTGGTGTGCTCAGATATGGATCATGGGTTGTCACTCCTTATAAAATAACAAAACCCTAGTTCTTTATCATCATAGTGGTTATGGGGAAAATGGCCTAGTGGGCACATGATGATGATTTTCCTAAATACCCCTATATTAATAATCACTACCTACATATACAATACTCTGAAGAGGGCCTCATAATTATGTAGTTTTCTCTTACATGTTAGTTTGTGTGTGCATACATATATAATGTTTGATAAGTAATTGCATAGTTTGACCTAACTTATAACTTGGAAAATGTGGTTCATGGGATGTGCCTTATACCTATAAATGTGTTATCCCTATGACTTATATGTAAATAGGGTGAAATAGGAAATCTCTTCTCACTTTAGTGCTTGATTGAATGCCTTTATTAAGTTACCTTATGAAAGGTAAGAAGTTGTCAGGTTTATGCTAGGTGAAGAATGAATGAGGATTTATCATGCATATATAATAATCCTTTTGGAGAATATGTCCCATTAAATCACTTTAGTTAACCATAATAATACATTTGATTTGTAAATAGGATGACTTTATGGAACTAGATATTAGCATTAGAATAGGAAATCAGCATTAACATAGGCATGAGACTGTGATGCAAGTGTCTAAAAAGTTGGAAAATTGGCACATGTCTAGAACTTGTAGAGACATAAGATAAGTTTTTTTGTAGCATTATAGTTATGATAGGAGATCTAAGTCATCACAATAACATTGGTTAAATTAAGAGATAAGTAATAGGCATAAAAAGATAGTGTATATAAGCCTTTTAGAAGTGGGAAGGTCTAGAAGCTAAAGATACATCCATGATATTTATTTTTCAAGTGTATAAGACTGAGGTGCTATGTAATTCAAAAATAGTGTCTACATTTTCCCCCTTTTATCTAGCGATTAAATTGCTAGTTTACAAGAAAATAAATGTGTAACTGGGTATGTATAATGTACTTGTCCTCGTGTGAGTCCAACTTGAGTGTTTTGTTGGTGACTGACTTGTAAACAAGAGCATGTTATAATATATAATTAGTGCATATAATCTGAAATTTAAATCATTTGAAATGATTTGAAGTAAAAACATAAATGTTTAAGAGTACAAATGTGTATCAATGTAACCTCCTTACCTTTTGGTAATATGATTTGGAAAAGATGTATCACTATGAATCATTAAAACTGAGATTAGGACAAATATAAATATGTAAAGTGCATAAATATTTAAGTAAAAAAATTTCCCCCGAATTTGGAGCTAAAGGTGAGTTTCCACCTAGCAGTTGAGATTAGTTCAACCATGCAACCCAATCATACTTATAACCTAGTGAATGTGAGTGAACCAATGTAACTCACATTATATTTTTGGTGAGTTTGGATGATGTAATCAATTCCAACCTATAAATTTTGAAATATTGAGTGATTTAATCACCTTAACCATACCAAAAATTAACTAACTACTATAGTAGATTGGTATAATACAATCCATAAAAGGCCAACTTAGTGGGTGTTGAGAGTCCATAAAAGTGTTTTGAAATCAAAAATTGATTTTGTAATTTAGGTGCCCTTTAAATATCATATGCACCTCACATATGTCTCATGTTTAAACCTAGATATATTAATTATACCAATGTATATAACTATGCCATAACTATGTATTCCAATCATATAATTGTGTGATTTGGCCAATTTTCAAACTATGTAAGTGTGGAGAATATGTTTTCATAACATGCTCCCACTATATATCTAAATTAAAAATGGTGTAAGTGTGAAAAACATGTTTCCAAACCATACCCCCACTATATATTTAAATCTAGTGAGTTGTTAAAAATGTGAAAGCCATGCCTCTATGGCATGCCCCCACTAATATCCCCCCTTTTGAGGTGAGGGGAAGTATAAAATGTTAGTCACATTACCTCAAAAGGATAATATAAATATATAATATGTATATGGACCATTTAAAATATATAATGAATATGTTTAGGTAGATTTATCATTTAAGCACATAGAATGTGATCACATCAAGTCCTAAGATGCATGATGTGAATCATGGTAATGTCTAAATACTAAGAGTACAAGATCACCAAGCAATCAAGCACACATAGAAGAGCACTCAAAATAAAATCAAAACGCAATAGTCCAAGGATACCTCAAACAAGGAGCATGTTTAAATTCTACATAATTGAAAGGACATGCTTTAGTCAAATTTCCACAAAGCAAGGAATGATATATTCAAATATCAACAAATCATGACATATGAAAATGTCATAACAGGAAAACATATGCACATGGGCCATAATAAATGGAGCATATTCAAATAATCAAAAAATTAATACAATGCATGATAATATAAATCAAGGAACACACTCAAAGAAGTGTAAAAAGAAAACATAGACAATAAGAAACCAACATAACATAGCATACTAGCCCATGGATAATGTGCTAGAAAAAAGGTTAAGTACATAGCATATCAAGTAAATTTCAAAAGATATAAGATTGGATAAATGCATGTGTAAGTCCATAAGCTCAAACGTGACAATGTAAAGTGATCATAGAATAATATAACTAGGATGTATCATGATCAAAGAAGTTGATACCCTCAATTTCCATATGACATGGGTAAAGGAAGGCCCAACATCTAAAAGTGCATAGATCATGTATCTTTGTATGATTATATCACACTCAAAATATGCATGAAACATATGTCTATATACAAATAAATGATATGTTGTCTACTAACATGGAACTAATAACATATATGTCATAAGGCTAATAGAACATGTAAATGCTAAAAAATGTTTTAGATTTTTGAATTTTTATTGATATTTTTGGTCTTTTTTTGTTTTGTATATTTCACCTTGCAACACTAATTTAGATCATTTTACATTATTTGGATCATGGTTGGATAAATTTAAGTGGTGCATATTATGTTACTCATCATGTTTTACATGTGCATTAGAATAACCAATGCCATCATTTAGAATATGAGTCAATTTGTCTTCATGAGAAAAATATATATCTTGCTGATTTTGGTCAATTTTTGCTTCCATTTGATATAAGCAAATAGTTCCCAATGTAAATCCATATGAACTTTTTTGTGGCATAACCCAAACCCATGTTTTAATCACTTTAGCACCACAATCAATTGGTAGTCTTATGTTATCCAAGGAGTCTTTCCAACCTCCATTGTATTGTAAGTGTTTTAGATAAAATCCAAGCTATTGAAAATATCTTACATTGCAATTAGTTTTTGTTTGTGTAGGATCAATATGGTTGTGCCAAAAATAAGCACCACCCATGAAAAATTTTATTCTTAAATCTTGTTAGTGTGGATGTTATTTAATTTTTTTAGTTTAAATTATTTTTTGTGTATTTTATGTCATTTTCACTTATGGTTCCTTCTTAGAATGGTCTTGCAATAGATTATTAAATATTTTCTACTTCTAGTGATCATAGGGTTATGAACTTGATTCCATTGGAGGATCATCACATGTAATCTTTTTGTCATAAATAAGGTCTTAAATATTACGCTTCAAGGTAAAACATCAATTCCTAAAATGACTAAGGCCCTAGTGATAGTCACAATAAGCATTCACATTATACATTTTGGGTAGAGGTCTACTCATATCAACCTCTATAGGATTAGGAAGAGATATGAGGTGACACTCTATAATTTTCATGAGTAATGAAGTTGGATACTCAAGTAAACATGTAAATTATCTCCTTGGTTCATTGGATAAGGCAATTCAATTATGTTTTTGTAATAGTGTATCGACTGATGTTGTGGGTTCTATTACAACTTTGACATCAATATATGAATGAATAGGTGTAGGGAACTTCCTTCATTATTATGTGGGTATGGTAAATCCTTATTTTCAATAGATACATTATACTTTGTCCATTTGATATAGTTTAACACAAAGGCTACCTGTGGTAGCTCTACATTACTTGGCAAGGTTGTCATATGTAATGAGCTCACACAAATAACTTTGTATAGTGTTGACTTATGTAACAAGTCTAAGAGTGAAATTTTATGCATAAAATCATTATATGTCTTTGATATTTGTTTCATATGCTCATCTGGTTTTCATGATCGACAGGAGGTATTTGTATTAGTGAAAACAAGTCATGATAAATAATATTCTTTAAGAATACATCCTTACAACTAGAGGTAATAATGTTTACATTTTATGTTAAATCAAGCATAATATCTTTAAAATTATCCAATTTTATATCAATTGATACATGGTTATCACACAATGCTTCATATAGGATATCCTTATAGATAGTGAATTGCTTTAGAAGTTTGAAGATTGAAATTTTAATATATAATGTACTCGATTTATCAGTAAGGCCACTTCCCATGATTTTAAGTTTAGAAGAAACTTACTCTATTATATTACAAAAATATTTATTAATATATATTAAGTTTTCCTTTCATTTTAAAACCCTCTCATTATATTTATAGATTTACCAATTTCATTGAATGATAGGTTTGTTTAAGCAATTATAGTAATACATTCAAGTTATATTACAAATTGTACAAATTGGAGCCCAAATGGTCTATCTATGCATCCATATTGTACATGTTTATAATAAAATGAAATCCTATTTTTAACTTATGATATCTTATTAAATCATAAATCATAAATTAGAAACAAATAATTAAGAAACCCTATATCAATATTTAGGTTTTGAGGACCATAGGTTGGGTTCACCAAATGTTCAACCATAAAATATAGATTGGGGAATCTATGGTTAAATGGATGGAGATATTTTAGGTCACAAGGTTGATAAACTATCTCTACAACATTTCAATTAATTTCAAAACTCAGATAAACATATACTAATTTTTTTTATGTTGAGATATGCTAAAATAGAAAGCACATCTATGTTAGATATTTAAATGATAATGAAAATAAGATACTTGTGTAGTTTTGATGCTAATACATATCTAGAATAGGAACACGAAGGAATTAGACTAGAATTAGATTTTATAAATACCATCAAATTATGGATTAAGCACTTATGTGACATCGAACACTTGTATCGACCTTGAACAGTTGTAGTGATGTTTATATCTAACCTAGATGTGGGTGTCCTATATGGAATACCTACTAGATATGGATGTGACCACCTAGAATATTGTGGGTTATGTGTCACCTTCACTCTAGTGTGCTCAAATATAGGTCATGGTTATTTTTCCTTTTCAAATATCAAAACCCTAGTTCTTCATCTTCAATGGTTATGGGAAAAATGGGTTAGTGTGCACATGGTGTCAAGTTACCTTAAAAACCTTATATCAATGAGTGTTACTTACATATCTAATACTCTAAATATAACCTCATAATTACGTAAATCTCCCCTAAATGTTATATTGTGTGTCCATAAGGATTTAATGTGTGGTTAAACAAGTATATAGAGTGACCTAGATTATAACTTGGCAAATGTGGTTCATGGGATGATCCTTCAATAATTTAGACCTATAGATGTGTTTTCCCTATGACTGATATGTAAATGGGGAAAATAGGGAATCTTTTCTCAATTTATTTCTTGATTTAATGCCTTTGGTAAGTTTCCTTGTGAGAGGTAATAAGTTAGTAGGTTTATGCTAAGTGAAAAATGAATGAGGATTGATCATGTATATATACTAATTCTTTTGGAGATTTTCCCACATTAAATAATTATGAAGACCATAGGAATATGTTTCATTTGTAAATTAAATTACTTTAGGGCACTAAATGCTTGTGTTGTAATAAGACACTAGCATCAACATAGGCATCTAACTAGGACGTAAGTGTCTATAAAGCTATAAAATGGGCATGGATCTAAAAATTGTAAAGACATAAGATAAGTAGGTTTTTAGCATTATAGGTATGATATAAGTTTTAAGTAATTATAATAACATTTATTAGACTATGAGATAAGTAATAATCACAAAGAGAGAGTGTATGTGAGCCTTTTGATAGTGGGAAGGTCTAAAAGTTGAAGGTGCATCCATGATATGTATTTTCCAAGTGTGCAAGACTAAGGCGATATATAATTTTGAAATAGTGTCTACAAATACATAATTCATTAGAAGTAACATGTTCTAATATTCATATAATATTATCAAACACTAATCAAGGATTATAACTATAAAGGTTAATCCATCACATAAGGAGGTGCATCTGATCAAGTTTTATAAAGCCAATTATATGACATAATTTAATAAGGAATTAATTATGAAATGCAAAAAATATAGTTTTTCAATTAGTTTAATTAATGTCTTCCTTCTAACACATATAAATCTATGCATGTATAATTATTTACATCCATAGTCATCATCAAATACACACTAAGATTTAGCATAATCAAGGAATCATACAAGATAATCAATTGATCCAAGACTAACCTATGAAAGGATTACTAAATCCACATTCCATACATACCCGAACCTATGATAGAATATTTTTATAGCTCAATGCAATCAAAAATATTAATTATACAAACAATGACTAAATTTATCTTTCAAAGATCACTCTATAACAAGTGAGGAAACCACTCATAACCGAGTGTAAATCATTGTAACCACATAACTTACCAAATCCTATTAGAACCCATATAGTGCATTGTCATCCAATAGAATGGATAGGGAATTAAATTATTTTTATGACTAAAAATCATCAAATCAAAAATAAAACTAATGATTTCATGCATAAAAACACATATGCACTCATTTTATTTATCCAAAAAAATAACATACTAAAC
This sequence comes from Torreya grandis, assembly GCA_037957365.1. Classification (NCBI taxonomy): domain Eukaryota; kingdom Viridiplantae; phylum Streptophyta; class Pinopsida; order Cupressales; family Taxaceae; genus Torreya; species Torreya grandis. Next base: position 625,188 of record JARHVA010006559.1, on the reverse strand, counting down.
GAAGAGATTCTTCTCAACATTCATGAAAACATGGCCACTCAAAGTTGTTACAGTCAATACTTAACAAAATCAAACCAAGATTCCTTTTGGCATAAATGAAAATAAATTTATCTAAATTCATACCACCATATGTCATCTAAATTTTATTGAGGAATTTTGACAAACAATTAGCAACCAATGTCTTTGAATTGTTTTAACAAATAATTTCCATCCATATGTTATTAAGAATTTTTTTTAAAAAATATAAACCAATGTCTTTGAGTTGTTTTAACAAATAATTTCCATCCATATGTTATTGATTCACTTTAGCAAACTATTAGCAACAAATTAATTTGAGTTTTTTTAACAAACAATTTCCTTCCATATGTTATTGAGGCATTTTGACAAACAATCAACAACCAATGTCTTTGAGTTGGTTTGACAAGTAATTTCTAGCCATGTTTTATTATAAGACATAGGTAAGAAAAAACTTGGGAAACAAGATTATGAAATATGATATTGATTATAATAGGTGTTATAGCTATATATAATAAGAATCTACAACTATATAATATGGAAGTTGATCAATAACCAACCATTGTGATAGGCTCAAACATGTATGGGTTGAAGAGATCTTACAACATCAAATTATTTTAAGAAAAACAAGGATAGTACATCCACTATATACATCAATTACAGTTTATAAATATAAAAAGGGTTTAGTATCCCATATAAGCCAAACTGGTGAATAAATTACGAGACAAAAATGGAAGTTTGATTCAAAAATAAAATTAAATCGATATTCCAAAGTTGATACAAACACACACAATCATATCCTTAATGAGTTTGAAAACCCCTTATAAAACAATAATAACAAAAATCCATTTATTTCATGCTAGGTAAGGAAAATGAGGATTAGGAAAATAGGATACATGTTTAATACATAAATTTAATATAGATTAACAAAATGGAAAAGGTTTGTGTTTGCAATTAAAACTAGGGGTTGTATTTATTGCTTGCATTCTCTTGCCTTCCCATCAAATGGATAGAACAAAACTCCACTCCTCATGTATGTCACCAATAAACTCCATTTATCCCCAAAAATTCTCCTATGTCATGGTTAAAATGCAAGTTCCACCTATAAACCCCTTATTTAACATTTCTTATTATTATTAAAGCCCAAGAAAATACTTCTTTCTCATATTTCACTACCATTTATGGAAAAAATCTTCCATTTTTATGCACAAACTTTCTCCACAAAACCCTAATGGCTACCGTCACCAAAAATACCATTGCTTTTTCCAAGTGGTATCTCACCATGTTAAATGCATGACAAAAACTAAACCAAAATAACTCTTTGATCCCCTTAATCTCTAGAAAAAAATTATATTTTATTATCTTGTTGCCCCCATGAACTCACTATGCCATGCAATAATAATTGAAATATAAATCTAAATAAAACCTAATAATTATTTGACCTCAAAATAAAACATTTTAATTATTTAATCATTTCAAACTCTATGTATTAGCATGCATCCTTTTTCCATGCAAATTTTCATTTTATTTAACTAATTTTTAATTTATGAAAATATACCATAAGGGTCTAAAGTTACATTATTTATCATGCATAATAAGACCATGCCAAAATATAAATATACTTTGCATTATAAATTTTAAACATGTGCAAGGTTGGAGTATCAAAATATCACGGGCAAAATTGGCCTAGTATGAATGATGGCCTCCCATCAACCATGTAGCATCATAGTTAGCTCTAAAATATTGATACATCAATCATTATTATAAGTGGATAAAATATAATTACCAATGTTATCTCACCTTAGGTATCAAATAAATGTTAAGCTGAGAAATATATCAACCATAAATGTTATACCCTAAGAGTCACATGATAATGTGTTCACAACTGGTTTCATTGGCATAAGAAACAATATTAAAATAACATTCCAAAACAAAGAAAACCTCTTGTTAAAACATAGATAATAACCACACACATTAAACTATATAAAAAAACACTAGAAACACTAGAAATGATTGATATAACCATTTAATAAGATAATTCTAATATTATTGAGATTAAGACCCTTGGCCTCTCACTTGGCTGAAGTTACTCCCACTTGAAATCTTAACCATCTCATTTAAAGAACACATTCCTTGAAATTTGGCAAGCACAATCAGCTATAAGTTGTTGATGATTTCATAATAAGTCTAAGGATATTTTATTTACTATCACCGACATAATTCAGCAAAGGACACTTCTTTGTAATTTTTAATCAGGCTTTACACACCATAAACAATAGATCAAAACATTGCAGTAGATATAACTAATCATGAGAGATTGAAAATCATAAAATATTTATATCAACTATTCGACATAACTATATAACATAATGATAAGAAGTAATTGACACATCATATCAATAGATCTGTCCCTAATCACACAAAAACTAGACATTATTAGTTATGTTCTATGGTGTTGATCACTGATAAGTGCCCTAATTCCAGTACAGGGAAACCAAAATGTAATAGAATAAATGGGAAAAAGGGGTTATTTTCTAAAGTTATGTTTGACATAAACATCCCATGTGTTGATCACTACCTACATACCAATACTCTAAGGATATATTAAACCCCATGCAATTATTACATGTTATGGTGGTGTGTGTGAAATACTGGTGTAATGTTATATGTTGCTACAATCCTAGTGAAATTATGTGCTTCAAAAATGGATTTTGACCTTACAGGTGTATTCATACTTAGATAAAGGCTACATGGATTATGTAGAATAATAATTGGTAAGAATAGGTGTTTTCCTTTCAATGTATAATTAGAATAAATCTGGTGTTTACAATATATAATCATCTTGCCAACTAGTGAATAAATGAATGGAAAATATGATTTTATAGGGTATTTTTGGAAATTATCTATATAGGACTTGTAAAAAATGTTAGATGACCTGTAAGGAAAATTTATATTTTAAAAACTAGTTATTATTTGGTGGGAGGATGAAACCAACAAATTTAGACACTACTAGTGAGTAGAATAGTCCTGAAAGAACAACCTTATCTAAGAAGTGGGGAAAGATAAGATGGAAGTGTGAATAAATCAAAGGATGATATTAGTTATTTTTAATGAGGAATATGATTATCAAGTATCAAAATTTCTTAAGGATATGGATTTTTTACATAAAATTAGAAGAATAATAGTTATTAACCATATAATTGAGCATGAGCTAAGTGTGTATAAGCAGTGGTCATAAGTGAATTATTTTAACATTATATGTTAATTTTAGTGACTAAAATGTGTAGATATAAGTGGATTTAACACTTTAAAATGATATAACTTGACATGATATAAAGGGTGTTTGACTCAGCTTATGGTTGTTCCTTATGAATAACACAAGATCTAGTTAGAATAAAGTAGATTTTCTCAATGTATAGAAATATGAATGCTTATACCAAATTAATAAAAAGATAGGATAATGAATAACCATTAACATGTATTTATAGGTGAATATTTTGTAAATTTATTTTTTTTAACCTTACGAAACATGTGGGAAGACCCAAAAAGATAACTTCAAATTTGGAAACTAGTCATTATTTGGCACAGGGCATGACAAGCCTAAGTTGATAAAGGTGAAATGTGCCCCTGTCTACCTAGGATGGACCTATCCAAGGAGATCATAAATAGTTTTCATATGTTGGAGATATTTTTAAAGTGAATTTTGATAGCTTAATCAGATTTATATTGAAATTATTGTGAAGTGTAACATAAAATCAAGGGTCAAGCCCACATATAGATGAATTGCTTAGAGGAATGTCGAATAAGGTTCATGTATTTAAGAATAAGTCATGTATTTTATAATGTGTCAAGAATTATAATTTTCAAGTACATGTGACCAAATTTATTTGTCTACACTTAATCAATCACTAAGAGTAGGTATTTACCAAGTCTGAAGCACTCAGGGGTGAAGCTAAATCTATCAATTTCTAAGTATCAAGAGATGGATCATAGGTTACATATATTAAATGATCATAATTTCACACATTCACCTTAAAATAATAATTACATATGGTTGAAATTCCCCATTTAGAGTATTGGATGTGTAGGTAGTGCTCAACCATTCAATGGAGAGTGGTTAGTGTAGGCTCAAACCACATTTCTTCCCCTCTCATAGGCCTAATTCTATCATCGAAAGTGGACCTAGTGTTTCAAGTGGAGATATATTTTTCATGACCCACATGCATCATCAGACCTCAAGATCACACATAGACATAAAAGAGAAATAAGTGCACCCTACCTATATCAAAATAGAGAGGCAAAATCTATAGAGATATAACCACCGATAGGGAGCAAAACATTTACCAATATTGAACTAAGGTTGATGCTATCATCTAGGCATCCACAGAGGTATAAATCCTTTTTTGATCAACCCGTGGACCAATTTTTCATCTTCATTTTGGCCTTCCTATAGTTTTAGTCTTCTATAAATCAATTAATGGCTAAGTATTTTATCCCTTTATTTTAATTTATATATTTAGTAAACTAAAGTACCAAATCAATTTCAATTTTTTACATTTAGATTAATGTATATCTATATAACTTGTAATCCAAATTTACTTATAATAGTTATATCTAATATGGTTTAATTGATCACATTAATCCCAATATAGGTAAAACATATTCTTGAACCCTATTATTGTATCGAGTGTTTCAAAACCCTAGGTTTCCCTTAGGGATTCTTTTTCCAATCTTGGGTTTCATATTTTTGTATATAACTATGATTTTCAATATTGATTTCTATTTTTCTCTAACACAAAAATTACACATGACCATAATGGATGAACATAGTTTCTATTTATTTACTCCATTTATGATTTTAACTATTACATTTCTTTCCTTTGATATGAAAAATATGCAATGAACATGTGATTCCATGGATCCAATCTTTGTACACTAATAAGGCTGAAATAAATCATGAATACTATAAAGTCTTTGTTAATTTATAATGATATAATATCCAATCCAATTTTCTTCATGTCACGAATAGGCACCAAATAGAATGTAAGTTTCCCTTTGTTTATCCTTCTATTCATCCTCTTCATGGATCTTGTTTGATGGTTCAATTTGATATCGCTCATGAAAACAATACCATGTATTATAATCAAATCACTAAATATGTAGACTTTCCTAATAGATTTTATGATTAATGATAGATAATTAACTCAATTTATTTATATGAACCCACAAATTCATGATGTATTTTTATGTCACTAGAGATGAATAAAAAAAATTATAGGGATAGTTTATCTAAATAATGGTATGATCCCTTTAATGATATCAATGAACCTTTAGGAGGTACTAATTTCACATGGATTTTTAGACAAATACCATTTATATGATGATTATGTATACACCCTTTGTTACACATGTCTTACCCACCCAAGGTGTGGGTCAAAGACAAGGCTTCACTCTGATCAGCATGTCTATCTTTACCATATCAACATATTCCCATCCTACATTTACTACATATATTACTCCACCAACCTCACTTAATACATAATCCCTTAAATTGATTCTTATAGATCTATAAACTAAAGTGTTATAGTTAGATCAAGGTGCCTCTATAGATAGTCATTCTATACATTCACATGTTTTACCTTACAATCTTTTATCCCTAGATATTTCATCTTACCCTTTACCCATGGTTTTTTTAGCTCCTAAGATTTAATTTGATGATTTTAAGGCTGAACCCAGTTAATACCTTATATCCTTATAGATAACATGCTTAGATTATGTGTCTTATGATAAAATGTTCACCAATCCATTCTCATATAGTCTTAAGTATTATGCATTCCAATGATATACCATCCTAATCAGTAAATGATTTTAATCATTTGGTGGATTAGTTTCTAGCATACTTTCCATCAACATCATTGAAAATTTATGCTATGTTCAAACTTGAAAACTCAAGCAAATATCATTTAGATGACATTTATTTATATAGTATTTAAGTTTTGTATACTTTTCAAAATCATACCTTGGTTATTCCTCTTAGTTTTAGACATTTTTCCTACTTCCAAAAGTCTCACATCTAATCTATCTTTTTCTCCTTGGCCTATTTCTTAGTTTGATCAATATTTTATTAATAATTGAGGCCTTATATCTTTCCCAAAATTCTTAAAATTTACTTATCTTCCATCTCTACAAGTTTTGAGAATATACCTACCTTATTATTCCTTAAACACTAACATTTAGAATAGACACTAGCATTTTGACTACTTTAGGCCAATAGTACATGACCTAGATATGAATGCACTAGAGTAAAAGTGAAGTAAAACCCAAAATAATCTGGTCACATATTTTTCAAGTAGGTATTCCATATAGGAAACTTGCATTGAACTCAGATAGTAGCATCTACATAACCATCCTAGGCTCATATTAGTGTCCAAAACTCTATAAGTGTTCGATCCAAAATCTAACGATTATTCTAGAATAATCTTCCAACTTAATTTGTGAATTTTCCATATCTTTCAATATGTTATCATCAAAACCAACTAAGTACGTTAATTTATTATCATCTCTATGCATAGCTTAGTTGTATTTTCTATATTTATCCTATCTCAATATAATAAATTTAGTATAAGTTTATCTTTGAGTTTAGAACTCAATTGGCCTATTATAAAACTAATTATCACCCTTGTGCATTATCAATTTTGTATTCTTAACTCTATCTAACCCAAGTTAGTATCCTTATCCATTTTAGGGTTAAACATTTGGTGAACCCAATTTATATGAATGAAAAAAAATTATTCCTAGGGTTTTAAGATAACTAGAGTTTCAAATTGTTTTACATTTTCATTTCATACTTTTACTATTTTTCATGTAACCTAGGCATAGCCCTAAATTTGGAGGTGTGCCTATTGAACACAATGAGCTTCCCCTCCTACCATCCAATATGTCACAAACCAATGATGGATCTCATAATTTGGACCATGATGATACCATGTTGACAATGAAAATAATATTGATAAGGTTATCATAGAAGAAGATTCTAATATTGAAAACCATGAAACAAATGAAAATGAGAAAATAGACCATGATCAAGTGAAATAAATTGCATCATCTTGTGAGTGTATTTGACATAACCATGAATATATTAATGGGATCCTAAAAAATATACTAGAAACAAAAAGTTCAAAAACAATATTTGAAACATCCCTCCCCTTGAACACATTACAACATAACACATCGAGTCGGGGCATGGGTTATGTGTTTAAATTTTTGTTTCCTAAAACCAATATTATTACATTTACCATGTAACTACCAATTGTTTCAACATAAATACTTTTTTCAATGCCTATTACTACTCAAACCATGTTTACCATCCCCTTTGGTGGCTACTCAAATTACTAATCTAAATCCCACTAGGTCTACAATTCAAACACTCCTTAAAATTATAAAGACCTTAGAGGACAAGGTTACAAACATTAAACAAAATGATTTAAAATCCCCTCATTTTATTGATTTGCAAGATATGTTGCATAACACTTTTTCATTTGAGATCTATTTTCTCCCTTTTCCAATTAGTTTTGTGGCACCTAAGTTTCCATTTCATGATGGTAAAGGTGATCCTAAATAGCATCTTCGATCCTTGTATATGGCATGCCTTGATTATGACTCTAATGATAAACTTTTGACCATATTATTTACAATAAACCTTAAGGACTATGCTTTGAGGTGGTTCCATGATTTACCTCTCCAATATATAAAAACAATCAAACCTCTTGCTAACCATTTTTAGCACACTTTTCCATTAATATTTTTGAAACGGTTTCATTTTCTCAAACTAATAAAATCAAAAAAGGAACCAATGAGCCTATCAATGAGTATGTCTTGAGATATAAGATAATACTAACTAAATGACCAATCTTATGGTAGTTAAGGAGTTACAAGACATATTCAATCAAAGTTTTCTTGCCCCATTACATGAGTCTATTATTTTTAAGAAGTTAAAATCTTTTAATGACTTATGCCATGTTGTAAGGGACCATGAAATGAAGCTTATTTCATTGAATAAGCTCAAGTATGTAGCAAACACACCAATTGTATCTACATCTAGTACCAAATTTACAATCGAACCAAGTTATAAGGTAAAATCTCTTGAGCCTAAAAAGGAAACAACTACCATGGTTAACATAGTTTCACAATAGCATAATCAGTTCATTTTATCTAGTTAATCAATGAGATAGTTCTCATGTTTACCTTACCCAAATTCATTACTCCTATATTTACTAGAGTGTCAACTTATATCTCTTCCTTATACTATCAAGGTTGATATGAGTCAACCTCTACCCAAAAGATATGATGTGAATACGTATTATGATTATCATTAGGGATTAGGGAATTCTACAAGTAGATCTTATCGATGACCAAATTTTTACATTTGAGGATCCTCCAAAGGAATTAGGTTCACAACCTGGTGATCACCATAAATAAAAAATATTTAATAATCCTTTGCAATACCATTCTAAGAAGGAACCAGAAGTGAAAATGGTATATAACACACATCCTCTTCCATCACATTATGGTCACTCATTAGATGGGATTTTCAGTACTTACACATGACATATACCTCCTATGGTTCAGATACCCTCTATTACTTTAGATGGTAATTAGATTAAGTATGATGAATCTTGTATGCTTATAAAATTCAAGAAATGGATTTAATATACTATATATAGTAAATTAACTAAAAATCTACAAAAACATCAATGGAAGAGAATATGGAAGCAATCAAAACTTAATTAAGGACTCTTACCATCACCTTTCTTCTCTTAATCTTTCCTCAAAGATATTCAAATGGATTCTTCAAGGTTAATTAGATTTATTTTTAGATTGCTTGACAATGGTGGCTTCAATATTTCAAGACAGATGTAGGAAGAATCAATGGCTTATTGGATGCAAGGATAATATGGGTGTAATGAGAGTATGAAGGCTATATGAGAGCTTATGTATATTCTCAATCCAATTATTCAACCAAGCTCCATACTTGGTTATTTATAAGGTGGTAAGGAGGATTAAAAATGAATTTTAAATTCATAATAACCCTCTAGTTTTAGAGAATTCTAGATAATTAGAGAAGACTTTAGATTTTAGAGCCTTCTATATTTGATTATAGATTATTAATTATTATTTTATGGGTTTTAGGTGGTTTTAATAAACTATGCATGTAGGAGAGGCTATGGATAAGTTGGCTAGGAGGATAGGTAGAATATTTTGAATTTTAAATTGGCAAGTGGGGTAAATGGTCATTAAATGAGGTGGGATTAGTGCTTTAACGGGATGCTAGTGGGATAATCAAGGGATTAATATAAAATTGGGTTTGTATGAAGGTTATCATGATATAGTAAATATGTAATGGGGAATGGTATTTATATATTTAATTAGGATAATGGCTATGGAATTAATTATGATCAATATCAGGATTAATGGAATATTTAAGGAAAACATACTTAGATGTATATATTTTTCCCCTCTTTGAAAGGGAATTATGAGTGATGAAGTGGGAAGTAATTGTATTTCAAATAAAAACCATTGTATGACAAGTTAATAAAATGAGTTTTCCCCCTCAAAAGGGCATGTAGCGAGGAACGGACTAGATGGCCACTTGAAAAGAGATCATGGGGTTGGTATATAAATAATTGAGCTATGACTGATAGAATTCCCTAAGTAAAAATATGAGGGAATGAATTTGTAGGTGTAATACTAGTCCCGAAGAGGAACTCACCTTAGCAATAATTATTAGCCTCTTAAGATGATTCCTAAGCAAAGATGAATGTCAAATAAAGAAGTGATTAGGTTAGATGTATTAATATGAATAATCTTGAGATAAAGACATATGTCTCAGGAATGGATATAATAATATAGATAAGTCTAAAAGGTGTTAACATTTCAAAAGTAAAGACACATGCATGGGATAACTATGTGCTGATAAGAGAATTATATAAGTGATTTGCAATAATAAGTTGATTTGATATTAAAAAAAATTATCTCAATATGATTTGATAAATTTTAGTGACCATTAGGGGATGGGAGAGGGAATTAGTGTCCAAACTATCCTTGGGCACTAAAAAGTGTCCAAGTGTTGTCTGCATGGTCTAAAAAGACCTCAAGCTAATGTAATTTTGACTAGATTAGAGGATGACGATGATGGATTGAAATATTAGGATGATGGCAGTTAGTTATGTTATTTATTAGAAAGATTTTAGGTGTGACGATGATTGGATTGAGAGTTGAGTTGGAGTGTTGATGACTATAGAGATAATAGATGATTGACTAGAGGATATAGACATGTGGACTTGGATGATCTACTTGAAGACAAAAAATGAGGATAAATGAGTGGATATGAGATGTTAGTAATTATGATAGGTGATAGAGGATAGGATAAATGATGATTTTTCTTATTATGAAGCCATAATTTTTGTAATAAGTCTCATCATAGTCTAAGTAATACAATGTTAAATTTAACACTAAGTAATATGCCCCATGATATAAATATGACTAAGAGGATGTTGTGATAAAGTGCATTATTATAAATGGGGTAAATATAAAGCTCTACATCATCAATGGAACTTAAAAGCATCATTGTATCTTTTGGTGTCATCATAGCATCCTCATTCATTACCCTTACAAGACTAAAAATAAACATAAAAAAACAAACAAAACAAAAGATAGTCATATATATGTAAAGTCAAACAACATAGAGCATATAAGTAACATACACAAGTATCTACATGTAGTGTCATTGTGTCTTGTCTAATTGTCCTGATGAGAATTGATGAGATGATTAATTAGGTGATGAGTTCGACTATGTTGGTCATGATGTCATGAATTTGGATTAAGGTTATAGATTTAGACAAGGGTATGGAGATGGAGTATACTAGTGACTCAGATTAGGATAAGTTTTTAGAAGATAAGATGACTAGGATGTTGTGATAAGGCAAGATGATAAGATAACTAAGACTTCAGATAAGATGAAAACGATACTCAAGACATAAGACAATACAACTTATATATTTTTGGTATTTTCTCAATTTTATAATTTGTAGGTTTTTTAGAATATTTCAATTTTTAGGTATTTTGAAAATATGTATGTACACTATAAAAATGGGGTTGTTAGAAATGGGAATACCAAGCCTAGAAACCAAGACAAGGATGGATAAAATGTTGGATGGGATGACAAAGGATGAGGGTGATGCTGAAAAATGGATGAGGACCAAGGAAGAATGGATTAGGGATCAACAATGACCACATGAGGGAACCAGATATATAGTTACCTAAGTGTCTATTGGAGGATATGCCAATACGATTCTAAAACATTTCTCAAGACATATTACACATCCTTAAGAAGGTCAAGATGGGAAGTAATGATAGGCTAGATAATAATAAGGGACAAATGGATATGATAGATAAATATGTTTGTACCATGACATGGATTGTGGGATATGACTATAAAGATGAAGTGGATTTGCCCCAAGTGTTGAGGTATAATGTGGACCATAGACTATTTTACCATGACATCAAAAACTAGTTTTCATCATGACACTTTCCCAAGATGCTAGAAGATAGGTTTACACCATTGGAAAAATGCTTTTTTTATCATATCAATTTATTAGAGGTAGGAAAGATGTAGGAATATTGACACTTTTATGATCTTTAGCCAACACCTGTTCTAGATATATATGATACTAGGATGCTAGATTTACTGATATCCTTTTGACTTTTATTGATTCTTGATTTAAAATCCTTTGAACATCTCAACCAAGTGTCTTTATAACCCCTACGAGAGATGATGTTGCCTAAAAAAGTGATGTGTGGTAGGGATTAGATTGGATGGTTTTGATAATGAGGTAGATAATGTGTATGAGTGGTATGACTGGGTGGAGATAACAAATGGGGTTTAATATTTTTAGACACCATTGGATATGGTAAAAGGGATATTTTTATTGGTGTCATATGTTAAGTGAGGTTAAGGGATCCAAGACCTTCTAACTTTCTTACTCTTTGATCCAAATATTAGGAGTATTATCAGTGATATTTTTATTATTTTTGATGTGTTTGAATTGTGTGACAATTAGTGCCATGATGACTTCTTGGTTTATTGACTTGATTGGATTTTTATTTCCCCTGGTGCCTATAACTAGGCATCACTATGGGTATTTGACTTTAGACTTGAAGGATGATTATTTTGACTTGAATGATCCCCTGACACCTCAAGGATTTTTTTACTAAGGGATGATGCCTTTGAATTAGCTGATTATAAAACTCTTCTTGACTTTTATTGATTAAATTTGGATCATAGTTGACTTGTTTATTTGGCTTGATTAATTGATTATTGGCTTGGATCTTTGTATACTTGGCACATAAGATTGCATGTTGAAGGGAATATAATAATGTGTGTTTCTATTTGTCCCACTTGGGGAGTGGGATGGAAGTATTATTAACATGAGGTGGATGATTAGGGATGTGTGGCAAAAGGCATGGATTAAAGGTATGATGGGAAGAATTATTCTCATAAAAGATACTATGACACCCAAAATCAATGTTTGAAGAAGTGTCCTCAAGAATCTCAAAAGGATCACTAAGATTCTTGGTATAACTAGCATCTAAATCCGATTCATATCCATCTTGAAGATCTTTTAATGATAAATCATCAAAGAATTGTGTTATAATTTTATCATCTTGAGATGGATCAAGATTTGTTGCTTCTGACTAGTCAACATTCAAATTAGATACATCCTCAAAGAGATAGGTGTCAACATTATTTTTGTTATCTATAATGGATGATGATTTTGACATGGATTCTAATTCATATGTTGATGTTGGATATGATCTTGACCATTTTGATGTTAACTCTGATAAGGATGTTAATGAGGTGATGTCACCAATAGATGTTTTTTGTAGGAACCATATAGAGGGCCTTTTGTATAGCATCATTGTCTTCAATTACTCTTCACACTTTGGTTTTATGAATGGATGTTTTAAGCTTAACATATTGTGAAAATGGGGTTTTTTATGTGAATAGGATATAGGGATGGTTATGGTATGGTGAGGATTAGGGTCATGACCTTGATTGAGAAGGGAAGAAGCTTGATCATGCTTGTGAAGTGAGTCTTTTTATACCTATTTTTTCACACTCCTAGGCATGGATGCATTGGGTTCAGTCTCAATTTTAATGTTACCCTTATCAGTTAAGTTTTGGACATAATCTCTAAGAGGGAGACATTTATTAATAGAATTCCTGGGGACTTTATGGTATAGACAAAATTGTTATGCTCGATACCATGAGGGTGTATGTTTAGATAAATCTAGAGATCTTGTTTTCAAGTAAATAATCATGCCTATGGCCTCTAGTTTCCAAAATAGGGCTTTTGCAGATATTGGGAGAGGGGTGTATTGTTTGTCTATAGTGTTGGATGTGAAAGTTTTAGATTTAGGAGTGGAAGAATGTGATGGTGATTTTATGATGATGGAAGATGGTAGTATGTGATATTTTTTAGCATATGAACTAGAATTAGATGAAGTTGACAAGCTAGGATTCCCTTTGCTATTAGGATGGGGAATTTATGATAGACTATGACTAGTAAATGGAAGATTTGACTATGGATGGATGTGAATTAGAGGTAAGATTAATTTAATGTGTTGGAAGCCTATGGGAAGTTGGGCACCCATTTCTAAGATTATAAAGAGGGATAAAACCTTTTTTGAAATAACATATTTATTAAATAAGGCAATCTTATTATTAAATTGACTGGGAAGGTCATGACCAAGACTAGGACTAATAGATGGGGGATCATAATGGGATTGGTTATCACAAGAACTGGATGTGGATAAGGGGGAATGAGGAACTGATTAGTTAAGGTTTAAGGGTTTAAAATCATTAGGAAGGTAGGTACCCATATCTAATAGATGTAAAAGTCACTCATCCTTATTGGCAAAGATATACTTGTGAAATAGAGTGACCTCATCACTTGTATATTGGGGGATGTTATGAATATGGTAATAATGAATGGATAATGAGGCTAATTTTTTTGGGATAATATGTGGGCAAGGTGTAGATGATTATTTTTGATTGGGAAGGATACGGAACATTACTTTGGGTTTGATGGGATCAAGGTTTGCAAATAGGTAGGCACCCATTTCTAAGACCCACAAAAGGATGTCATCTTTTTCAAAAAATAGGTAGTGTTCTATAAGAAATAGATCCAAATCCATGTGTTTAGATGGGTTGTGGATGAAATGTAATTAGATGATAAAAAGGGGTTGATGTGAAGAAATATTAGGCTTGGGTTAAAATATGGTCCTTGAACAAAGAAGTCTGAATGATTTGACTAGTATAATACATGATGGTGAGGATGAGATAGATTAAATGGATTAATATATCAGATTGGGATCATATGTTAAGTTGATAGTGTGATAGGTGATAATTATCTATCGATAATGCCTATATTTAAAGATAGCAAAAGGATGTAGATTCAACTAGTGCCTATATTCAAACTAGTAAGATGATGATTATATGAGTGTTATTTATAAATAGGTAAGATGACTAGATTAGAGGTGACTAGATTGAGGATGACCAGATGTTATATTGAAACTAATAAAGTGATAATTTGTTAATAGGGTATTTATTAAGTATGAAATCTAATAAAACAATGGGTGATGGATTAAATTATGAACAAAGTGATAGGACAAAAGGACTAGCTCAAGCCTTAGACTAACTTGCTCAAGGTGGGATGGATATAAGATTATGTGATGAAGGTTAGATGGGAATAAAAGGAGGGATCAAGGATTATGGGATTTAAATTGAGACAAGCATATAATGATGGTGATGTAATGATGATTATGGGTAGGGTGAGTATGGTTCGAAAAAGTGTGTGACCTAAAAATCCAACTAGATGTGTTGTAAGATAAAAAGGCAAGACAAAGTAAGATGAGATTTGTTTATATGAGGTAAGGCTACATAAGAAGAAGGATAATGATAATATAAGGATGTACAAGATAGGGTGATAAATAAATATGAGGATGTCAAGGTAAAAAACTAGATTAGGATATGTCTAATATGGGATGATAAGATGTAAAAGATATAAAATTAAGGATGTATAAGATATGATGAAGGATAAATTAGATACAATATATGATGGTAGGTAAAGTAAATAAGGAATTACATGATGATTAAGAAAGTACAAGATGGGAATAATTCTATAATTATAAGGAAATATGATATAGACAAGCATATACAATATTATGATATAAGAGACCTAGATATCCATGTATAGGTTTGGGTGAAATGTTGAATTAGCTCATAAATAACATTGGTATATCACAAAACACACCAAATCAAGCAAATCATAAACCTAATATTAGTAGATTGATTGGGAGTATAACCCAATGATTACACAATCTAATGACTTTATGGGTGAGGTTGTAGGCTGGTGACTAGTTACAGAATCTCCCAAACCCTCTTAAGCTTATTTGCACATAACAATCACTTGGGAGCTAATACTAACTCTAGTAGTATGTCACCTATTACAATCGAATGTTCTATTCTAGGATATATAGGCTCATTAGGGTCATCCCTGATATACACTAGTTAGATGGGGCCAAACTCCATATAGGGTGTTTTCTATTACTTGGGTCAGAGAGTTAATTATTTCCCTTCACATAAGAACTGTATGAGGTCAACCGCTTGGCCTAATGATAGTTGTCCCTAATTTTTATACTCCATCAAAACATAGAGTGTGGTTGAATGCATGCTGATGAAATCCACATCACCAACCCCTAAGACTATGGAAAGTGTATGGGAATCACTTCCACATCATGTTCTCTCCTAAAAATAAAAATGGGAGGGTTTATTAGTGTTTTTTTATCCTTTGAGACTCATCGCTAAGATGTACGAAGAAGAGAATACTATTGAGTCTAGTTCAAATCCTCATAAAATAAACATGGATATAATGAAACTAAACACATAGAATTAATAATATAATTCTTCACACTATAAAATATTTCTCTATCTTCATTATTCATTCAAGACATTACAGCTTTATAGGAAAGTCATTCCTATAATCATGGAGAACATATCTCCTTTAATATCTCACCATATCCCTATGATTACTTATAAATCTATAATCATAATACTTTTGTAACATTAAAATATATATCTAACAAACAACCTATTTTAACAATGAACCAAATATAAATCCTAGTGAATTATTACTTGCATAATAATGTAGTTTATAATATTCACAAATTAATGTGAGGACTAATCATTTCCTAACATTCTACCCCCCTTAGGCCTTACATGGTAATATGTGTTTCATGGGATTTAATGAAATTAAAGAAGGAACACATAAACTTCTTATCAACCATTTACTATCAAGAACACATCAATTGAATTAGTGTGGTAACTTCAAACAGATACATCTACCATTAACCATTCACTGAGGGAACCACATCAACCTATATAGTGTGGGAACTTACAAGAAGAAACCATTTGTTTAATTTTCACTCATGTATCTCCTAAACACAATTTTTTATGTAATACAATATGTGGTAAAATAAGAAATACACCTCTTATTTGTCACACATACAAAAAAGTACTGAAAATAAAAATATATATGCACCACTATAACAGAAGTGCCCCTTCATTAGTGGCTAACGAGAGGTGTATATAGATAATATTTTCAAAATTTTATCCATTACTAACACTTTTTATCTTGTAGGAACCCATCAATTCTCAAACTTTGTAATTTTACACCTTAAGGGGTGCATCAGGAAAGGGGTGGCCAAACCATTGGTGCTTTGCAAGATTATTGTCCCTTCTGCCACTTGTTATCTACACACTTGTCTCTTAAAATCATTTACTTAAGATTTTTATCTTCTATTTTACCATCTCTAACCATTTACCACATTGTATCCTCCATTTCCTCACCTTAATACCCTTTTATCAATCATTTGTACTAGGTTGATTGGGTCAACCCTATACAGTTTTGGATGATTTTCACTTATGAACTAGTTTGGCTCTTGACTGACCTAGCTCATGACCTAGTGAATTATTATTCAAAATTGTTCTAGGTCAAATAGTTCAACCCTATCCGTTGAGATTTGAGTAATGGTTTAAGGTCAAATCCACTTATATATACAAGATCATTTTACCATTATTTAGAGAAGAGAAGAAGAAGTAAGATATATTTTGCATCTGCTTATTGAGGATTCTCCTTGAGGAACAAGTTTACGATTTCATACTTTCTTTAGAGATATGAATATTGTCTTGTGAATACGTCTTTATTATTCATTGATAGGTTATGTAACTTAGATTTGATTTATCTTTGTTATCCTTACATACCATAACAACCTCTTGTGAAGCACCTTAGCCAAGGGAGAGATTAAGGCTTGGCAGGTTCATCTTCAAAGGTAAGTATTCCTAAATTTGTTCCTCCTTTTTAAGAGTAAATAAATATGCATTTTTACTTATTTTCCATTCATTAGGATTATATATACATTTACATGAGAATATGTCTTTTATGCATGTTTAATTTTATTATTTCTAATCCCCACTTTGTGCCATAATCTTTGGTAAGCACTAAATTAGATTTACTTCACTTATTGTTAGTTTAGTGAGATAACAAAACACAAAAATCCCTTAGGGTTATTTCATTATTATGTTTGAATGGATGATTTGGAACCCTCCCTAGCATGATGTATTATGTTAAGATATCCCCTAATCAGTTTAGCAAATCTCTATATTAGTCATATTCTCACTTAACAAATGTGTCCTCAATCAGAAGTGTATGGTATGATCTATCTTCTATCAGTTAGGATTGATTTATAGACATGATGCATTTTTTATTTCATATATTTTGGTGAACCCAATGTGAATCTAACCCTTGTAGGTTTTGTTTCACTTATTTCATTATTTTATCATTTTATTTTTATATTTGAGATATTAGGTCGATAGTGTCGACATAGTTCTAACTTATGTGGATAGTTTTAACACATAATCACATCAATATGACTCTATTCTATTTTTTCAAGTTTTCTAGCCTTTAGTTCAGACCACTAGGCCAACCCAATCAAACCTATACATTTTCAAGCATCTAGTCTAGCACACTAGGTCAACCTAGTCGACCCTATACATTTTTAGGCTTTTAGCAAATAGGATTTATAAAGATAGATTGACCCAATTGACATAGTTAGTATAATTTAAAAGTATAAATTAGGGTAATTCAATATAAATCTTGTTTTCCTATGCATCCTCCAACCTACCAAGGTTCTTTTCTATCCTTCTTTGTCATTTCTAGCATTTGTTATAGTTTTAATTTCATAGTATGTAGTCTTTAAAACTGCCCTTATACAGTCAACTAGGTTGACCCTAGCAATGTAGTTCTATATTTTATGTTATGTCTAGAAATCTAGGTTGACTTTATCAATGTAGCTCTTTTTTATACCCTTGCTTATGTAGTATAAAGGTGATAATGTCAACCCTATTCTATATTCTCTACATATAATATTAACTTAATTGACACTGTATTATGTTTCAAAGTTATAATTAACCTCTATATATTAGTAATTATCTCGCACTTTAATTTTTTGTTGATTGAATTCTTATAATATATTGCATAGTATAATTAAGTGGTTTTTAATATATCATTTAGTTACACTATTTTCTCTTTTAAGCACACACTACTAAATCACAAAATCTTAAAAAGCATTTTAATAATTGTTTACCCAAGGCCTACTTACTTTGGTTTCATCAGCAAGGGGTAAGATGACTTGGTTTTTTTGCCAAGAATAAACACATGGTTAATGGTATATTTTGGATAAGCACCTAACACCCTTATCACTGTAGTGTGTGAAGTGAGGGGGTAGGCCTCAATACCAAGCTAGTACCATTACCAATACAGATCCCTTTTAGCCTAAACATCCTAAAACCATCTTTAGATTACTTTTTATTTCCTTCCTTACAACTAACTCCATATCACATCTAAAATTATATTCTAATAATCTAACAACATTTAGGTTGACCACTTAATTAGCTTTTACTTTCCAAGTTCACTACTTGCTCTTTGCTTAATTGTATGTTGTATTGTAAAAATTTACATTAGCCAACATTAGTGGCAAGGTTTTGTGTTGTTTACCTAAATTGGATCAACCTTATTTACCTAATTGATTGTGTGTTTCCCTTCATTTATTTATTTTAAAAGTACTTGCAAAAAAATTCTTGTTTTAGTACACAGTCATTCCTATCAACACAGTCTCTTGTAGACTGTTTATTTTTCCCTGTTCACTATACTAGGTCGACTATGTACACTTTTTCAAACCTTATTTATGTACTAGGTTAACCATTTTCATTCTATATAATTTATATACCCTATTTTATGTACTAAATTGACTCTGTATAGTTTTCTATCATTTCATATTTCCTTGCCTTTGCATCTTTCTTGCCTTGTTTAGTCCTCTTTCATCATGAAATTTCTATTTAAAGATAATACTAAGTTGAATTCAATAGATATGAAAAGTTTTACCAACCCTCATAGGGTCTCACATAATCATAGTAGGGTGCCTCTCTTGGATGAGAGTAATGTTCATATAGCCACTTGCACAATGAACTATGGGACCCCTCCTCATTCCTCTTTGTAGCATAATCCTCTCTTCTCACTTGAAGATCAACTAGAATCAAAGTATACCCTTGAAATTCTCTTCATCTCTAAATTTCCTTAACAACAAGGAAAGGATCCTTCTACCATTTACCATCTCATGATTATTGGTCAAGTTGAAGATCCTCATTCACCTTCTCCCACATTCTCTCATAGATTTTGGGGTATTACTTGCTTTGATTCTCAACCTCTTCCCTCTATTATAACCCCTTATCATACCTTGACTTCTTCTTATTTAAATTCTTCTACCTCCATGCCTAGTATATCCACTAACATGATAGGTTCTACATCTAATGGGCCTCTCCCAAGGCTCACTCTCCTTAACTCCTCCACTAGTACATCATTTGCTACCTAAGGTAATCATGATTCTAGTGATTCTTCTTCTCATCCCTTCACTATTTCATATTTTTCCACTAGTGACTCACATTCTAATATTTCCTCTCAATTTCCTACCAATACCAATAGTGGTATCCAAGCCACTCCTTCCAACTCTAATGCTTCAAATAATTCTAACAATGTCGATCAAACCCATCAACATTTATTACAAACACTTAGTCAAATGAATACTTTTAAAGCTCATAATAAAATTCAAATGATGAGAATTCAAAATCACCTTCTCCATCTTCAAAACCACCTTCAACAAATGCCTTAGGGCATGTATAATCACAATGATCCCCCTCCTCTTCTTCGATATTCCCATGGAAATCTTATCCCTCAACCTCCTCTTGTCAACAAGATAATTAAACATCTTCAAAATGAACCTCTTACCACTCAAATTGCTAATATTGATATAGGAGGTATCACCCCTACCATTTCTTGCAAGTTATCAACTAATCCTACTCTTCATCTAGAAACAATTAGAAATATCTATAAAGATTGGGTCAAATTTAATACCTTTGCTGCCACCAAGCTCTTAGCCAAAACTCATACAAGTGATGACCTAGATTGGAACAACTAGCTTAAAACACATTCTATTACTAGTTTCAAAGATTTAGTGAATGCTTTAGTCCAAGAGTTCCAAACTAGTGATCTTCCCAAAAATACTTTGGCCCACTTTATAAATTTTTAAAAAAATTAAAATGAAACTACCCAAGATTTTGTTAAAAGGTAAAAAACATTGTCTAACAAATGTGAACATAATATGGCCAATGATGACCTTTTCCATCTCTTTACCAATGCTCTTTTTCCCAAGTTGTAATATCATGTCCATACTCTCTCTCCATGTACCTTGGAGGAGGCCATTAATGAAACAAAATTTCAAGATTTACTTATGCATCAATTTGAGCCACCCCAACCTTCTACAGGTACTCATATTTTACTTAAAAATAAAAATTGTAATACTACCAATGATGGAGTCACAAACTCTTATGACACCATTCACACTATCCAAGTTGTTGTTCCTAAACACTTTGAAACTAACTCCCCCTTCTTAACAATACACCAATCCTCATTTATCTTCACCTAATACCATCAATGTTCATAGACCTTTATCCTTGGCCAAATTATTAAAACATCTACGTAGGCCTCTATCATAATAACTTGATCCCACTCATCCTATGAAATCTTGGAATGATCCCAATAAGTTTTTTTGGTTTAATGCTAGTTGGGGTCATTCTCATGAGACCTATAGGTAGATTAATAATTTATCTATGGATTTTCCTCTTGGTCCAAATTTTGATTAGGATTCTATCATTCAAAAGCATCAATAAGCCTAGACATTGCTTCTAAGGCTCATAAAACAAATACTAAATATCAATCCTTGAATCAAGATAACACTCATTTGGCTATCTATAAAGACCCTCTTCTAAACCACCAAGACAACCAAGATAAGCCCACCCCTTCCACCAACAATTTATAAAAGTCTTATTGACCCTAATCCAAAAGAGAATTTGGTTAATATGACTAATATATGAAGGGTAGTTTCTTTCATTTATCATCAACCTATTTATACCCCTCCATTATCTCACACATTTCATATTATCTAATATTCTTCTCCAACTCACTTAAATGAGTTAGGGAAAGATGACCTTATAAATTTTGATTACCCAATTCCAACTCCTCCCTTGGATAAAACTTCTCATTAAATTTCTACCATCCCTCTATCTTCTTTACCTAACACTAATGATACTTAAGCCTCTATTAACACCTATTCTACCAATTCTCAAAACCAACTTGAAATAATTTTTTCATCTTCTAAACATAGTTTTAAAAAAATTATAAACCTCCTCCCTCTTATCAACACAAATTCCAAATTACTTTGGCTCCTCCTTCTGAGGACCTCCTTCAACACTATACACCTATTTCTAACAACATTCTTATGGGATTTGATGAATGGGATCCCAACATATAACTCACTAATCTTCCATCCCAAATTCCACTTCTTGAACTTATGAGGACCTCTCTACACCATCAAAACCATCTTATGTAACTCTTGTTCAAAATAAACATCCCTTATCCTCCCATAGTAGGATGCAAAGAAACCTTATCTGGATCTAAAGACAACATATTACAACAATGTGAAGAGATTTCCATCCATGTTGACAAAATAATGGACACTTATCTTTCCTTTAAAATTATCATCACTTCCATGATTCTTGATAATATTTTGCTTCATGTGAATGACCCTCCTTTATTCATTAGTGTCCAAAATAATGATATCCAAATCAAGCATGCCTTGATTGATGAGGGTTCTGACACTTGTGTTGCCTCTCTCAATTTTATTAAAAATTTTGGATATTCTAAATTCAATCTCAAGTCCACATGCAAAAAATTTTAAGGATATGATCAAAGTTAAATGTCTCCTTTAGGTTGTGTGTGGCTTCCCATTACCATCCCACCTATCACCATTTGTGTGAAGGTGATGATATTTAACATTCCTCTATCTTATAACATATTAATTAGTAGGTTATAGACTCACCGTATGAGAGAATTTACCTCTTTCACCTACCAATGTGTTAAGTTCCCTCATAATGGAGCCATATATAGGAACTAACCCTTGGAATTTTGAATAAATCTAAGACCATGGTGTCTTCAAGATTCCTACTCTTGAACCATTGCCTAGTGTTCCATTTTGTGAGTCTCAGTGATTCAATTTTCCCATCAATTCCAATCAAGGCTATAATGTGAATCCTAAACTCATTAAGAATATTCCCCCTAACCTTTTAGATTCTAATGATGATGAACCTGATGAGATCAACCTAAATATTAAAACTTCCAATCTCTCACCTCAACTATCTCTCAGCTTCCTACTTCTTTGTAGCCTCATTCTCATAAACCACCTTATGATGATATCCCCATTGTCTTGACTAAGACTCAGTATTCCATTCATCATACCTCATTAGATGCCAATTTTATCCCCACCTACATCATTGATCTTCATACACTTGACTATAATTATGGTTATACCTTAGATGATCCCTTCTTAGGTGGTCTTGTTCAAGCCCATGATGTTGATATTATCTATTATCATTCCTCTTTAGTTTAATATTTTAATGATTCTTCCCATATTTCATCATATATATTTCCTAATTTTAGAATTTTTTCTCTTTATCATAGGGTAGATATGGTGCAAACACCTCTAGTTTTTGGATAACCATGTAGGAGTATGCTTATAGATCATGCTATAATATGGCCTTACCTTTGTGTTAGGTACCCTGACCCATATAGCATCATTATCCTTGATATGCATGCAACCCTCCTTTGGCCTTCTATAAACACCTCTCTTCCTATAGTAAAGCCTAATTTAGATCCCATTCTTGTTCTTACTTTAGCTAAGTCTATTCCTACTTCTGATCTTATCACTCTTTTCATTGAGCGTAGTCTAGTTCCTTCCCCACCACCACCTTCTCTTAGTGACAGCTTGCTTCCTTTACCATAAATGGCTCTATTACCCACCAAATGGTTTAGGGAGTCTCCCAACCTAATTTCACTTCCATTACACCTCCTCCTATTATTAATTATACTAAGACTACTCATAGGCATATATGTTGCTTCCATAGCACAGATAATCATTCATACATACATTATTGTAAGCTGTGACAATATATCAATACTTTGTATCCTTCCACCCCTTAGTCCTTAGACAAATCCATACCTCACCAAAAGGTACTACCTAAGTATATTACCAAGTATGGATAGGTGTATTATCTTTGGCACCAATGTGGTACCCATCACATTGATCATTATCGTATCCTTTAGAAACATCTTAAATATCACCTTATAGTTATTCCTAGACCTTCTACCATTCCTCCCATAGGTCATTCTTAAAATAACACTCCCCTTTATTCTCTCATGGTTCCACCTCCCATGGTTCTATCCCCTCTTATGGCCCCTTTATCACCTCCAATTCCTCCACCTATTAATCTTTCACCCATGGACCTTCCCTCACATGTAGATCCTTCTCCACCTATGAGTCCCTCACCCATAGATCCTTCCCCACTAATGATCCCTTCATCTACTATAGATTCCACTCCCCTGTATTCTCCTAAGCATCCCTTGCCTGATATCCCTCCTTAGCATGATCTATCAAGCATTCCTACCTTTTCTATTGAGTATATAAGATGTCAAGTATTTTCCCATTTTTTTTTAAGATAGATGAGACATTAGCTATAGTTCACATTCAACTTCATAGAGATCTATCATATTTTCTCAAAAATGTGTGTGGGAAAATCTATTTATGAACACATGCATGGTTTTCTTACATTCATTTTGTATTGGATGTGTGCTCAAATATTATATTTATCTATTTTGTTATATCATTTGACATTGTATCAAATTCTTATTTATCTTATATGGTGACTTTGATTTCCACTTTATAAATTATTTATAATGTCATTTATGTTTTCTTATGAATGTCTTCTTTATCATTGATGTTTCTATCTTCTTGAGTTTCTTTCTTATAAACTCCTTTTTTTTCATGATTTTTTTCTTTATTATCTCTATATACACATATAATTGTCATTGTGATTTGTTTATACAAACCTGGTCCCCTTTAGTCACTCCTTTACCATATGATCAATTTGTAAATAATTAATCTCGTTATAATCTCCTTTCACCGGTCCACTTTGGATCTCCTTTATCCCTTTATTCCTTTCTTTTAAACTAAGCATATACATGGTTGAGGCTTGAGATAACATGTCAGTTCATTGTTAAGCCTAAATATTCTAGTCAGTCTTGTTTTTGGTCACTTAGCTTCCTTTAACCCAAGCCTACAGCTCATTTGTGTTTATCCCTCTATCTCTCATGATTGGTCATTCCAATTCTATATGGAGGATGAATCTTAAAAATCATTCAAAACATTCAAAACCCAAATCATTTAATAAAAGTTAATGATACAAAAGGCAAAAACATTTAAAATCCTTAAAAGTCAAATCACACTAAAAGATGTGATTCAAAAAACATCTTATTTTTCTATTTGAAGCTAAAACTCCACATTTGGCCTCATGATAGAGTCTATATCCATTGGGATGAAATAGGCCTATAGATTAGAAAAGGAGAAAAAATCTTTTAGTGCTACCTACTTTCTCACACAAGTACCCAATTTTCATAGTAGATCGATAGTTCTGTAAGGGTCTTAATGAATGGGGAACACGTCATGGGAAGGTAGGTCCATTTTAATTTTCTTGTACCAATATACCATCATGAGTTGATCTTAGTATCACACTTATTTTCATATAAATATTTGTGTCTATAGTGAATAGGTTTCCTGTAGGGGTGGGGAAATCCAAGAACAAACACACCTGTTCTGATTCCTCCTTGTTAGGATCTTGCTCCTCAGAAAGAGCACAGTATGATTACCAAATATAAGCAATTAAATATGCGAAAATAACCAGAAGCACAAGTAACTAGAATTCACCAATAGCACAGAATATGAGAGACAATACACTATCTTGTATTAACACTTTACAGAAAAGAATACTACAAAGAGCCGCCACACTCTTCCACCTTACAGAGGTTTCCCATGCCTCAAGTGTACAGTAATTCTTCTATACAACACTCTCCTACACAAAAAATGGTCCCAACAACCAACTCACACACAGAATTGGTGTTCACCTCTCCAACCAGTCAGTAATAACCCTGCCGGTACACCAAGCACTCTATAGCACTTCAAGTTGATCTCCCATGAACCTGCAACCTGTAATTCAACAGACCAAACTTACATGTAGATACCCTATGAGCTTGCAACAACCTGTAACTCAATGATCTTACAACTAGAAGGAACTCTTCCTTTCTATCTCATACTTATACAATACATGCCAATGGGTCTATAAATAGATCCCTAACTTAAACAATAACTTAGACTCTTAATTTAGACAATTATCCTCGCAGCCCAAGACTCTAACTGGTCTTAACATGCAAACTCTTCATTCACTTAACTAACTATCCGTGCAATGAGCAGTTCTAGAACACACAGGTGACCGATGCCGGTCCCTGCTTGCCTAGTTCTGCCGACGTCGGCTGACTCCCTGTCGTCGCTGGTGGCCTTCTGCACTGGTCACGACCGATGTTGGTCCTGCTGCCGACACCGGTGTTCCTGGATCTCAGCAACCTTCTGTTCCTACTATTTGCAAAGAGTTAAAGCTTTTAGCTCCATAACCTAACAATCTCCCACTTGGAGATAAATAGCTGCAACCTGTACCTATACCTGTATTCCATCTAGTTTGTTCCCTTGGCTTTGTATCCCTCCTCAAGATCACTCTTGAAGACCAACCACCACAAATCCTATAGTTCAAAACTTGTCATCCAAATTACCTGCCACATCCACATCTACAACCATGTAGAAAAAAAAAACTTGACCCTGCATAGCATGTGCACCTGCTGATAGTCCCACTAAACTGCCCTTCATTATTACTTTCCCAGATTGACTCCAAACTTGTGACAACTCCCACTGCTTGGGAAAACACAGGTTTAGTACATACCATGCACTTAACCTCATTATTTGAATCAAGACACCTATTCTATGAACTGTCCAACCATCGGCGTGCAAACCGGTCTCACACAATCATCCTAAAACAAAGTCAAAAAGACCTTCCATGTCTCTAGAACACACTCATGCCAAAGAATCTTGCTGCTCCTAGATTCTCCATGACACACACCTGAACTAGCTTTACCTTTAGTTCAGCAATACCTGTATATGTAACCCTGCAACAAGCACATCATACAGAAATAGGATAATGTAGCTAATATTATCCAACCTGGTAAAGAGAAACACAATGATCAAACCTCCATTATCCTACAGCTAATACAAGACCATATACCCTAATCCTCCATCTCACGTATCCATTTCCACTCTTCTTCATCCTGAACATCCATTCGTCTCTCAGTGCTTACTTCCAGCTGGCAACTCTACCCAAAACACCTGTTTGGTTCTCCTCCAAGGAATCACATCCTCATCCATGCCAAGCTCCCACTGTTTCCTGGATCTACCTGTTCTGCTTCTTTAACAACTTCCTGGTTCTATACCATAAGTGAGCAACAAGTAGTGTAAAGAAGGGAAATGACAAATTTAAGAACTTACTTAAACCTTCAATCCTCCATATGGGTGCTTGAGACTCCATGACAACTAGCTGTCCACCCAAAATTCGTCTCAGTGACCGATGCCGGTCACATCTCAGTCTGCAACCGATCGATGTCGGTTCCCTGCGACTGCCACCTTGCCGATGTCATTTTCCTCTAGCTGACGCTGGTTGTTATCTACCCTGAGTCACCAATGTTGGGCTGCACATAGCCGACATCGGTCCCTGTCTGGATGCCAACGCCAGTTTTCCTGCCAACGTTGGTCTCTGTGTTTTTCTAGTGAGACCTGACTTTTTCCCGTGAGCTCTTTTTGGATCAAACCCTTGTCTAAATCACCCTTGCTCTGCTCAAGAATTCCTCTGCACCTTATGCTAAACTCTGTCCATCACCTTCTCCTTGAAAACCAAGGCTTTCCTGTTCTTGTCACTAACATCGGATTCCTCAAGAAACGTCACCTTCTTCTTCTACATACAGAAACCATGATCCATGCCTTCCAAATCTGAAAGCATACTCTTTGACTCAAGAACAAGCATCTCCTTCTTATCTATGTGACCAAGCCTATTAAGCCACATCTCTTAATCTACATCTGAAGTAGATAACCCAGAAAGAGAATCAGTAATACAAGTAGATAGATAAAGCGTACCTACTTTCTTACCTCTAGCTATAACAAGTGTACCCTTGGTAACCTTCCAAGAGTCCACTGTGAGAGTTACTGTGCAACCCTCATCACCCAAACTTCTAACAAAAATCAAATTCTGCTCTAGAACTGGGACATGCATGACCTCCTTTAACACCCATGTGTCACCTGTCTGCAATTTCAGCTTCACTTTTCCTTTGCCAACAATCTGACAAGGCTTACCATCCCCTACAAAAATTTCTCCAAAGTCTCCCTGGACATACTCATGAAAAAATTCCCTATGTGGGGATGCATGAAAAGAGGCACCAGAATCTAAAACCCATGATTCTACTTTATCCAAAGAACATACTAGAGCATCCTGTGCAATGTAATCTGCAACATCTGCTTCTTCTCCATGTCCTTCATGCTGATCTTCACCCGATCTACAATCTCTCTTTAAGTGCCCTTGCTTTCCACATTTTCAGCAGGTTATTCTGCCATACCTGGACTTGGATCTTCTGCCTATCTTCGACCTTGATCTCCCACGCTCTATCTTCTCTCTTGGCCTTCCTCTGCCTTCAACACTCAAAGCATCTCCTGATGATTCACCTATGCTTTTCCTGTGTATCTCTTCATTCAAGATCACACTCACAACATCATCCACTTTTAAGACTTTTGAAGGAGACACAGTATTAGAAACTGCCATTACCAAACCTTCCCAACTTTCAGGTAATGAACACAAGATTAAGAGAGCTCTAATTTCATCATCAAATACAATATTGACTGAACTTAACTGGTTACCAAACCATGGAAATCACTAAGATGGCTATGAACAGATCCACCTTCCAACATTTGCAAATTAAATAAATGCTTCATAAGAAATACCTTATTAGAAGCTGAGGGTTTTTCATACAAATTTGCCAAAGATTCCATCAACTCCACCATTGTCTTACACTGTGATAAGCTGGAAATCATAGATGATGCAAGACTCAATCTAATAGATCCCAGAGCCTTCCGATCAAGAACCTCCCATTCTTCATCCTTCATATTCGAGGGTTTGCTATTAACCCCACCCAACGGTAAGTACAAATCTTTCTGATACAGATAGTCCTCAATCGGCATCCTCCATAATTGGTAGTTCTTGCCATTAAACTTTTCCATTCGTAGCTTACTATTTTCTGCCATTGCTCAACTCCCACTCAAACAGAAACCTTGTGAGTAACCTGTAATCAAAACACACTACCCAGATCTAAACCAATCTGTTAGTATCCCAACCAAAAGCTCTAATACCAGTTGTAGGGGTGGGGAAATCCAAGAACAAACACACCTATTCTGATTCCTCCTTGTTAAGATCTTGCTCCTCAGAAAGAGCACAGTATGATTACCAAATATAAGTAATTAAATATGCGGAAATAACTAGAAGCACAAGTAACTAGAATTTACCAATAGCATAGAATATGAGAGACAATACACTATCTTGTATTAACACTTTACAGAAAAGAATACTACAAAGAGCCACCACACTCTTCCACCTTACAGAGGTTTCCCACACCTCAAGTGTACAGTAATTCTTCTATACAACACTCTCCTACACAAAAAATGGTCCCAACAACCAACTCACACATAGAATTGGTGTTCACCTCTCCAACCAGTCAGTAATAACCCTGTCGGTACACCAAGCACTCTATAGCACTTCAAGTTGATCTCCCATGAACCTGCAACCTACAATTCAACAGACCAAACTTACATGTAGATCCCCTATGAGCTTGCAACAACCTGCAACTCAATGATCTTACAACTAGAAGTAACTCTTCCTTTCTATCTCATACTTATACAATACATGCCAATGGGTCTATAAATAGATCCCTAACTTAAACAATAACTTAGACTCTTAATTTAGACAATTATCCTCGCAGCCCAAGACTCTAACTAGTCTTAACATGCAAACTCTTCGTTCACTTAACTAACTATCTGTGCAACGAGCAGTTCTGGAACACACAGGTGACTGACGCCAGTCCCTGCTTGCCTGGTTCTGCCGACATTGGTCGACTCCCTATCATCACCGGTGGCCTTCTGCACTGGTCATTACCGACGTCGGTCCTGCTGCCGACGCCGATGCTCCTGGATCTCAGCAACCTTCTATTCCTACTGTTTGCAAAGATTTGAAGCTTTTAGCTCCACAACCTAACATTTCCTTCATACATTGATGGTCACTAGTCACTTAGTGTCTTCTCATGTCCTTAGTATTCATCCTATCTCATAAGGTCTTCTCATAAGACACCTAAGTTATGCCTTTTACATTCCCTTTTTCACTCAATACATTCCTCATAATTCCTCTTGAGAAATATTGTTTTGTCATTGATCCCTCCCTTAGGGATTCCATTTGTGAGTTGCATTGTAAGACCATGGATAGGACCTGACCTTCCTCACAAATTACCATAATTTCACATTCCTACTACCAGCATCCCTTATTACCATATTTTCACATTTATTCCACCTTATTGGTGTTCTCTTTATGAGTTGCAGTGTAAGACCATAGATAAGACCTGGCCCCCCTCACAAAATTTTCCAATAATCCAAGTCATAATAAAAATTACATGAGTCAAATATGAGATAAAATGTGATTGTTCGTGAAGTTACACATCATTAACGTGCTTCCCATCTTGATTTAGTATTTTTGATGCTTACTTTATTTCTATTTCACCTTTTATCTTCTTATTTTCTGATTGCATGTAAGAATCCAACCATTTTTTTGAATTTTTCATACTTCCTAGCTTGAATTAGTGTGATATACTTAAGACCAATTTTGTAATTGGTTTTTCTTATACTTCCCAATTTGATTTAGTATGATTGAATGACTTAATTTATTTTTTATACCATTTATCCTTTCAATATTTTCCACTTTATTACATTACTTTCATACTTCCCAACATGATTTAGTATAATTTTACTTGTTTTGATTTGGTGCCAATCTTTCTCTTGGTTTAAAAACAAAACTTTTTACCATCTTGTTTACCACCCTTCAGTTTTTTATACTTGGTCATTTTCTTGTTATTACACATTTCCCAACATGAAATAATGTGTATCACACTTTTCTAATTATATTTTACCAAATATTTCTTCTTGTTTCTTTTTAACCATGCATGTGTTCTACATAATGCTAGAAAAGAAACCAAAATTCATAAATTTCCTATATCATATACAATAATAGATAAATCCATGTGCTAGAAATAAATATATCCAAGCATCCATAACTAAAAACCATAATGAAAACACATACAATTAGCATTTAACTACCAAAATGAGACATATATATCATGAATTTTAATACATCAATACAACCATATTCAAAACTCCAACTCTATGGCTGGGCCTCATCATGCCCATCTCATGGCCTAGCCATGCTACCCATAGATTCTTAGGTCTGAATCCTTCAAACAAAATTGTGTAAGAGGTTTTTTAAGATCTCAGCCCTGATACCTACCCTTGTAGATGAGCCACCTGAGCATGTACCTATGCCAAATGGGTTAGGATCACTAAATGTGTTGTTCTTTTTTGGGCCTATACCTATCCCATCTATGTCATGATAGCTAAATGTGTAGCTCTCTCTTGAGTCAGGGCATGCCATGTTGTTGCCTCTCCTACACCCACCCCTACCAGTGGTTGCATCTCCCCTTTGCATGCTTGCAACTGCCTCACAACCTCTCCAACTAATCTAAACTAGCTTACCTAAGTTGGGGTAGATGGTTTCATGGGATCCTCTACTATGGCAGGATCGTATGGCATCAACACCTCATCTAATATATCATGGAGTGTTCCCCCCATTAGGAAGCCCCATCTAGGCTCTTCCTCCTCTATAACACCTATAAAAATAAAACTAGATAGATATTAAATCACTAATATATCTTAAAATATATTTATACTCTATCTCAAATAAATTACTCAAAATTTAACTATCTTTTATTACTAAGTTGTGTGTTGGCCACCACTATCTCACCATTTGTGTGACTATCAAGCATGATCTTCCCATCCTTTCATCCTCTAAGAACCTCATTTATAGGTCACTTCTCAAACACAAATCGTATAATCACCACTCATGCTCATTTCAGGCTACCCCTAATTGGTCTCTCTATCACCCAACTCTATACTGGCCCACTTGATGGGTCATTTAGGGAGATTATTATCTCTATTCCTCCTATTGTATAGTTGTAGGAGGTAAATTTGGTACTCTTGCCTCTATAACTATCTCTTCCCACTCTACTACCCATCATGTTTAACCTATCCATATTCTTTCACATCATGGCCTAAGCACTAACCTAGTAACGGGTAACCCTAATCCTCCTCTCCCCTATAGCTCTCACATATGTCAAGCCCAAAATGTAGGCACCACTATCAATGCTACTAGGTGAGGTTGTCCCATCTATCTTGGTACACATGCCATTAAATACAGGTTTGTCTACCAAGTATAATGCCCTATCACCTCTATCCATGCTAAAGTTGGTACCACTATCTCCTAACTAGGCCATATCATAATAATGTGTCCATATGGAAACCATATAATATCTAATCATCTTACTATCTATAATGCTGGAACATGGGGCATGGTCCATGTTACCTAGTCCTATCTCCATCTCTAAACCTAAGGTAACCTGTCATCGACTGCATGGGGTAACCCAACTAGTCAATACATGAAGAACCTCTCATATATCCATGCCATCAACAATATAATTTATCCTATAGACTTATACCCTTTGGATAACACTTCATGCATGTCATGCATGAGTTATACCTAGATGATATATCCTAAGTCATATAACACCCTCTAATATCATCTGACACAAAACTATCACAAATAGTGGTACCTTGCCATTTAACTTATGACATAGTACCTATGTTGTCACAAGTCCTATCATAGCCTTTCAGATATCTAAAATTTTTGAGGTATATATATTGAACATACTCACCCTCAATCCAAGGTATATCCTCTCTAAGCCTATCAACCATATGGCTAAGGCTCTCCTCTCCTCATGATTATCTGGTACTCTTGTAACCATGGGTGTACCTATTATAGGCAGTCCTAAGATGGCATGGACATCCTTTAAATTGATACCCACCTCTATGTTATCACCCTCCACCTCCCACCTAAACATATTAGTCAATCTTTCCCATGCTCCCAAGAACATGACTAACAAGTTAAAATCAAATGAATCCTACACATGTTTATTATGCCTCCTAAGACAAATGAGTTCAATCTAACTCTATCCTCAATAAATAAGCACTCCAATAATTTGAGGAGCCATGATGTGTCTACTAAGCACCAAAACCTTGGATGCCCCTACAATAATAAGATAAAAAAAGATGTATTTGATCCTCTATGTCATTCATAATCAAAATACATTCTTTTCAAATTTTAATAAAAATAAGCCTATATTACTTTAATCTAGTCATTTTTCATCAATTCGACCTATTTTTAGTCTACTCAACTCTTTTATCCCTTAGTTGGCCATTTTGGGCCCTTTTAGCACTCTTTTGGCCTATTACACACATTTTCATACTATTCTAGTCCCTTGGTCAAACACTAGTTTGACTAAAATTTCCTTGTTTTTGACTCAGTTGACTTCACAAACTAAGTCAACCCTTATATTTTTCCCTCTTAGTACTAAGTTGTACAATGAATTTTTATACATCGGCAATAATGTACTAAGTAGACAGTCTGGAAAACACACTAGGTTGGCATATACCTACTAGGTTGACAGTGTGGATTTTACCAAATTTTAGCCTACTAGGTCAACTTGGTTATTTTTACCTATAAACCCATTACATTTTGAGTAATACATGACTTTCTATAGTTATTACTCCAATCCATTCAAACCCATTTCCCCTCTTAGTTTTTCTTGCCCTTAGCAACTTTTTTAGGTTCATTTTGGTTCCTAAAATTTCTTTAAATTACAAGTTTCTAAAAAACACTTAATTCCAATAAAATATTCAAAAACTAGTTTGATATTCTCAGTTGCCTACATATGTTACACCCACTGCCATTTTTGGGAGTCCTTCTCATCCCAGCTATCATCTCCTTACCATCCTAGCTTGTTTAGTCTCTCAGAGTTTTTTCTCTCACAAACAAGTCAAAAATAACAAATGACTTCCCTTTTCACCCTATTTAAACTTACTTCACAAATCTTAATCTTTCAAATATTTTCCATCAGATTCCTTATTTTGCCTATATCTTTGTTTCTACTAATCTATTTTTTACACCATAAAATGTTTTGGAATCATGATGATGTAGAGAATATTTTTGACTATTATATTCCTCTCTTCTAAAAAATTTGATTTTGGCTATTTTTTTCACTAACTTCTATAGGTTTGCCTAATGTTCTTCACATTTGGATTCCTTCACTTCTCTTTTAGTCTCCTTTATCTAGCACTAAGGTAAGTAAATGTATGCATTTTTCAATTCTATCATTTCATTTTTCTTATTTTCCCCTTACTACATCTTGCTTAACATCAGCATTATGTTTTATCATGTTCTATTCCTGAAGCACCATCTTGTGAGCTTCGAGTGGGGCATATGTATACACATAATATTTTCTAACTTTTATAGATTACTTACACTTTGTATCCTGTAATAACCCATTGAATCTCAATCTTTTTGAGTGCATGTCCTAAGGGGTACATCGGGAAAGGGGTAGGTAGACCATTGGTGCTTTCTAGGATTGTTATCCCTTTTTCCACTTGTTATCTACACATTTGTCTCCTAAAATCCATTTTCCTAATATTTATATTCTATATTGTACCCTCTCCAATCATTTCCCACATTTTATCCTCCTTTTCCTCACCTTAATTCCCTTTTATTAGTTAGTTATACTAGGTCAACTAGGTTGACCCCTTCACAATTTTGGGTGATTTTCACTTAGGAACTAGTTTATCTCTTGGCCAACCTAGCTCATGACCTAGTGAATTATTGTCCAAAATTATGCTAGGTCAACAAGATCAACCCTATCAACCAAGATTTTTGAAAGAGTTTAGGGTTAAATCCACCTATATATACAAGTTCATTTTACCATTATTTAGAGAAGAAAAGAATAAGTAAGATACATTATGTATTTACTTATTGACCTTTCTACTTGAGGACTAAGCTTAAGGTTTCATACTTTATTTAGAGATATGGATCTTATCTTTTGGATAAGTCTTTTGGATGTATTGATAGGTTGTGTATCCTATATTTGATTTATCTTTTTTATCCTTACATACCATAATAACCTCTTGTGAACCACCTTGGCCAAGCGAGAGATTTAGGCTCAACAAGTTCATCTTCAAAGGTAAGTATTCCTAAATTTGTTCTTCATTTGTAGTAGTAGATAGATATGAATTTTTAATTATCTTCCATGCATTAGGATTCTATTTACATTGACATGATTATATGTCTTCTATACTTGTTTACTTTTATTATTTCTAACCCCCACTTTGTGCCACAAGATTTGGTAAGCACTAGATTAGATTTACTTTACTTTTTGTTAGTTTAGTGATATATCAAAACACAAGACTCTCTTAGGGTTATTGCATGATTGTGCTTGACTGGAGGCTTTGGAACCCTCCCTAACATGGTGTATTATGGTAAGATATCTCCTTATTGGGTCTAGTAGATCCCCATATTGGTCATGTTCTCACTTAACAAATGTGTCCCAAATCAGAAGTGTATGGTATGATTTATCTTCTCTACATTAGGATTGATTTATACACATGATTTATTTATAATTACATATAAGAGGCATAGAAATCCTCCATCCTCTAGTGTCCTCTAACCTCCAACAAGGGACGATGCTTACTCAGTTGATGAATTATTGAATCTCAATTTTTGCATGTCATTTTTATGATAAGACCCCCCCATAATTTAGATGTCATGTATAAGCAATAATGCATCTGTTACAATAAAGGTTTTGACTTTGATGACCAAATGAAATAAAATGAGGACTCTAAATAAAAAATGATGTAAAAGAATTTTTATAAATGATGGCACATGACTAATAATCAAAATCCAATCAAAGACTATATTTGACAAACTAAAAGACACTTTGAGTTTTTATATGTATTTAAAAAAGGACCTTTGACTATTTAATGACAAAATACATACTTTTATTCTAGTCTTAATGACTCTTTTGACATACAAATGATCAAAAACACTACTTTTAATGACACACATAATATTAAAATTAATCCTCATATCCCTCGACTCATTAACATAAATTTAAATTCTTGTAACAAAATATACATTTAAATCTAATAAAAACATCTAAAATCAAACTTTAAACTATTGATTGATAATTTTGAAGAATAATATACTAGATAATGGAATAACCAAAAAAAAAAAATTGACTTTGAAAATAATTACTAATTATTTGAGCCATTAGTGAACATGAATTGATGCATAGCCAAGTAGGGCAACCAAGTGAGTGTCTAAGGTAGATGTAGGTCAATTATTTTGTGAGTATGTTGGATGGAGATTGGGTTTGGAAGAAGGTAGTGCAATGTGGATAATCCCATGAAGCTTGAATGGATTAGAAACTAGATGGAAAGGATTTCAAAACTATGATATAGACTGCAACTCCAACTTTGAGGCTCATTTTTATAATTTAATCCAATAAATAACACTATAAAATAATGATTGCTCTTACCAAATGAACTTGATTATGGGTAGAGTTAAATGCTCATTGATTAACCTCATTGAATTGCTCTCAAAAGTTTAGAGATAACTAATTTATGTTAGATAGATAGAAAACCATTATGGTGCATGAATATTTGATAGTTATATATCATGGATCCACTTGTTATATCAGATAAATTATGAATGAAGATGCATAGGAAAAAATATGCAAACTATATATGGACAGTTTATTGTCCATATGACTCTTTCACATATAGCTTCTGAACTAATAAAATAGGATTCAATCTAGAATGAATTTTACAAGAATCAATCTCAAAGAAGAAATTTTGATTATAGATAATTCACTCCAAGCTAAGGAATCAAATCTAATAATATAGCTTTACATGTGGAATGATTTTTTGACACAAGTCTAAATAGACTTATTTTGTCTACTTTATGATCAAATCTATATATATATATATATATTTTTTTAAATATGAACAAATCCTAGGGGAGAGAGTCATAGTCGTAGCACATGCGAATAAACATTTTTTGGTAGATATTTGTATCAAATCAGATCATACAGAACATAAATAACAATTGTGTAATAATGACATGAATCTAGTAAAATTTGTCAAATTCAATAACCTTCTCAACATCTCCAATCTTGCATGATTATGAAACTTTAAGAAACATCCAACTTATCACTTTCTCCACCTTTATGAAGAATGGAACTTTTATTTTTACACTAATTCTCTAAATGCTTGAACTGAAACTACAAACTTCTCAACAAAATATTCCTTTCTCATTCCTAGGGTGAAGCATAAAACAACTGCCCCTCATAGGCTCTCATAGACCCATAGTTGCTTTGATACTAGATAATGAGTTTGGTTCATATCTTCATAAACTAAACATAGATATAATGAAGATAAACACATATAATTAATAATATAATTCTTCACACTGTAAAATATTTCTCTTTCTTCCATATTCATTTGGGATATTACATTTTTATAGGAAATTCATTCCTATAATCATGGAGATCATCTCTCCACTAATATCTCACCATATCCCTATGATTACTCATAAACTTATAAGCATAATATTATTGTAAAATACAACAATATATCTAACAAATAACCCATTTTAATAAAGAACCAAATATAACTCCTAGTGAATTATTACTCATGTAATAATTCACTTTACAATATTTATAAATTAATTTGAGGATAAATCATTTCCTAACACATACACCATTATAACCTTCAGGTACAAATATAAGTAGATAAAAAGTTGATTAACCAATTATTTTAAACATGATATATATAAAGATATATACAAGATGATTTTCAAAATGCTAAAATATTAACAGGTGTTCTTCAAAGCAAGTGATTAGTAGTTGTAATTTAGCAATCATGATGGGAACCTATAAGACAAGATGTTAGACAAAAATATTACCTACAAGATAATATGTTAGATAAAGGTAAAAATGTGTTAAAATATGACCTACAAAATAAGTGGTTAGTAACTTGATAGATAAAACTAAATTTCCCCCTATGAAAATAAAATCAAAATGTTAGTCCAATAAGACTCAATAAAAACACTAAAAAAAATCATGACTTTTGCACTATAAATTTTTTTTGGGTGAGGGGCCATGACATAGAGGTCTAGGGGTGACATCCCCCAATGGAGCTATGGGATAGCACCCCTTACACGGTCAAGGTGTAGTGCCCATTGAAGTGTTCAGGGGAAATTCCTTCATAGTATAGGGTTGGGTTGAGGGGTAGCACCCCTGATGCCAAAAGTAATTTGAGACTTGTGGAACACTCAAAATGACTCAAAATTCACCAAAAATGATCTAAAAAGAAGCACTCAACAAAGGAAAATTTTTAAGTAAAACAAAGATTAAAATCACAACTAACTTGATCAAAACTATAGATACACAATGCACATAGTTGGATTTTTCAAAATCAATTATAGAGAAGCAAAATTGTTACTAGCAAGTCAAAATCACATTTGAAAAATCTACAATTTTTCAAGCGATTTCTACATAGTAACTACACTGTTAGTAGTTAAAATTGCTTGCATAACTATTAATCAAAATCATAGAATGTGAGGATCAATTTTTTAATTGGTAAGCTGAATAATGATTTTTATAACAAAATGCAAAATAAATGTTATTTTAAAAAAGTTTATTTTAGATGTTATCAGAGAAAAGATATTTATCAAAATTCTTTAACTCAAAATCATAGATCAGATTTCAAAATCACTTTTAGCAATCAAAATCACTACTAGAGAAGTCATTATAGGTCTAATAAAATTAAAATATATACCAATTATAAAAAGTGCTAAAATTACTTAAGATGATGGTGAATAAAGTTTAAACTATTTACAAGATAGAATGTTAAATTATTGATAAGAACTAGACTACTAGGAATGAAAAACAACACCTATTAGTGAACTATAGTTAAAGTCACTTAAGTAGCTTCAAAATCACTTATAATAATCAAAATTACTTCTATCAAGAAGCAGCTAAAACTAAGTAAAAATATAAGTATATTTACAAAATATACAAAACTATTAAGATTAATTATGATGTTGAATAAAACTAAGTTATTTACATAAAGCATAATATTTATAATTAAAGATCAAAAACTATATTTATAAGGAACTGACACCTATTATCTACTATCAAAACTGCCTTTTATGATGTCAAAATTGTAATTTAAGATCAAAATCACTATTAGATATAAGTGATGTTGCACAAGATATCCTTTAAGGGTAATGACCTTATTTGGGTAGAATTTCCCCTTCCCTACAACCAAATCATAGTTAGATAGAGAGTAATGAATCTATCAGGGAACCAAATCACAGTTTTTATTCATGAAATTATATCTACTCAAAACCATGAATAAAAAAATCAAGATCACTAATATCAGTCAATATCGCCAATTGGAATAAGTGATTTTGATTAGTATAATAGACCTAGTTATTTTGAAAGTGAAAAAAAATCATTTTATCCCTAAAATATGAGGTCACCAAACTAGAAAGAGATCAAAATTTTAACAAAAGAAGTTCCTAATAAGTATTTATCTTAAGTCAAAATCACCACTAACTAAGGCAAATTTGTAGATTATAATCAAAATCATGAATATTAAGAAGTAATTTTGAAGGAGGTCATTAAACCACTAGGGAAGCTAACAGCTAATGGTCAAGTCCATTTAGTTAGTAAAAATCACAATTGTGACCTACAAAATCACTGATGTAAAACTTATATTTATAGAAAAAAATCATGACTTGCCTGGAACATTAAAAAAATTAAATTTTTTGAGCCCAATCTCTCCCTAACCTATCCTAAAAACCTTATTCAAAACATCTTACACACACAAAGGTTGTTTAAAGAAGTCTCCCAATATGGTCACCAATGTATGCATGTAAAATTTGAGCAATGGATTTAATATACTATATATAGTAACTAAATCCAAAATTTATAAAAACATCAATGGAAGAGAATATAAAAGTAATCATAACTTAGTCAAGGATTCTTACCATCACTTTTATTCTCTTAATCTTCCCTCCAAGATATTCAAATTGATTCTTCAAGTATAATTAGATTTCTTGTTGGACTACTTGATAATGGTGGCTTCAAAATTTCAAGATAGATGCAAAAGGGATCAATGGAATCTTAGATGCAAGGATAATATGGGTGCAATGAGAGTATGAAGGCTATATGATAGCTTGTGCATATTACCACTCTAATTGTTCAACCAACCTCCATTCTTGGTTATTTATAAGGTGGTGTGGAGTATTAAAAATTATTTTTAAATTCATCAGAACCCTCTAGTTTTAGATAATTCTAGAGAATTAGAGAAGACTCTAGATTTCAGTGGCTTCTAAATTTGATTAGGGATTAATAGGGATTAGTTTAGGGGTTTTAGGTGGGTTTAAGAAACTAGGAATATAGGAGAGGTTATGGATAGGTTGGCTAGGGGTAGGTAGAACATTTTTAATTTTAAATTGGCAAGTAGGGCAAGTGGTCATTAAATGAGGTGGGATCAGTGGTTTAATAGGATGTTAGCGGGATAATCAAGAGATTAATATAGCATGGGGTGTGTATGAAGGTAATTATCATGTTTTAGTAAATATATAATGGGGAATGGTATTTATATATTTAATTAGGATAATGGTTATATAATTAATTGTGATAAATAGAAGGATTAATGGAATAGTTAAGGCAAGCAGATTTAGATGTATATAACTCTAATATTCACTCTCTATTTATTTGATCATACCTTGATAAATACCCTATACATAGTATTATGATTGATAATGGTTAAATTTAGATTTTTTACACCATGACATTACTTACGCACTTGAGTTGTACTCATAATTATTTACATCCTTCTACTAGATCAGTTAGAGCATTCGATGAGACCTCCCACAAGGTTCTTGGTAAGATTGACATATCTTTACAGGTTGGTCCTACACATGTGGTTACTACCTTTTTATTTATACCTTCCATGGGTATCTTTTATATGTTATTGGGAAGACTTTGGATCATACACTTCAAGTAGGACCTTCTAAAATGCATGGGTGTGTTAAATACATTCATGTCTATCAGGTAGTCACAATTTATGGGATTCCATATGAGCATCTTTTGGAACAATAAGAATTTATACCCATATAGTTAATTACCAATCCTAATAAGGCTAATTCACTATAAAAGGGTAATCAATAGGCAATCCCTTTTACTAGGTAGCCAGTACTTGAAAAACCATTACATTAGAGATATACAGTAGATTCTACATAATCCCCCTCTAATATGCATTATGTTTAGATATCCAGAGCACCTAAACATGTTTCTACTATTTTAAATCCAAATAAACCACTGATCATTCAATGATGTGTTCCACAAACCCATACTTTGATTACTCTTACTACTAATTCATGACCATACAGTCCTATTTTACATATGCAAAGCATCACCAATACTATTGTGCTAGATATTGAACCTGTATGTGTTCTTCAATAGCATCACAATATTATTACACTAGGTTCATAGTGGGGAGATATATATTATCATCCATTAGATGGAATCATAGGATGATCTTTCCTTTTCAAACATTCTAATATTCCAAAAATACCAAAAAAATCAAAAATCCAAAAATATGCTTGACACCTACATGTTGTATTAGCTCATTAGTATATATGTGTTAGTTTCATGTTGATGGATGGAATACTCATTTAATTATACATGCACACATTTGTGTCACACTTCTACTTGAGGGTGATATAGGCATACACAAATACATGATTTATTCCTATTTCAGACATTGGACCTTCCTTTTACTCATGTCATGAAGACATTAGGGTCATCCACTTATTTGATCTTGATACACACTTGTTGTATGGTTAGATTATCACATTTCATTATCATGTTTGAGCTTACATGCATACTTACACATGCCTTTAACCATGATTATAGCTTACACAGGGTACTTGATATGTTATACACTTGACATTTTTTCCTAACACATTTGATCTATGGGATAATATGGCACATTTATGTTGGTTTATTATGCTTTCCTTTATGTACTTCCTTGAGTGTCTTGCCTTTATATTATGTTATTTGTTTGAGAATTTGAATATGTTCCTTTGTTGTTAGCCCCTATGCCTATGTAATCTTTCTTTGATATTTGCATATGTCATTGTTTATTGTATTGACATTTGAATTTGTCATTATTGGTTTTATGAGCATTTGACTGAGTCATGTCCCTTTAATTGTGAGGCATTTGAACATGCCCTTTGATTGCAGTCTCCTTGGACCGTTGCCTTTTGAATTTCTTTTGATTATTCTTATGTGTGTGTTTGTTTACTTATTTAGCTTATATTATTATTATTATATATATGTTACCATGGTCCTTATTATGCATCATAGGCCTTCATGTGATCACATTAGTTCTATGTGATTTAATTTTATATCTACTTAGACATGTTCCTTATATATGCTACATGGTTCCATTTACATATTATATATTTATCTTCTCCTTTTGAGGTGAGGCAACTATCAGTTCTTATCTTTCCCTCACCTCA
Organism: Torreya grandis; assembly: GCA_037957365.1. Lineage (NCBI taxonomy): Eukaryota > Viridiplantae > Streptophyta > Pinopsida > Cupressales > Taxaceae > Torreya > Torreya grandis. The sequence goes on along the minus strand of JARHVA010006559.1, from coordinate 582,614 downwards.
AAGGGGGGCATACTAGTGGGGGAATGTCATAGAGGCATGTTCTCCATAATTGGCATAGTTTTCAAATTTAGTGGGGGCATGTCATATGGGCATGGCTTTGACACATTCATAGTTTTTAGATTTAGTGGAGGCATATCATATATGCATGGCTTCCACACATTCACAATTTTTATATTTAGTGGGAGCATGATTTAGAAGCATGTTCTCCACATCTATTCAATATTTATCATCTCAAGATTATAGTGGGGGCATATTTTTGAAACATGTTCTCCACATTGGTACTTATATTAGTTTTCATATTTCTCCTTATATAGTTAGGGCATACTTTGGAAGCATTTTATCCACACTTACATAATTTTTTGAATTGGCCAAAGCACATAGTTATATGATTCATATTCATAGTTATGGAAAAATTATATACATAGGTACCATTGTTATACATAGTTTTAGCATGAGACATATTTAATGTGCATATCCTATGTAATTTATGTCTAATATTGTAAAATATAAAATTAGTTTCAAACTCAAAAACTTTTTTATGTACTAATACCCTAGTTAAACTTTTATAAACTTTATTGAGATAGTATAATGCAGTATTTGGTTCACTTTTTGGTATGGTTAAGGTGATTAATTCACTCATATTACTAATTTTTTAGGATGTAATTAATTGTATCATCCATCTTCATTAGGCTATAAGTATCATTGGGTTGCATGGTTGAGTTGATCTCAATTGCTAGGTGGTAACTCATCTTTACTCCAAGATTGGTGGCATGGGCCTCTCTCTCTCTCTCTCTCTCTCTCTCTCTCTCTCTCTCTCTCTCTATATATATATATATATATATATATATATATATATATATATATATATATATATATATATATATATATATATATATATATATTTCATAATCTCAGTTTCAAAGCCTTAGAATGATACATATTTTTCAAATTAACTTACCAATAAGCAAGGCAGTTACACACTTTCAATATTTATCTATATTTGTCCTAATCTCAGTTTTAGAGCCTTAGAATGATACATCTTTTTTAAATTAACTTACCAATAATCAAGGTGATTACATTGACACATAGGTGTAATCTTAAACCTTACTCTTTTAATTTAGATCTATTTCAATTAATTTTAATTCCATATTATATGCACTGATTATATATTATAGCATGATCTTGGTTATAGGTTAGTCACCATAAAATCACTCAAGTTGGGCACACATAAAGACAAGGTGTGTTATACATACCCAAGTATGCATTCTTTTCCTTTAAACTAGTAATTTCATTAATAGATTTAAGGGGGGGGGGGGGGGGGAATGTAGACAATATTTATGGATTATATAGCACCTATTCTTGTATACTTGGAAAACCCAGACCTTGGTTGTTACTCTCAATTATGGACCTTTTCCTACTTCTAGAAGTCTTGCATCTACTCTGTCTTATGCACTTTAACATATATCTTAGTCTAACTTGTATTATGTTGATGACACATGCCTTATATCTTGCCAAAAATGTTTAAAATGCACTTATATTCCATATATACAAGTTCTAAACTTGTACATACTTCCATGATCCCTTAACACTAATGTTTAGGATAGACACTACCATCGATGTTAGTGTCCTGACCTGACACAAGTGTCTAATGACCTAAAGTCATTTATTTTAAAAATGAAACATATCCTAATTATCAGTGAAGTACTTCAATGTGAGTTACTTTTCCAAAGGGATTGATATAAATATAAGATTAACCCTCATTCATTCACTACCTAGCACAGATCAAGGAAACCTATTAAAAGCATTCAATCAAGCACTCAATAAATCAAAACTTTACTATTTTATATTATCCTCATATCACTCATAGTAACATCACATACACAAGTTTGAAGTAATAAAAGAGAAACCCAAGATCTTGATTTTCCAAGTTACAAGTTAGGTCATTATTGTACTTGATTTACACATATTGCATGATTCACACACAAGAAAACATGTAGGTGTTAGAGAGTTATCATGATGATGTCATAGTGGTGTCATGGATATTCCCTAGTGAGTGGATGAAGTGCTTTGATAGTTTATATGATAATGACAAAGTCTATAATGTGCTTCATTGTGACAATGACAAAGTGTTCAAAGTGCTTGTTCTAAGTGTGTTTTATGTTTAGTTAGTTGATCTTCAATATTGGCATATCTAGAGAGGATCAAGGATGAGTATGGAGGTTTGAACATGTGAAATAGGTCCTATAAGATATGATCCATGATTTGAGATATTATGTGAACAAGTATAATTCATTTGGTTGATCATAGTTTTCATCTAGACACTTTGGGTCTAGTGATAGAAAAGATGAGTTGGTAGTTTGATGACATCACCATTACCACATGGGAAGGATTCAATGGGAGTTTGTCATATGATTGTGATCATTGTATTCACTAGTACTTATGCACCATATCTCAATTCTTGCATCAAATCATGGTCAAATATATGAGGGTGCAAAGTTGGCTTCAAAGACAAATTTCACTATTTTCCCATAACCAAATTTACAATATGGTGAGAAAGAGCTGAATAAGCATGTTGATGAGGTCAGATATCACAAGTGTGGATGTTTTGATATAATATTATCATATGGGTTTATTTATTTTTGAATAAATATCATTTTTTCTAATTTTGAGATCATGCATTGAAGCATGACAAAAGATATGGATGATCAAAGTTGGCCTCTCAAGCAGATTTGGACATGGTTTAGCTCTATGACAGAAGTTGATAAGGAGGCATTTTTATGGAATTATATCTCACACATGCAATATTCATAAGAGTATTGGGTCACATGGTTAGATTCTCTTATGGAAGGATATCATTTGGTCTATATTTTAGATCCTATGGGTAAGTTTAGAAGAAGTTATTGAGGTGCAAAAATAACTACTCGTGCATATTATAGTTGGTCCCCATAGTCAATTTTCTTGATGTTAAAGATATGGACCTAGAGGAGATCCAATATTTTGTGGGAGTTCAAACTTCTAGATCAAATAGAGCATGTATATTCAAAAGGGTTAATGTGATATCTATTTAGTAGAGTTAAATTTTAGGACCTAATGAAGATCTAATGGTGCATGGGTAATCATATAGATCAAAGATAAATGGTACGTGTTGAGTGAGATGAGGACAAGTGCATGATGTTTAACATATAATTAAAGGTATAATATAAGGGTCCAATAATGATTGGGTTCTTGTACAAATTTATTGAATGATGTGTGGTGCTTGATAAGGACCTAACTGATCCACATAGATTGACAGAGTGCATTAAGTCAAAGTTACCAGATTGTGCGAGATGAAGTCAAAGTGACAAAGGTTTAACATTTGGCTTTGGCAGACTATGGTTTAAATCTTATACAAGATCAATGGTGTGTATTTTATCTAAGCATTAAGTCCATAATATTTGAGCATTGTGTTTGAAGTTTAACTGTGACCTTTTGGATTTGAATATTTGAATTTGCAAAGGAAAGACCGGTGTTTGGTTTTTAGACCATAAATTTCTATATAACGCAAATTGGATCATGAAGTAAAAATAAAATTGGTAGAGGACTCTAAGGTTCATCTTTAAATATATATTTTAATATCTAAATATTTTTATATACATAGTTATTAATTTCTAAAGTTGACTATGTTTTTGTATATATTACACAAGTGACTCGAGAAGGATATTTGAGCTCATGTAGTTGTTATTTCAATGTTTCATGATGAATTAGCTATTATATCATGTTTTAGACTCTATTAGGATTATCTATGTGGATTTTTGAGGTGTTTTCAATCTATCTTGACTATGAACAATGCTTAAGAAGTTGACCATTATTTGTTCATGGTGATAGTGTGCACCAGGTCTATGTTTGAGTTGTGTGAGCATAAGCAGAGGAAAGCTAAGTTTACTATGATCATTTGAGGATGTCATAGGGAATATAATAATTAGACATATGTAATTTTAAGTGGTATTACATTCATTTTTTTCTTAAGTGTGAGCCTAATGGGTGAATGGGTCTCCATGAGACCTATAAGAGTTATAAGTGCCTTGTCAAAAGGTGTAGCTGCTTAAGGGTGACCCATAGGTGCTATGGAAAACCTATGTAGATTTTATTGAGCCTTATCTTTATATGATATATGTCTTAAGAGTTAAAACATGCCTAATGACCAACCAAGATGATTATTAATCATGAATTCTCTATATATAGTGAAATCAAAGATGTTGATTCTGAGACTGAAAAGACTTGGTGACGTGTGAGCATTGAAGTAAAGAAGAGAAGAGGTTAAGTGTGACCAATAGTTGAGTTGATGAGAAAATCAGATTGAGGACTATTTTTATTGATGGCATAATAGTATGCTTATAGGTTGAGCATGAGCAAAGAGGCCTAGAGTGATCCAAAAGGATATTTTAGATGTCTTGAAAATGAGCAAAGGATTATTGGTGTCTATGATAGTTTTGTGGCTAATTTTAGAGACTGATCAGAGTGTGGGTAGTGTGTATGACCATTTGGTCATGTGGTTGAATCTATGATAGATTTTTTCTGTGAAGGATGCATTAAGTGTGTAGAGTTGAAGAGTGGGGATAGTTGGGATATATAATGTGTCCTAATTGATCTTTGTGTGTTGGTTCAAGTATGTAATTTGATTTTATCCATAGGAAGTGTTGTGTGATCCAAAAGGTGGATTTGGATACATTGATAAATTGATAATTAGAGTTCCATCATTAGGTGTTGAAGACATCAATTCAAAGGTAGATGTGTTCATAGGTGTTTTTTTGAATATTCAACATCTAAGGTGGTTGTAGCCTCCTTGCAAGGTAAAACTTACTAAAAGGTCTTGTTTTTGTTATAGCTTAGCTAGATAGGTGTTGCATCACCTTGTGGGATTGTAGTCTTGCTAAATAGGGATTGTAGTTCTTTGACCAGTTGTAGCTGGTCTAAATTGGTTCTTGTTTTACAAGATAGTAGTCTAATTAAAGGTTCTAGTGGGTTTTATTCCCAAAAAGAGTTTCCCATGTATGTCATGTGTTATGTGCTTGATATTGGATTTTCTTTATTGTACATTGATATGAATGATGTGTATATTTCATGAATGTTTATGGTAATTGGTTAAGGACTTGTAAATATTAGAATTGAAGTTGGAACTAAATTTGAAATATTTGGGCTCACTGATTCACTCCCCCTCTCAGTGATTTTAATGCTAACAATTGGTATTAGAGTGGGTCTTTTGTATAAGCTTAACATCTTGAAGGTGATCCTAATTAGGTACAAAGATGGCTAAGTAGATGAAAAAATAAAATCAACGGTGGAAGGCTATGATCAAGGCACTTGAATAATAGATATGTACTTTGAAGAAAGATGCCAAAGAAGATGAGAATGTTATCAATGATCTCAAGGTTCAGCTAGAAGATTCCAAGAAAAGATTGAGTTCAAAAGAGGATGAGTACATTCATTTGGAAACCAAGCTAGATTCACTGAAGAATGAACATGAGCAATTTGTTGTCAAGATAAGCAAGTTTGAAGAAGATCAAAGGAAGTTATATCAGGTCAAGAGAAATGAAATAAAACCAATTAGACAACCCAATGCAATAAGGTATGCTATTAATTTTCATGGCTAGTGTCATCTTTGCTATCAATATGGTCATATGGAAAAAGATTGTAGAAAGATGAACTCTAAGAATGAGTTCACATGGTGCCTTAAAAGAAGGAACAATTGGCCTTGGAGAAGACTTAACTTAGATTAGTCAATAGGGATATTGAATGACACTATTTGCTATAGTTGCAATAAAGTAGGACATATTGCTAGATTATGCAAGAATAGTTTGAAGAAGAATTTTGCTCCTAAAGATCACTCAATGGTGTTGAGACAAAATATTTTGAAGGATAATCATGATCAAGGTGGACTACCTGCTACTGCAAGAAGGAATTAGATATCAAGAAGATACAAGAGGATTTTTCCTCTGTCTAGATAGAAAAGGAAGATCACAGTCATCATCAAGCAAAAGGTATGAATGATCTTGTTTGTTTCATATGTCATATAATTGGTCACTTTGATAGGTATTGCAAGAACATGTTGAATAAGTTCCCAAAGAAAAATAAGGGATATAGAGATCTTATAAGGTTTGAGAAAGGACAAACTCAAGTATGGAAACCAAATATTATCAATGCTAATCATACTAGTCCAAAGGTTGATAATAAAGTTACTCTATAAGGCTATGTTGTAAATCAAGATAAGATTAAGGATCAAGTAGGTAAGATGGCTGTAGAAGACAAGAAGGGTCAAACTATGGTATGGAGACCTAAGGAAGTAAAGACTAAGAATACTAATCTTTTTGTGTCCAAGAGTGTTGATGGATTATTTTCTAAGGTAGAAAAAGAGTTAAAAATAAATTAAAGTCAAGAGTTTATGTTGATACTTTTTGTTGAAAATTCTAAAGCAGAGAATGTGTCAACTATCTAGTTAGAAAAGGAAAATCAAAAGTCTACTCATGTTGAAAATAAAGAGACCAAGCTCAAGGAGAAGACCAAGGTATTGGCTGAGGCTAATTCTAAAGTGTGATATATCCAAGTGAACATCTTTTTATGCTAAGCAAGTTTTATGCAAAGAACATCAGTTGTAAGTATCTAGTAATGAGATTCCAAACTACAAGGTGGTTTCTTCAGATGAAAAGTTGTCTCCATGTGTTATCAATTATATCTTAGAAGAGAAGGAGAGTGATATAGAAAAGGAATTTATTTCTCCTAAGAAGAAGAAGAAGAAGAACTATAAATATCATATGAGTAAGGAAGAGCAAGAATATGAGAAGTTGTGGGAAAATCTTAGTTACACACCATGGTAAAGCTTTGTGGTGTAGGGGGAGTCTCTATCTAAGCTTCAAGGAGACACTTGTCAATAAGAGGAATCTTGGTGGCTATCATATATTGTTTAGTGAGAAGATGTCAAAACAAGGTATGTTTATGTATTATTTTTATATATATCTATTTGTTGGAGAAAAGAAGTTTGTGAAGAATCTCATTGGTCCTATATTGAGGATTTTGTTTGTTGATCATGGTCTGGATGGTATGGTATAAAGGTGAGTTTCATATATCTACTTATATATCAATTTATGGTAGATGTTAGCTGTGTATGCCATGAAAGTTCATAGTGTTTTGAATATGAGGTATCTATATCTGAGTATTTATTGTGATTGGATAGTTTTTGAAGTCTTGTTGAAGATATCATGTTACTAATGAAGCATGAAGTTAGGGGGAGGTTTGTAATTGGTCAGGTCCTAGAATCAAAAGACTAAGTAATTAAATTTGAGAAAGAAGGCATGGAGAGTGAATTTTGTGTGCTCAAGATGATAATTCCTATCAGAGATGGTCCTTGGTTAAGGGGTAGTAACAAGTTCATGATCATATTTCAGAGGTTTGTAAAAGAGCTATAGTACAAAGTTAGAATGGGTGGTTACAGATGGCTCAATGAGATTGATGCAAATATCAAGAAGTGTTTGGTGCTTAGAAAGGTATGTGCATTTCTTTGTGGTGTGCTTCAGGTATTTTTTAGGTCTAAAGGTATGTATGTGTTAATTGATGCTTTTTGTTAGCTCTCAAGTTTTTCAGTTTGTGCTTAAGAGCTTGCAGGTTCTAAAATGGGTTATAGGAAGTCAAGGTTACAAAAGGTATGAAGGATCAATTATTTTTCTATAAGTGTGTGATGGTTGTCTCCAGGTGTGCAAGTAGTTTCAAAGGTGTGCATTAACCAGAAGGAGGCTTGTTGACCCTTCTTGTTTTGAGATTCTAGGGTTTTGAGCTATTTTAGAAAAGTGGCCTTACTTATGATTTTAGGTCTAAGGATTCTTAATTTGTTGAATGGGTCAAATGGGTGGTCAAATCAAGATTCACAAAGAATTTAAGATTTGTGGTTCTCAATTTATTCAACTTTTTGTCAATATAGAGGGTTAATTAGATAATAGGTTTGTGAAGGAAGTATGTTTCATAGGATGATCTTGGTGATCAAAATTGGTGTGATTGAGGAGGCATATGATAGTTCTCTATATATGAAGTTTTAGGTCTTGAATATGTGTCTACTAAAAATTATGGGCTCTACAAGTTTCAGGTAGGGCTACAAGAAATCTAAACATGCCTATTTGGAAGAAGAGTGCTTATTTTCTTAGTTTCTCCAAAATATCAAGGTTTGAGTATCTTAAGGTATTTTTTTATGTTGATTCAGTACATGTTTCCTATTTTTTATAGTTTAGATGCAGAGTTGGTGGTCATGGAAGTGTCTTGAGATAGAAGGCTAGTAAGCATGTATGGTGGTTCTTCATGGTGTGTGGAGATATAAAGATGCTCAGAAGATGAAATTTTTCATAATTATTAGGGGGAGTCCCTATAAAATATTTATTAGAAAAATATATCATATTTTAGTTCTTTTGTGTGTTATTTCTTCATTGGTTGTACTGCTTGATTGAAGAAAGTGTTGGCTTGGATCAAGTGGAAGTTTTTTAAGCCAAGAAAAGGTGGCTCAAGGTAAGGGGGAGTTTGTATCATCTTCCTAAAATGGTCCTCTCCTATTTTTTTAGTCTTTTTATCTCCTTATTATTATTGTGTTCCCACATTGTCATTATGTTATATGGGGAGAAAGTTCTTGTTGGGGAGAAAGTTCCTATTGTAGGAGTATTTTGAAGAAAAAGAAGGTGAGCTATATATTGATATATTGATGGGTATTGACATCAATGACAAAGGGGGAGAATGTTGGAGATATTTCATGATGATTTCATAGTGGTGTCATGGAGGTTCCCTAGTTAGTGGATGAAGTTCCTTTATATTCTATATAACAATGACAAAGTGTTCAATGTGCTTCTATGTGACAATGATAAAGTGTTCAATGTGCTTGTTCTAAGTGTGATTTATGTTTGGTTGGTTGATCTTCAATATTAACATATATTGAGAGGATAAAGTATGAGTATTAAGGTTTGAACATGTGTAATTGGTTGTATAAGATATGATCAATGCTTTGAGAGCTTGTGTGCACAAGTAGAATTCATCTAGTTTATCATAGTTTTCATCTAGACACTTTGGGTCTAGTGGCAGAAAAGATGAGTTGATAGTTTGATGACATCACCATTTCCATGTGGGAAGGAGTCTAGGGGAGTGGGTCATATGGTTTTGATTATTTTATTCCATATTATTTATTCACCATATCTCAAGTCATGCATCAAAGTGCGATCAAAGATATGAGGGTACAAAGTTGGCTTTTAAGACAGATTTCATTGTTTTCCCATAGCCAAATTTGCAATATGGTCAAAAAGAGTTGAGTAAGCATGTTGATGAGATCAGATATCACACATGTGGATGTTTTAATATAATTTAATCATATGGTTTTATTGATATTTTAACATAGATCATTTTTTCTAAGTTTGAGATCATGCACTAAAGTGCGGCAAAAGATATGGATGATCAAAGTTGGCCTCTCAGGCAGATTTAGACATGGTTGGCTCTATGACAAAAGTTGATAATGAGGAATGTTTATGTAATTATATGTCACACATGTGATATTTTAGGAGTATTGGTTCACATTTTTGGATTCTCCTATAGAAGGAGATCATCTAGTTCAAATTTGAGATCATGTAGGTAAGTGTAGAAGAAGTTATTGAGGTACAAAAATGGCTACTCGTGCATATTGTAGTTAGTCTCCATACTTAGTCAATTTTATTGATGTTAAAGATATGGACTAGTGGAGATCCATTGGTTCATGGGAATTATTACTTTTAGATCAAATAGATTGTGTAGAGTCAAATGGGTTAATGTGATAGTTGTTTAGTAGAGTTAAAGTTTAGGACCTAATGAAGATCCAATGGTACGCGAGTGATCGTATAGATCAAATATCAATGGTGTGTGTTGAGTGAGATGAAGATAAGTGCATGATGTTTAAAATTTGAGAAAATGTATAGGATAAAGATATAATGGCTAGTGGGTGATCGTATAGATTGATTGATTGAATGATGCACAGTACTTGATAAGGGCCTAACTGATCTACAGAGATTAATGGAGCGCATTGAGTCAAAGTTCCTAGATTACATGAGATGAATTCAAAGTGATAGAGGTTTAACATTTGTATTTAGAAGACTATGTGTTAAATCTCAAACAAGATCAATGATGCATATTTGATCTGAGCAGTGAGTTCACAAGATTAGAGCATTGTGTTCAAAGGTTAATTATGATCGTTTGGATTTGAATATTTGAGTTTACAAAGGAAATATCAGTGTCTAGTTTTCAGACCATAACTTTTAATAGAAGACAAATTAGCTCATGTATTAAAAATAAAAGTCGTAGAGAACTCTAAGGCACATCTAGAAATATATATTTTAAGATTTGAATGTGTGTACAAACATAGTTATGAATATTGAAAGTTGACTATGTTTATATATATGTTCTACAAGTGACCCGAGAAGGATATTCAAGCTCATGTAGGTATTGTTTCAATGTCTCATGATGAATTAAATATTGAAGCATGTTTTAGACTCCAAGAGGATGATCTATTAGATTTTTGAGGTGTTTTTAATCTATCTTGAGTATGAACAATGCTTAAGAAGTTAATTGTGTGTTTGTTCATGGTGACTGTGTGCACCAGGTCTATGTTTGAATTGTTTGAGCATACACAAAGGCAAGCTAAGTTGATTGTAATAATTTAAGGATGTCCTAAGGGACATAAGGAGTGGATTTATGTAATTTTAAGTGGTCTTGTGCTCATGTTTTTCTTGAGGGTTAGCCTAATGGGTGAATGGGTATCGATAAGACCTATAAGAGCTACAAGTGCCTTGTTAAAAAATTTAGTTCCTTAAGGGTGACCCATAAGTGTATGGCTGACCTATGTAGATTATATTAAGTTTTATATTCATATGATATATGTCTTAAGTTTTAATACATGCCTAATACCTGACCAAGATGATTGTTGATCATGAATGCTCTATATATAGTGAAATCAAAGAAGGTGATTCTAAGACTGAAAAGACTTGGAGAGGTGTGAGCGTTGAAGCAAATAACAGAAGAGGTCATGTGTGCCCAATGGTTGATTTGATGAGTAGATCAGATTGAGGACTATGAGTAAGACTTGTAGGTCATGTGTTTATGGTATATTAGTGTTCTTTTAGGTTGAACATGAGTTAAGAGGCCTAAAGTGATTCAAAAGGATGATTTGGATGTCTTGAGAAAGAGCAAAGGATTGTTATTATTTTTGAGATCTTGGTGGCTAATTTTAGAGACTGATCAAATTATAGATAATGTGTATGACCATTTGGTCATGTTTTTGAAGCTATGATAGAGTTTTTTCCATGAAAGATGCATTGAGTGTACAGATTTGAAGAGTGGGTATAGTTGGGATATGTAATGTGTCCTAATTGATCTTTGTGTGTTGGTTCAATTATGTACTATGATTTGATCAATAAAAAGTGTTGTGTGGTCTAAAATGTGGCTTTGGATACATTAAGAGATTGATAATTAGAGTTCCATCATTGGGTATTGAATACATCATATCAAAGGTGGATGTGTACATAGGTGTTGTTATGGGTACTCAACATCTAAGGTAGTTGTAGCCTCCTTGTAAGGTAAAACTTGATAAAAGGTCTGGTTGTTGTTGTAGCTTATCTAGATAGGTTTAGTAGCACCTTTTGGGATTGTATTCTCACTAAATAGGGATTGTAGTTCCTTGATTAGTTGTAGTTGGTATAAATTGGTTCTTATTTTATAGGATAGTAGTCCAATTGTAGGTTCCAGTGGGTTTTATTTCCCAAGAGGGTTTACCACATATGTCATATATTATGTGCTTGATATTGGATTATCTTTCTTTTACATTACTATGAATGATGTGTATGCTTATGGTAATTTATTAAGGACTTGTAAAGATCATAATTTAAGTTGGAACTAAAGATAAAATATATGGGCTTAGTGATTCACCCCCCTCTCAGTGATTGTACCTCTAAAAATAAGAAGAACTACCTCAATTTGAGGTCCTCTTTGGAGTATTAGCTATGTAGGAAACACTCATTGATAGAGGGGTCTTTGAGGTCAACTTGAAAACATGTGTCCACTAACCCCTTTTTCCCCAAGGTCACCATGAAGATGAAGAAATAAGATTTTATCCATATCACACAGCTCCCCATTATGTTTGCTACCATGATCCATATCATGCACTTCCGCACATAGTATTAATAATTACATTTACTAATGATGATTCCTACTATGTACCTAATTATTATATATGTCTTGATATGACACTTATATTCCCTTACATCATATATGTTTCATACATGATTTTATGACATATCCTATATTATGATGACATACTTTCCACCTATTGACATGATTATACATGATTACATCTTTATACATAGCATGATATAATTAATTTTCTCTTGAGACACATTTGAGGGCATATGCACTTATTTCATAAGAAATGAGTTGCATATTTTTAGATTTTTTAGGTATGAGACACACATAGCATATAGATGTATGGCATTATCTATCATATTATCACTAAGTGTTTTATACTATGGAAAATTAATTTGGTTCATACATACACATTATCAAAGTTTACCAATATCAGCACTGAATAGTTTAGATTATTGAGGCATAAATTTGTTCATGTACATTTAGATTATGCAAAATTATATTTTAAAACTACATTTCATGGTGCTGATTAGTGAACAAACTTGAATCTATAATTCCATCTTCAATGGTTGATTCATGTTTAAATGAGTATTATGGTTGAGGTTATATGACACTCAATTTCCTAACATTACTTTATGAGCCCAATGTGTGGCTCCCACCTTCCATTTTTGGGTTATAATATCAGTGTAAGGTTAGTTACATGGGTTAATGTGATTGAAGTTATGTGATGCTCAACATCCTAGCATTACTATGTGATCCTAATGTGTGGCTTTGACCTTCCATCTTAGGGTTATAATATTATTTCAAGATTAGTTATATGGTTTATTGTGGTTGAGGTTATGTGATGCCCAACAACCTGGCACTATTCCATTTGTTGTTTTCAATGAAGGTTGGGGGAATGTTACTTCTCAATACATGGCTCTTGCCTTACACAAAAATGGAGATTGATCATTCCTAATTCTTCAAAAGGTTTTAATAAGTGGAGTCATTTTTCAATACTTCAATAAGGAAGAATCATCTCCAACTAGTTACAAGGCAATTTGGTTCACCCACATAAAGTTGTATTATTTCCTTGCTCTTCAATTTCAAATTTCAATTTATGCATTTTTATATTTTATTCTAAGGACATTGACTACTACATTTTCATTGTGGGTTTTCTAAGAGTAGTTTGCATGTGTGGAGCACCTTTTAAAGATAGTGTGTTTTACACACTCAAGTATGTTTTTTAATCCTTTTATTCTATTATTTGTATTGAATTTCAATGCTATAATAAAAGGGGTCAGTTTTAGACATTAAAATCTAGTAATTGATACTTAGAAATGATAGTTTTTACTTACCTTCACCCTACATGACATGTACATAAAAATATGACTCTCATTCACCATTATATCACATCTACATGCATTATATGATTCTAATCCTCCCATGTTGTTATCTGTCACATATAGTAATTCTCATAATTTTTTAAAACTAGTTATTTATCTTACTTAGACATCTCCAAATCATCAAATTAGTGTTCTTATCTCCTAGACATTAATGTCAAAATCAAAATATATGATCTGATGGTTTCATCATGTGCCAATCAATAATCATATTTAAAATTTAAATCATTCATATTCCCATCCATATAGGGCGTTATTGGTGTGATAAATTACCCAAAGAGTCTCATATAAATAAAAAATAGGTGTAAGCCTATTACCCATCTACTAATCACTTATCAAGCATACTTAAACACTTGCACATTCAAGAAGACTTCCCTATTCTTCTCAATTTTTCAATTAGTCATTAGGAGTGGGTATTTACCAAGTCTAAAGCACTTAAGATCCAAGTTAAAGTTATAAATTTTCAAGTATCAAGAGATATATCATGGGTTGTAAACATTAAACTAGCACAATTTCTCATATTTGCCTAATAGGGATAACTACATGTGGTTTAACTTCTTTATTTAGAGTATTAGATATGTAGGCAATGTTTGACCATTCATCAAGAGTGGTTGGGTTTAGCTCAACCCACATTTCTTCACTTTTTGTAATCTTAATTCTATCACTACAAGTGGACCTAAGGTTTCAAGTGAAGGAGATAGAAATTTATGTGTCACACACATAATCTAACTTTAGCATCACACACAAAATCAAAATAAAATTAGGCACATCTACCTATATTAAAACAAAGAGGAAAAATATATAGAGACAAAACTATAAAATATGGAACATGATGTATGATGATACTAAATTGAGGTTGATGATATTGTATGGGCGTACATAAAGCTCTAGATCTTGATTTGAATGACCTACATCTCAATTTTCCATCCTTCTTTCCAGTTGTCTATAGTTTTTATCTTTCACAAAGCATTTAACCACTACGTATCTTATCCCTTTGATGTGATTTATATATTTAGTGAGCTAGATTTCCAAACCAATTTCAATTTTTTATATTCATATTTGTGTGTGTGTGTGTGTGTGTGTGTGTGTGTGTGTGTGTGTGTGTGTGTGTGTGGATATTTGTCATCTAAATTCATTTACAAAATTTCTATCTAATTAGGGTTAATTAATCACACTAGTCCCAATATAAGTAAAACATAATGTATGAAGATAATATGTTCACATTTTGTATTTCTTTTTCACAATTTATAGAGTTGGAAATATTCTCTTCCAAGTGTTTTAGTTATTTTTTAACAATTTTTCTCCCCCCAACCATCATCATCATGTGAAATTTATATTTTGATTTACATGTGAATTATTATGTAAACCCTATAATGACTAGAGGGTTTATAGTACCTAGGGATTTCCATGCATGTTTAATTTTTTTTTAAATCATTTTTTACCTATATAATAATTATTTATCATAGGTTTTATAGATAATTTCTAATATGTAGCTCCTAAAATTTAACTACACACATGAAGGCACTATAGATTATAATATGTAACCTTAAAAGTTAGGTAATGAAGATTAAAATTGTCTTTAAATTGAACCCTATACATTAAAACAACATTATCATCTATAATGCCTTAAAATTGAGAAAACATGCTACTATAATTTTTAAAACATCATAAAATGCCTAAATTTGATGGTTTTAGTACCAATGTCAAATCACATAAGAAATCTATAACATAGGATGTTATCGTGTGTATACACACATGAAATTATATGCTAGGACATAAATATTCCATCATCAAAATGAGAGAGTAATGATTCAAATGCCCTTATGTAATTCAGTTCCATGAAAGGCCTAAAAAGGGATAAGACATTGTATGTTTATGTTTATTATAGGTTCTCTAATAAAAAAAACTAATATAAAACAAAAACTTGAATAATAAATAGAATTAATGTTCAACTTGATCATAATGATCTTAAATATTCATCATATAACCATTTGAAATGAATTTAAGATTAGTTCTCCTTCTATCATTTAACCTTCAATATATAACTAAACTTTTAAGTCATGTTTACAACATAGTAACTAGCCAATTATCAAGTCACACATAATAAGAACACAAGGGAAAAAACAACCAAACACCCAATTCATTACTCAATATTATTGAAGGGTGGGGCATATACATATATAATAAAATAATAATAAGTGGTCTCTATCAAAGTAAATATAATGATTGTATTTATATTTTCTTTGCATGTTTTTCTCTATAAATTTATGTAAAATTTTGGTATATGTTTTAATATAGGTAAAAGTGGGTTTTAAGAAGGGACCTGACCCTGTAAAATACCAAATAAACTAGGTTTGTAGACCAGATATAACAAAGAGCCTATCACTATATGGTAAAATTAAAAAAACAACATATAAGTAGTAGAAAATCAATAGAAAGTCCCGAAATTCAATGCAATGATGAAATACAAAGAGATAAAATCAATTATTAGTCTTGATTTTGTAAGTGAGATCCTTGAAGATTTTTTCTTGAGAAGCTTCCTCTTCCCCTGATATGGCATTCATTTTCTTTTTAGAAGTCGGTATCTCAAATTCAACATACCTTCTCTTTGATAACAGATTGAGAGTCTCCATACTTTTTAGGTTTTTCATCATGGTGATCTTGTTATACTCCACTAGGGTGTTGAGATTTTAGTTGAGCTTTTTGTCTGATTTTTCTAAATTATACATTCTTTCATGTTTTGAAATTCCATGCTTAGCTCTAGGAAATTAGACTTGGTGCAGTAAATCCCATCATTTTGTCTCATTTTGTCAACCTCTTATTTGAATCTCTTGTGATCCTTAATGTACTAGTGAAAAATGTTTTTTTGAAGTTCCACTTCATCCTCGACTCTATTGAGTATGTTCTAGTTTTTCATCTCCTTCATTGCCTCTTTAAATTCCTTGGGGATGTTTATATAATTTTTTTTCGTATTGGTTTTTCTTTTATCATCCTCTATAGTTTTCTCTTGTCTCCCTTCCTCAGTGACTTTCTTTTAGCTTTATCTTAAATTGGATTTTTCCTTTAACATATAGAGGCTCCTGGATACCTCTTCCAATTTAATCTTATCAACCTCTTCCCTGGGATTATTGCTCAAATTTGTCTTGTCACCCTCCTCAAAAAAATTGTTCAGATGTGAGACTTTTTACATGGATTATATTTTGTGATGATTTTCTCATTCTTAGGGTTGTTCTTAGTAGAAGGGGGAAAGGAGGGATCCTTCTCATTATTTTTAGAGTCAATGAAGATCATATTTTGGTCATTAGGGCTCTTCTACTTGGGTTTAGTAGAGTTCCTCAAGGTTCTTTTGGGAGGAGGCAGGGCTTGTGGATATTTTTTCTTCTCCTTTTTATAGAGAATTGGGGTGATAAGGTTCGAGTTTAAAGCTTTGAAGAATTTATAGATGATGAAAATGATAACATGGTGAATGGGTTATTTATTTTTACCCAATTTGACTTTAAAAATAGAATTTTCAAGGGAATTCAGAATATAAAAAGGCAAGTTAATAGGAATAACATGGAAAAAGTAATTCAAGAAGGGAAAATGAAGGTGATGAACAAGATTGTATCTCCCATCAAGGGTGATGTACCTCATTACTCGCTTGGCCACATTATTGAAAGGCTTGGGGAGATCTTTCTGAATAAAACCTCTAATGCATTAAGGGAGTTCTTTGTTGTCTTTTAGAAATTTAGCATTTTTATTCCCTATAGTTTCTACTAAATTTATTAAATGTAACATCTTCCACTTTGAGACCGGTGACCTAGGCAATGAGACCTTATGTAATTTTCAAAGTGGCATGGTTGATATAGACAACTATATTATTCTAATTTTCCTCAAATTTCCCAGACAAGTACTTGTTATAGCCATCAATATTGGTGATGAAATTAATCAGGCCTTCAATTTTGAGAATCTCCCACACCTCCCAATCATGTTTAAGGTTTTCAGCAGACATGGGCTCTATTTTGTTTAAATCTCCTCCTATCCTATTGTGTTTGAAGGTTTTGCTATGAATTTTTATGGCATTCAAGAGAAGGAAGATTGCATTTCTTTTATTATTGGCCCTAAGTTCTTTCTCAATGATTTTTCTAATTTTTCATGTGAGATCACTACAATCATTATTGATATAAATTTTGATCATCATGGTTGTATGTTTGGAGTATTCTGAGTCTTTATTATTTTGATAATCATGTCCTATCTTTATTAATGATAGCATCACAGCTATTGGGTAGCTCTTCCTCATTTTCCCACACCTAGAAACATGTCACCACCACTCCATTATTGGAAAAATAGTCTGCATGGTAATTTCCTTCCCTATATGTGTGTTGGAAAAATATCTCATGAAAAGCCTCAGCTGTGATGATGCTTTCTTCTATGATATTTTCAATGGTCCATATAGCCTTGTTCATGTTATTTAGACTGTTAATTATGTTTAGTGAATCTCCCTCCACTAGAATCCTATTGATTCCAAAATCCTTAGAAATTTGATTTCACCAAAGGGTGTTTAGTGGTTTTTCCATATGATTAGTTTGGTGTCCCATACCCCCCTCATAAGAAATGATAGTGTAACATTTATCATTTATTAGTACTCCCCCACCACCTAATATACATTGATTTCTTTTTGATGTCCTGTCAAAATTTAGTTTTATCCATTTAGGCTTGGGGGTACCCATATGACCTTTTTTATAGTATCAATAGTTACAGGCTTGAAAGGATGAGTAGATGAGGGAAGGAACCATTTTTTTACAATCTCTTCTTCTTGACTTGATAGTTGTTGGTTTTTATCATGTTTGATTACCTTCATATTTTCAGTGATAGAATTGATTTTTTTTTGTAACTCTTTTATGAGGAGTTTTCAATTCCTTAGAGATCCTATAATTTCTTTCTTTCCAAACCCCCCAGAGGAGGTGAGGGAAAGAGATGGTCCAAAGTTTTTTGAGTTGTTGATTAAAGAATGGAGTATTCCAAGCTGACCATGAAGCACTTAAGAAAGCTAGATGAGTCCAGTTGATTAGAAGTTTTTACAATAGAAGCCCCTATATTATGAAGATAAAAAGGCATTAAAGAAGAATGTGGAGGACATTCTCATTTTTGGATTCACAGAGAGAACATATGTTGACAATGGTCAATCCCTTCTTGTCCAGGTTGTCTAAAGTGAGGATCTTGTTTTATAAGCAAGTTTAAAGGAAAATATTGATTTTTGGGATAAGATATTTATCCCAAATTTTTTACCAAGGAATAGCTTCTTGAGTATGTGGGAATATCTGATTGTAGCCAAAATGAACCTCATATTAACCATCAGGATTAGAATTCCATGATATTTCATATTATTTATTTGGATTTGTGATGTGGATGATTTGAAGGAGAATGTTGAGATTAGAGATAATAATTACATTTTCATTATCAATGTTTTAAATTTTCAAGTGTTTCCAATTTATTTTGCCATCCTAAAATTGTATGTAGTCAACCACCATCACCCCATAGTGGAATTGAATTTAATATTTGATTTGGTACCTATTGACCAAATTTGACCCTACAGGTCAAATTGGTACCCCTATAGGTAAAGACATGAACATTAGATGTTTTTAGGGCTCTAATATTATCTCATAAGGTGTATTATAGGTAATTTAATGTCATTTAATGTCACATTATCCTTGGTCTTGGTCATTTTCAATATTTATGTCTTTTTGAGTCATTTTGGGGGTCAAAATAGAGCATTAAATGACTTTTAAGGCCTCCTTTTAAAATGTGAAGGTTTTAAAAGGATGGTTTCATGACCCATGTGGCCTCATATACCTTAAGTAACTATTTATAACTAAAAGGTGGTAGGTTTTGAAGAAAAAAGGGTAGTTTTCTTGGAAAATATGAGCATTTAATGACATGTCTAGAATTGTAAAGACTCCTTCAGTTGAGGACATTTTATGAGTGTCCCTTGGTCTTCCATACAATTATTTCCATGATAATTTTTATTATAATCTCAAATAAATGAATAAAATTGCTTCTCTCTCCTTCCACTAGGCTTGGCAAGCAAAAATGGTCTTCAAGTTTGTACTTGGTACAATCAATAAGAGAAATTTCAAGAAAATTTATATTGGGGGTGTATTATAAACTCATTTAGATTAAATTTTATGTTTGGTTTCAGATTAATGGTGATATTTACTTTATGAACCATTCCTAAGAAGTTGACATATCTAATTTACTTACTAATATATGCACCCTATAGGTTTTGCCTTGGTTTAGATAGATTCATACAATTCACTTAATGATGTTATTTCTAGATGATGCTGGCTCCCTCATAAAATTATCCCCATGCTTGGTTTCATTTTTTTAAATGTTTTCATGGGCCAAGTATCTCAGGTTGCAAGAGAAGACACTTTTTGTGTTGTTGGTAGTTTCCCACCACTTCCAATGCCTTCATGTCTTAGTAATGGTGTCAAAGGAATAGTGATGGTTTGTTTCCATGTTTCAAGTGTTGTTTCCTTTCATTATAAATGAATTCCCTAAAGCATATTCATTGTATACAGTCATATACCACACATACACACAATCTGTCATTGGAATGTGCACTTACAGGTGCTTGAAAAGTAAAATCATGTTGAAATTAGGCTATCTTGACTTGATCCAAGTATTTAAAAGTTGGAGAGGATCCATGTTAACATTTTAAGGAGGTAAAATGGTTGTTAAATTCTCATATATAATGTGTATGATTCATAATTTTGCTCACTGTCTGAAAGCAACTTAATATACACCTGTAGGTGCCCTCTTGGAAACCAAGCATGTTGAAAATGATCATTTGAGCTGAGCACAGTCCTTGATAACTAAGAGAGTATATTTTCAATCCTTGAGAAAGGTTTATAACTCATGAGAAGTAATAAATAATTCACACTAACTAAACATACCTTTACTACCTATAAATGATAATGTCCACCTACAAGTGGTGTTGACAGAGAACTAAGGGTACTTGATGGAAGAATTTGGACAAGTTATATCTTTTCTTGGAATCTTAGGGTGTTAAAGAGATCATGACACACATTTTTGGAATTATAATTGGATATACAATATGGGAGAGTATCTCCAAAGGTGAAAAAACTTGTTTAGGGACCATTTTCTCTAAAACAAGAAAACAAAGGCCTAGGCCATTTGGTTGATAGATACAACAGGGCTATAGGGACTTTTGATGCATCTTAATGGTTTTGTTTTGTATCCTCTACATAGGAAAATAATTAGGAAAGATATAGAGTCAATATTATTAGTGCAAAGTGGTTTTTAAGATAACTAAAATTTCCCATTTATGTATTAAACTCATTCAATGACATCTACAAGATTTTGAGTCTTTGAGCAACTTTATTTTCCAAGTTGGTAGTCTAAGGCATATTCTCATGTATATATGAACTTATTGAGTGAAAATGAAGTTAAAGGATCACAAAAATCATCAAGATATAAGCATTTACTAATTTATTAACCACTACACCACCTACATGCCTCCTTGTCATTATAAAATGTATACATATAGGCTAGTTGTAGGGTTATAATGAAAAGTGGGTTAGATAGCCTTGATGATAGACCTCACTCTAGGCATAAAAGGAAAAAAATTAGTTATAATATGGTTTAAGTAAATTAAATTAGGGTTTTATTCTTATATTCAAGGCATAAATCATACAATTCACCTATAGGACCCCACACAGTCAACTATAGTTGATTGTGAGAGGTAGAAAGCAAAGGGACTATGTTTTTGATGATGTCTAGCATAAAGAAGATGAATAAATGGGTTAATAAAAATAAAAAATGAGCTTAAATTACTCTAAGGATGTTTTATAAATTTTCTCATGCATAAACTAAGTAGGCATTCACCTACAGGTGCCCCTCCAAAGCAAAAATATAGTCAGAAATGGAACTCAGTCTAGGCTAGGCAAGGTGTATGAAGGGTACATGAAAATTTAGAGTGGTGAATTAAGATTGGATTTAATTCATTATGGTAATGATGTATAATATATATATCATGGTGAATAATTTAAAAACTAGAGGGAAATCTTGAAACAAGTAACAGACAATCCATTCCTTAAACCACTGTGCACAGTCCACTCCACACAAGTCTATTTTGGATCTCAAAAGAGTTGAGGGGTAAAATGACTTGATAAAAGCCTCAAATTTGGTTAAAATTGTATCCAAACTTGTATAACCCTCTCAAACATTCAAACTATATAATTAAATAGGGTTGTACCCTCTATTTTGTCTCAAACAGAGGGTACTTCCCTTTATGCGTAAACTAGCAGGTTTGAGAAAGGGTGATAAATGGATAGACCAGGAGTTAAAACAATTTTAATAGGAGGTGTATGTATTTTAAACACACCTATATAAAACATGGAAACATCTCACAGAGGGAGGAATCCAAATAGGATGGCCTAGACCCTCAAACTTACAAGCAGGCCTACTAGGCATGGCTAGGCCTAGAAGCCAAATAGAGAACCACTTTCACTTCTAAGATGGGGTGAACATTATAATGGATTATATAATGTATATGGGGGAATAATATATGTTTTTTATCTATTGATATGTAAATTAAGCCATGAAAAGGTCAATTTTGGACTTCAGGACAATGCAAGCTTGTGTAAAGTGGAGAAAAGGCTCGATAGACCAACTTTAAGTACTCACATCTCCTTTGAGGATGTGCATGGATGAAAAGGGATTTTAGAGAGGATATAAGGGGTCTTGAGATTTTATCTAGTAAAATTGTTTTGTAGTTCTAATATTAGGTCTATATGAATAAATCTTAAGAGCAAAAATGACTTAAAACCTTCCTAAACCCTTAGTCTAGACCCGATGTGGAAAATGAAAGAGATAATGCACCCAAATGGAATATTTGGCCTATAATGATGATTGGAGGTTGTAGAAGACTCAGTTAGGATCCATAATATCTAGATTAGTTGTATAGAATCTATACGGATAGGGTACATAATTACTTTTTTTTACTATTTTATGCATTATGTAGGTTCTAGGAGGTTTCAAGAGATGAAATCAACTTTGGAAGGAAGCTTGAGACTTAAGATAACTCTCCATATCCATTTCATGCCTTGGAAAAACTCCTAAGTGTGCCTAATAGAGCTATCATCTCATCCAATCAAAACTAGCATAGTGAATTTGATGGTGAGAAGTGTGAGAACTTCAAGTGGATGGATTTTAACTACCTAAGTAGTATAAGGCCATGAATGGTCTTGAAAAGTTTCATCCACTCCATTGGATGGATTTTTATGAGAAACTGAAGCCAATTTTGAGGCCAAGTGTGAAGGGGGACTGAAAAAGGAGTTTCTTATATTGTAAGTAATGATGGCTCACTTCTAGGAGATTTCAGATGAGTAGGACTATAACCAATGCAAAGAGAAGCATGTCTAAAACCCTTCCCTATCATTCTAATCATAAGACCTGTCCCTAGTTAGTTTTGGGACATTAAAATAGGGGTGAATGATGAAGGCAATTTTTTGAGCCAGTAAATGGAACTCCTACACCACTTTTCATGAGTTTCATGACTTGGGAAGCCACTTATCTCTTTTAACCTTGCATGGTCCATTTCACATCCTCTTCTCATGCACATGAAACTCATTTTATCAGCTTGAAAAGTGTCCTTGTGACCTCTCTCTCTCTCTCTCTCTCTCTCTCTCTCTCTCTCTCTCTCTCTCTCTCTCTCTCTCTCTCTCTCTCTCTCTCTCTCTCTCTCTCTCTCTCTCTCTCTCTCTCTCTCTCTCTCTCTCTCTCTCTCTCTCTCTCTCTCTCTCAAGTTATATAAGATATAGCCATTTTGGCCTTGGTAAATTATGCTCCACCTAATTATGGTGAAGACCTGCTCATTTGCATACCATGGATCAATAAATACTACTGATTCTTACCTCTTTCATGACTATTCATAGTGTATTTACTTGAATTATTTATCTTGATTATGTGATGATTATTGTTTCAATAGCATTGTGGTCTCATTATCTCAACTATTTGTAGTTGTAAAGCTTCTTCTTATAGGTCATGTGAAGTGGTCTATTGATGTGTCAAGGTTGACTGAGTTAGTCTATTCAAATAGTGCCATTCTAGGCCTCTTGTCTAGTCCTCCTAGCCTAAAACATTAATCACAACCTCATATTGAAATATTGATGTGAGAAGATTCAGATTGGAGAAGTGTGTGTTTAATTAGTTCCTTGTTCTCATGTGTAACATGCAGTTGGTTGGTAGTCATCAACTAATTTGGTGTATCACCTCCATTAAGATAGTTTACTTTTAGTTTTCTCTCCCTTTTCCCTCACAAGCATAAGTGTAGTGGTGATCTACAAGTGGTACATCAAGGTAGTTATCCCTATCTAGAGATCTAAATCATTATTAGGCTACCCACAACCTAAATTTGTTTTAATTGTGCCACTTGGATGAGGAGAGCTGAGACATCTCCTCAAAGAGTGTAAATCCAAGTGATAATAGTACAATGGCTTGATATTATTCAAGGGGTGGTTAAGAATCCAGAAATCCTATTAGAATATGATATTAGCACCATCCCCTAATTTCCATTTATGACCTTTGCTAATGATTTTTTTTTTTTGAAAAAAAATTTCCATATAGAGGAGCCATTGACAAAGAAATTATCACTTAGAAGAGCTAAATCAGACCTATTATCCATGTATTTAGCTCTGAATATTATTACCCATTTGTTATATTCCTTGATGAATTTCCATCACATTTTAGCCACAACTACCTTATTCATCTAATTTAGTTTTATAATCCCCAATCCACCCTGAGACTTGGGGAAACTAACATGGTCCCAAGCAACAAGAGGGATTCTTTGTTTTATTTCAATACCCATCCATAGGAAATGTGTCAAGTTTATCTTTAATGATGGTTGGCATTTTAAATAGGGTCATAATATAGACCAAGAAGCTTTGGAGGACACTTTTACCAACATTAGTTTGTCTACTTAGGATAGCATGGCTCCTTTCTACCCAGACAATTTTTTTGGAATCATTCAATCAGTGGGTTCCATAAGTAAATTAGCATGTTGCTTGTAAAAAGGGGCATACCCAAGTAGTAATAAGGGATAATTTTGATGGAGTATCCCATAATTATGGCAATTATTTTATGTCTAAGCACAAGAGTATTTATGAATAAAATAGAGATCTTGTCATAGTTGACTTTTTGCTTGGAAATCTCCTCATAAGCTATAAGGATTTTCTTTAATTATTTTACTTCTATAATAGAGGCAGTAGACAAAACTATGGTATCATCAATGAATTGTTGATGGAGGATGAAAGAGACCCCATTTGCTAGTTTAAAACCTTTGGCAATGTTACAAATATATTGTGTAACATTATTAATTCAACGTTATTAATATAAGGTTAATAGATTGGCTTATTGTAATATTGTTAGGAGTTACAACAATATTATAAATATAGATTATCTATGAGTAATAATAGGGTATAAGGAGATATTTTAGAGAGATCTATGGTGATATGGGTCACCCAGTTTATAGGAAAGCCTTTTCCTATATATATGTATTACTCGTATGGATTTGTATGAAAAAAAATTAGAGTGTGAAATATATTATTGTTGAAATAAATTTGTCTATTTATTATTTCCCTATGCATGAATTAAATATATGATTTGGATCTTTTGATACTTCTTAGTGGTATCAGAGCAGGTGTTTGTATTAGCTATGAAAGTCTCTAAGTAATGGTGTTTGCTCTTGTAGGTTAAATTTAGCTTTGTATACATCGTACACCAGTTTATACGATACTTGTCTAAATTTATATAGGCTAAATTTCTCATGTTTGTTATTGCAATCCAATGATGTTCCTACAGATGGAATCTTTATTGTTCTCATGAGACATCTCATTTGTCTGAAGTGTACAATGCATGCCATAGTGTGTTGAATCCTCACATCAATCGCCATTCACTCAACATTGATGCATGCAGTCCATACTTGCAACTATTTTTTATGCCTCAGTCTCTATGCAATAACATGATCTCCAAGGCCATGCTTCTCTCTACCTAGTCAAATCCATACTGCTATCATTCTTTATAGTGTAAAGGAATATTTCTTAGGATTGTGCAAAGTGATACATCAATATTATCATTATTTTGGCTTGCGTGCCAACTCTTGTTGCCTGTAGTCCTGCACATCTTCAAAAGTCATGCTTCTCTAGATACATTTCACATATGTACATGGGATCAATTGACATTTATACGATGCACCCAACTATCTACCTGATATGCATCATCATAGTATTTATAAATTGTTTAAAATTCAAACTAGTGGATCTGCATCGAGTTTATTTGTATCAAGAAGTTTATTAAGTGTTTTTCATGTTGAATTATTTATTTAGGATTATCGTATTAAATTGATCATATATATTTTTGGTTTAGATTCTTATAGTATTTTTAATATGTCAAAAGAATCAATAAAATGGTTATTATTTACTATTTGGATTGTGTAAAAAGTTATAGAGTCATAGTTCTTTTTTATGTATTGTCGAAAAGTTTTTAAAAAAATTCAAAAGTGTCAAAATGTCAATAATAAAGTCTTGTTATTGAGTCTTGTCATTTAGGTAAATTAGGTTAATGTCAAAAATGAGTCATTGTCAAAATATTATTAAAAAAAAAAATGCCTTACGGATGCATTTTCACTTATACATGATGTCCACATTATTGGGGGGGATTTCCCTCAAAAAATTCATGAGCTTCATCGAGACATTGCCTGAGAAGTAGTGGATTTACTGGAGGATGGAGGATACACAAAGGATGGAGGCTATTCAAGCCTCTCACAAGTCATCAGTGACAGGGCCCCAGATGTTTTGATGGCATATATAGTATGGTGTGATTTTTATATTTTTCCATTGTGTACTAGAATAAGAACAAATGTGACATTCATGTTTATAACATATTTTTACTATATTGTTCCCTTTGTAAAAAGTGGGTGAGAAAACATGTACGTTGCTATGGAGTGGTTAGTGGTTCCACTAGAAAACCACATATTGAGGAGTTGGTGGTTCTCCTTGAAAACCACATACTGAGTGGTTGATGGTTCCACTAGAAAACTATTTTTAGAGATGGTGGTTCTCCTTGAAAACCATTTAGATCGTGAGCATGTATTAGATAGAACTCATTCATGTAAAACTCAGGGAGTGTATGTTGGGAAATATTATTCACATTAGGGGAGTGTATATCATATGTTGGAAATTAATACTGTTAACAATAGGGGAGTGAATGTTACGAATATATTATGTAACATTATTAATTAAATGTTATTAATATAATGTTAATAGATTGGGTTGTTATAATATTATTGGGAGTTACAAAAATATTATGAATATAGATTATCTATGAGTAATAATAGGGTATAAGGAGATATTATGGAGAGATCTATGGTGATACAGGCACCCTGTTTATAGGAAAGCCTTTTCCTATATATATGTATTACCCATATGGATTTGTATGAAAACATATTAGAGTCTGAAATATATTGTTGTTGAAATAAATGTATGTATATTATTTGCCTGTGCATGAATTAAATTTGTGATTCGGCTCTTCTGATACTTATCAGGCAATTCCTTTTCTTTGAGCTTTAATCAAGTTTATGCTAAGAGTGTTAGCGATCAAGATAAATAAGAAGGGGGATAGAGGACCACCTTTATTTAATCCATGTTTACTACTAAAGTAACTGATTGGGGATCCGTTAATCAAAATGGAGAACATATCCATAAAAATGATGTTGAAGATGAGTAATTTGATGTGTTTATAGAAACCAAACTTATCTAAGACCATATCTAAGAATTCCCAATTGACATGGTCGAAGGCTTTACTCATGTCAAGTTTGAAAATCATTCATGATTCCTTACTAATTTCCATTGAGTGCATCATTTCATGAACCACCATGACTCCATCCTAAATTTTCATGTCTTGAACAAAGTCACCTTAATTGAGAGTGATGAGTTCACTCATTAGAGGTTGGAGGTGAATAGAGAGGATCTTGGTGAAAATCTTGTAGACCAATTTGCATAAACTAATGGGTCTAAAGTCTTTTAGAGTAGTAACTCCAACCTTCTTAGGGATTAATACTAAGAATGTATTGTTGAACTCCCTTAGCATTTTCCTGAAGAGAATAATTCCTTTGTTGCTTTGATGAGGTATGCCTTGATGATTTCCCAAAAGAACTAGAAAAAGGCTATGGGGAAGTTGTCCAAGCCTCAGACCTTGTCTTTTTTTATGATAAAAAAATAGTTTTCACATCATCTTCATTGATTTTTTTCATGATGTTGTCATTGTCCCTTGAAGATACAAGTCTGGGGATAGTCTGCAAGAAATCATCAGCCTTGGTTCTTTCGACTTCAGTGCTAGCTGTAAATTGATTTTTGAAATATCTAACTACTTTTATATGAGCGGGGTCAGAGTGTAATGTTCCATCTTCTCCAATGATTTTGGTTATTTTTGTTGTGATCTCAATTTTGATAGTGGACATATGGAAAAAATTGGTGTTATGGTCACCTTCATTTAACCAAATGGCTCTAGATTTGAGTTTCTAGGAGGGTTTCTTCTCAAGCCACAATATTGTGGTTGTCACAAAGAAGGCCTTTTTCTTTTGCTCTAGTAGCTTCACTCATTCCATTGATGTTAATATTTTGTTTCAAGGATTTGAGATCATTTGTTATTATGTCCTTTTGATGGAAAATGTCCCCAAAGACATTGTGATTCCAAATTTTGATGTTTTTCTTGACATTTCTTTTTTTTTGGGAAAGTTTGAACATGGCACTACCTTAAGAGTTGACTATCCACCACTCTTTGACCCTATCTTTTATATCATGGTGTGACAACCACATATGTTCAAATCTGAAGGGTTTTTTTTCCTTTTTAGAGTTGATGTTCATCTTGAAAACTAAAGGATTATGATCGGAGCCAATGTAGGGTAAAGGGGAGAGACAAAAATCCTAAGTGAGGAGCCAACGGGAAGATATGAGAGCATGATCTAGTCTTACCTAAATTAAGCTTTCTCCAAGATGTTTTTTAGACCAAGTAAAGTAAGAACCTCTCATATCTACATCAAAGAGGTTACTCAGAACTATGAGGTCACCTAGATCTTTCATACTTTTTGTGAAGTATTAAATTCTACTCATTTTTTCAAAAGGATGTAGGGGGTGTTGAAGTCTTCGATAATAACCTAGTTGAGATCCTTGCAGGCAGATCTAAAGGAATTAAGATCATTCTAAAACATTTTACGAGCAGAGTGGGATTTGGGGGCGTACAAATTAGATAATCCAATTTTTGTCAGAGTTTCTTTCAGTAAAAAGAATTGTAAGGTGATGGGTGTTTTTGAAAATTATCTCACCTTCTAATTCTTTAACATCCCAATAAGTAGCGATGCCTCCAAAGGCTCCACTTGCACTAACAGATGCAACTTTTGCTTCTTTCTAGACTTTGTGTTTCGTTTCTTATATAATGTTCTCTTTCTTCTTTGTCTCTTGAATGGCTAATATAGTAGGAAGATTATTCCTTCATAGGTCTCTGAGAATCCTTTGCTTGTTGTTTTAGTTCATTTATATAATGTTCCATCTTATTACTTTTATTACAATGTTTTGGAGGTGGTTTTCCTTATCTATCTTGGATTGTAGCTTGTTTTCCATCTACTACTTCCTGATAAGTATTTTTTATTTTGGATTCAGTATTGTTAAGCCTTCCTCTTTTAGTAGAGCTTCCTACATTTGGTTGTCTTTTGGATTTACTTGTTTGTGGAGGTGAATCAACTTCTAGTTCTATTCCTTTTTTCAAAATAGCAGATGAAATTATTGTTTTGATGTGTAGTTACCTTGATCAGTTTGATCTTCTTCTATTTCTTGTGATGACCCCTTTTGATTCTGGGTTTTATTCTCATCTTGTTCACTTTTCTTGATATCTTTTAGGGCATTAGACTCTTTTGGTTCTTTTTCCAAGGCTTGTAGACAATGGAATTTATTTTTATGATAGGAGGATCTTGAAAAGTAAAAGGGGTTAATATATTTTGAAAGTTGATGAGACCATAAAATGGCTCATTATATCCATGAAATAACATCCTTTTTCTTGCATGGGAAGTGGATCTAAATGTAGTTTCCAAACTTATGGTTTATTTAGAATAAAATATCAAGTATATATCATGGTTATTTATTTAGAATTCATTATTGTCTATTTGTTAGTTATTTCTAATTATTATCGAGAAAAATATGTCAATATGTGCATACACAATTCATACTAAGCTATAATGATTCAAAGTATGAAGAGTAACCATTCAAGAACAATATTAGAGTAGTGTCAGAGTCTTCTACAGTAGCTCCAGACTCAGTTTGTAGCTACGCCCAGCAGCGATATATTACATTAGACTAGCTATGGATTACATAAACCCAGCTACGGATTACATCAACCTAGCTACAGATTACATCAACCTAGATACGGGTTACATCAGACCAGCTACGGGTTACATCAGACCAACTACAAATTACATCAGACTAGCTACAGATTACATCAGACTTGCTACGAACTTCATCATACTTGCTATGAAATACATCAAACTATTATAGACTTCAGGGTCTTATTTTGGTTACTTGTCACACCAGTGGTATTATATGGTTGCAAGGTGTGGGTTGGTGGAACAACAAATTTAAAATAAAGGCAAATTGAAAAGAATAAAAAGCATATAATCACAAACAGTTTCAAAATCAAGGACTTAGTGTCACATGAAATTATTCTTATAAAAACACATACTTTCTCTTTAAAGGGAGTCACTATGACTAGGTTATTATGTTATTTGGAAAAAAATAGAAAGCATGAAAATACATAGATGGCCAAGGGCAAGAAAAGAAGAAGAGGTGCATAAGAGGAAGAACACTTGGATGAAGCAGAACCACATGTGGATGAATAGGTGGGATATCAATCTAATCGAATGTCCAGATTGTAACAAAGACATAAAGAATTATGATAATGAAAAGTTCAAAATGGTAATGTGGAGGAAAAGGATAAGCAAGAAAAGACAACACTACATTTCAACGTTCAACTCGACTTACGAGCATAATGAAAAAACGTATATAGGAGTCAAAATTGAATGGAGAAAAAAAGATCCTCGTTGTTCAATTAAAAATTGGTTCTCATAAACTTTAGTGCAAGACAAAAAGATAGACGAATCCTAAAAAATAATAAAACGAGAAAGTATATATTCTTGACACCACATAAACAATGAGAAAAAAACACTTCAACCGTAAGTGTCCTCAATACACATACATTAAAAAAAGATTTTAAAACCCCTTTAAAATATGCTACCCAATAATCCCATGGCAACCTCCACGGAGTACTCGGTTCTTATAACGATGGACGATAACAATCATATAAAACAATACAACAAAAATTTCACGAAAGCCGCTAATACCGTCCATAACGAAATACTAAACGACACGTTAATATCCAAGCCTCATATTCGTGCAAAGGCAGTCCGTATAATTACGCTCTCTCAACGCACACGTGCCCACATAACTCCAATGGGACCACCATTTTAAAGCCGGTAAGAAATACAGTAAATGCCTTAATTGCCATTGTATAGACTCTGGTGGGAAAAGTGATCGTTTGAACAAAATAAGTGAGACTCGAAAAATCGCATGTGAAACTAACTGTTCAAACTTCACACGAAGTCGACTTAAAGAAGAGCGTACACGACGTTGCATTATCGAGGTTGCCAGTTCGATTCTCAGGAATCAGGATTGTGAAAGAGAAAGATGGGGTGACATCCAACGGCTGTCAAAGTACCCACATTGTGGGAGAGAACGCCCACCGCTGGATGTCGTTGAAAACCATCCAGTCCCTAGTCCCACCCCACGGAGAGTCAAAACAAACAGTCCATGTTTGCTTGCGGTACAAATCCAAGCTGTCAATGTGTGCTGTCACACTAAATCTACATAATTATGTCTCTGTTTAGTTTCAATCAACGTCTGGAGAAAAAATGTACACCCGCAACTATTCACAGTACATTGCCCGCACTATTCATCTTCCAGTTCCACCAACTCAAATTAACACGTTTTATTTACACCCACTTCGATATTTTTTTAAACGCGGTAACTTCCAATCACCGGCAGGATAACATTCTCATTTCTCTCCAACTTCCCTGTCAAATAATAATTCCATAGCGGTTTGATATTTCAAGTGCCTTTAATCTACAATGGCATATTACACATTTGCTTAATTTATATATAAGGACCTCCCATCAATGATCAAAATTGAACCCTTCCTAGCCCTCCAAGGGATACATTTTAAAATTGGAACGGAGAGAAATGAAGGAGACATCACATTATTTTAATCGAAGTTTAGCAATGTTTAATTGTTGTCTTGAAAATTATTTTAATTAATGTATGTATTCGTATTAATTTAATTTTACAATAATTAATCAATTTGTTGTTTAATGTGTTAGGACCTTTTCATCCTAATTTTATTGTTTGTAATTGTTGTCATCAATAAAAGTTATAGATGCATATGTTTTGTAAGTCGTCCTTTAAGCTAATTGTAATAATTCCACATTCGTGGGAAGTAGTTATTAGTTAGTATAAAATTAGTATAAACAAGAGTCTACATTGGTAGAAATTCATCCATAAATTGTATTGTATTGAGCTTACTTTAAAGGAGGTTTCCCTCTCGAAGAGTCTAGCAACATTGTAATATAATTTCGCTCTCTTTTTAATACAATATAATTTTTTTTTTGTTCATTTGTAATATTATTTACATTTTTTTTGCAGTATTATTTTAATTTGTTGCAGGTAGGGTCATAACATATAGTATAAGAGCTCTTTCCAATGTTGTTTTTCTACAAAATATCAGTGGTTAGGATTTTCTAATATTGTCCACTGTATGCTCTCACCTTACCCAATCAAGTCCTTGGTGATCAAAAAGGGGTAACAAGTTGGCGGCACTAAACTTATTACCCAAATCGACCTATTTTTTCCTTCTTTCAATTCTTTTAAGTTTTTAACTGTGTTTCCATATTTTAAAAACTACCAAAAAGTTATTGTTTTAGGCTAAGCAGTTATCATTTTTACATGATTTTGTGGAGTGAGGATTTATGCCTCAATACGCAAGCCATTAAACAATGTTTTATATAGACTTGTGCTTTCACTTAATTTTGGGTATATAGGAAGACCTCATAGTTGTTTTTGAAACTTGGCCGTAGGAAGCTTTCGATCATCTATTACTTGTGGTGCACAAGTACATTGTTAGCCCTAGGAAGTTACTCGCATCCAACCTCAGAGAAAGGATAGTGGACTACATGTATGGTTAAAAGTTCCAACATATGCAACAAGACCAATCTTTTGAATAATATTATAAGGCCAATATAACTTGGGAGCAAGCTTCTAGAAACCCTTTAGCTTGGGAGAGGATTGCTTATAAGGTTGTAATCCGAGAAAAATTATATCTCCAGGTTGGAAGGTGCATGTTAAATGGTGTTAATCTACATTTTGATTCATGTGATTATGTGCTATGTGTAGATTATCCTTGAGAAGGTAAATAATATATTCCTAGACATTGAGGGTATGATCCACTACCTATGGATGAGAACTCCCAAGAAAATAAACTAGAAGAGATGGTAGTTTTTTTACCACAAATGGCTTCATAAGGAGTCATCTTGGTGGTTGTGTGATAGGTGGTGCAAGTGGTAACCACTTGACCTATTGATATTGTTGATCACATGCAAAATTATGGAGATATGTTTCTAGGAATTTATTGACAATTTTAGTCTAGGCATTTGTCTGCGGGTGGTAACCAAATCTTAGTTTAAGTTAGGTGTTTGTGTGTTTGAAGATTTCCTATCATAAGTGACTTGTGAAAGCTAAGTCATGATCATATACAATAGATTATGGGATTTTGTAAAGGTGGAAGATTTGATCAAGGAATTTTTGGGTGATGGTAAATATAATGTAAGGATGGGCCAAGTCATAGAAATGGGCATATTTAGAGATGCAATCCACCACCACCAAAATGATTATTTTCCCACCAAAACCACCACAACCGACAACATGAATCACTCTTTGTACAATACAAACTACCATACTCCACCATCATAGTTTTCCAAGTAGCAGTCTTCAATATCACCAACTACATCAATGCTAGAATAGGGTGATAAAATATTCCAGGTCAATTATCTTTCAAATAGTGATAGTTATGAAAAAAATTGAGCAAATTTTCATCCACATGGTAGATTTCAATATGTAAAAAAAACTCTAAATTTTTTTTCAACCTAGTGAAAATTATATAATTACGATCATATTGTCAATCTAATAATTTTAACATATAACTTCAGTAAGCATTTTCTGGCACCCATGGATCCCTCTAGCCAATGGTTGTTACCTATATGGGAACCCACAACATGGTGTAGGACATTAAGGAACTTTGAGTTGAGTTCTAATCTCAACTCAACTCCCAACTTAATGAGTTGAACAAGTAACTACACAACATCAATGCATAAAACACCACAATCCGAAATAAACTCAACGAAGATGAGGATTCTAAAGGTGGCTTTTTATCCCAAACTACATCATGTGGCCCTAAATTAGACTTTCCAAAATTTTATGGTACTAAACTTATTTTATAGATTTACCATGTTGAACAATATTTCAACTTAGATAAAAGATTCTTTTGGAAAAACTGTGTTAAAAATTATGATGCTCAATGTTTTGGATCCTCTTCTAAGATCCTTCATCAAGGGAAAAAATCATGTGGAACAACAGTACCAAACTCCTTTAAAAATTCGAAGGAAAATAACCATTATAAAAAGTTTTCAAAATCAAATTTCGCTTTTGTGACAAGTTTCTAATTTGAATTCTAGCCGTTTTGAGAACTTTCTAAATTAAAATTCTAGTCGTTTGAAAAAAGAGAATAAAATTAGAAATAACTGATACAAAAAATGAAATAAATGAAGCATATAAAAAGGTTTCTAATCTATTAAGAATAAAAACAAATAAAAATGGAATTTGATTAGTTTAATTATTTTGAAAAAACATGTAAGTGGAGTAATGTTTTATTAAATAAGAATTATTATGATTTATAATAAAATAAAATAAAAAGTATAATAATAAAAGAGTCGTAGAAATGAATTAAAATAATTAGTTAGACAAAAATTAATATGTATCGAAGAATATAAGATAAAAAATATATTGTAAAAAATATATTAAAAATATTTAAAAGGTGGGGGGGGGGGGGGTGTTAAAAGAAAAGTAAAGAAAAAAAAAAACTAGGAGACATGAACCCTAGACCTACAAATAGGAATCTAATGAAAAAGGTGGGCTAGGGGGGAATAGGGAGTGGGCTAACCCTTACAAACCATAGTTTTCCAAGCATGACTTATCCCTAGTCCTTCATCCCTATTTAAATTATTAGGGTGTTGTAAGATTTCAATGGCCTCCCTTAACTTACGCTTTTGGACATGATCTTCTACAATAATGACTCTCACATCTCCTATGTTGATAGCATGTTTAGTGTTGAAAGAGCATTTTACAAGAGCCAATTTGTACTTTATTTCAAGATAGATGTCCACATCATACTCATTAATTTTATTAAGCACCGATCTACCAGTCTCCCCTATGTAAGGGATGCCACACGAGCAATCAACAACATAGAATCTGCTCCATAATCTCCCCTATGTAAGGCATGGTAATGGGATCTCCTTTGTCCCCTATGGTTGCTAAGATTTTCATGGAAAATTTTGAAGAAAGTGTTCTTCACTCTTTTCCTTTGAAACCTAAATGGTGGAAACGTTATGTGGATGACACAAATTTATGTTGGAAACATGGGATTGAAAGTCTAGAATAATTCCATACCCACCTTAATAGTCTTTTACCAAGTATTCAATTCACTAAGGACATAGAGACATAAGGTAAACTTCCTTTATAAGAAAAGAGGATGGCATATTAGCTAGAAAGGTCTATAGAAAGGGTACACATACAGACCTTTACCTACATGCATCCTCCCATCATCATCCTGCTCAGAAAATGGGAGTACTCAAAACCTTGATCACTAGGGCATTCAAAATTTATGATGAGGATAACATTGATCAAGAAATTGAACACCTTAGAATATTTTTTAAGTTGAATGGGTACTTAAGCAAGCAAATAGCCAAAGCTATAAAATAGGTAAATATTAATCTCAATAGAACTAAAGGTAAAGATTCTGTTAGAGAAGGGCTAATGGATTTCTTACTTTATGTTAGAGGTATTTCCAACAAGATATCTAAAATTATCAAGCACCAAAATAGTAACTCCACTTTCATTCTTACTAGTAAGATACGTATGATGTTAGGTTTAGCAAAGGACCATATGGACCCTAACCTTCAGAGCAAAGTCTATGTTATTGATTGCTCGTGTGGCATCCCTTACATAGGGGAGACTAGTAGATCGATGCATACTAGAATTAAGGAACATGTTACAAACATCCATCTTGAAATAAATTACAAGAGCATGTTGCAAACATCCATCTTGAAATAAAGTACAAATTGGCTCTTGCAGAGCACTCTTTTAACACTAAACATGCTATCAACATAAGAGATGAGAGTCATTATTGCAGAAGATCATGTCTAAAAGCGTAAGTTATGGGAGGCCATTGAAATCTTAAAACACCATAATAATTTGAATAGGGATGAAGGACTAGGGATAAGTCACACTTGGAAAACTATGGTTTGTAGGGGTTAGCCTACTCCCCCTTCTCCCATGCCCCTCACCCTTTTTCATTAGATTTCCTCTTTGTATGTATAGGCTTCTTGTCTCCTAGTCTTTGTTTCTTTACTTTTCTTTTAACACCCCCCCCCCCTCTTTTAATATTTTTTATATATTTTTATCTTATATTCTTAGATACATATTAATTTTCATCTAACTAATTATTTTAATTAATTTCTATGACTCTTTCATTATTATATTTATTTATTTTATTTTATTATAAATCATAATAATTCTTATTTAATAAAACATTACTCCACTTACATTTATTTTTCAAAATAATTAAACTAATCAAATTCCAGTTTTATTTGTTTTTATTCTTAATAGATTAGAAACCTTTTTATATTCTTCATTTATTTTCTTTTTTGTATCATTTATTTCTAATTTTATTCTCTTTTTTCAAACAACTAGAATTTTAATCTAGAAAGTTCTCATAATGACTAGAATTCAAATTAGAAACTTGTCACAATAGTGAAATTTGATTTTGGAAACTTTTTATAAGTGTTATTTTCCTTCAAATTTTTAAAGGAGCTTGATACTATTGTTCCATGTTGATGGTTAAAATTGCGCTTTGTTTCTAACACCAACAATGGGAAGTTTCAAGAATGTGGGACTTGCAACTTGAAACAACCTCCAAATTTTTAAGAAGCTGGTCTCTTCTTTAGATCAAGCGTATATTGGGAAAAGGGATAGGAATTTTAACAGAAACACAAATGCAAAGAAAGAAAATATAACTATGGCGATGTGCCTGAGTGTAATTTGACCCTTAATCTGAGCACAGTGAAACTATATGTAAGATTCAATTACATTTAAGAGCAAACAAGACATGATCAATGTAAAAGATGACAACAATAGAAACAAAGGCTCACAGCTTAGACTACTTTTGCAGTGACATAGAAAATATCAACAAAGGCACAGGGCTCAATCTTCTTATTAATTCTCCAGTCACATAAGAGGCATAGAAACATGCACATTTACATAAACTTTACAACTTAAGAAAATATAACAAAGGCAAATGATATTCCTAATCACAGCTCCAGAAAGTCTAAAAAATCTTGACAATAATTCTCTTAGAAAATTCTCTCTAGATTCTCTTCTCCTGATGATTCTTTAGGTGATCTCTGCACCCCTATTTATATCCTTGGATTCACTCTAGATTGTCTGCATGTTCCCAATCTAATGGTCCAACTGAAATCTAACCAAACTGGAAGTGTCTAACAGAAGATATTTCTTAGATTTTGAAATGCTTTGTCTTCTTGCAGTTCATTGGCTGAAGTAGATACATAGGACGCTCCCTTATTTCAAATGGGAAAGGACACTTGGCTGATTCCCCTTTTCCTCTTGAAAACCTTCTCTTTATTTAGGGTGCACTGGAAAATGATGCTTGGTGTGTTCTGCAGCACTTACTGAAGACACACGACACTTTCTGTGTAACTTATACTATTTTGTGTCTTTGCTCAGGAGTGTTCCACCTTTGACACCTGTCACAATCCACTTCTTTGAAACTTTAAAAACTTAACAGAAAATAAGATCCACATCATTTCTCGCTCAAGCAACTTTAAAAAGGGCATAGGGACATGTGGTGATTTCCGCTTGCCTCAACAAAGGACACGTG
Organism: Torreya grandis; assembly: GCA_037957365.1. NCBI lineage: Eukaryota > Viridiplantae > Streptophyta > Pinopsida > Cupressales > Taxaceae > Torreya > Torreya grandis. The sequence continues at coordinate 544,689 of JARHVA010006559.1, read as the reverse complement.
GCAATCTCTACTTTACTTAACTAGGGATATGTGGTGATCTTCACTACTTTTAGCCACCTTTTCAGAAACCTGTGAAAGGTGAGACATGATGGTCTTTGCATTGCTCTATTTATAGTATAGAAACAATCGGGCCTCATTTCATATTTACATGGATAACAACACTTGGCGGCTTCTGCTTACTTCTAAAACAAAACCTAAGACCCACCACAGTCTTTACTATATCGGTGAAACAATGAAGATAATTCAGACGTTGACATGTGGTGGCTTCTGCTCTCTTCAGCTGGGATACATGGCATCTTTCGTCACTTTTAGAAAAGCAAATTGAAACCTTCTATGATTGCCACTTGGCACCCTCCGCCTGATCTTGATACTTAGCTTGTTGAAACCTTCCGCTTAAAAGAGTTTTGAAACATGGATGCCGACACTTGTTGCGTTCTGCTGAGTTACTATGAGATACGTGGCACGTCCCGACCAACCTATAATAATTGTGAAAGGTGCCTCGGCCGATGACACTTGGCAGCTTTCGCTTTACTTAACTTAGAGAAAATGAGGCAAAAAGAAAATCAAGCCCAAGCTCTAAGTCAAAACTTCATCATCTCGAACCAAAGTGTGCGGGGATAAAAATTTGCAGTGCGCAACTGAAAATCAGAATGAAACGTAGAGTATTTTTTACTCTACATTCCACATATGAATTTTTATCCTAATGAAGGATCTTAGAATAGGAACTGAAATGTTGAGGATCAAAATTTTTAACATAGTTTTTCCAAAAGAATATTCTATCTAAATGTATGGATTGTGAAAGCATCAAATCTTTGATATTTCAACTTGCACAATACACTAGGGTAGATAAGGTACCTATAGCCTCATTTTAATTAGAGAATAAATTTGTCTAGTGGTGCTAGTGGTATAAAAAATATCATGAAGAACCCACTTGGGATGATTTTGTCAAACTTTTACTTTTTCACTTTGGTCTCAATGTTTATTATGATTTCACAAGAGCCTTAATCATTATAGAAAACTAAAATAGTTTACGAGTATTAAGCTAAATTTAATAAATTAGCCAACCAAATTGGTGGGTTAATTTTTTTTTTTTTAAGAGTTATTTCATTGGTGAACTCAAATACATAAATCACGCTAAGGTCAAGATGTTTAAACCACAAAACATGATAGAAGCTTTAGAATTAGCCAAGATAGCATAAGATAATATCATCTTGTAACATCCCTATTCAAATATCAGTTCTTCCAAGACCTTTAAAACATAATAACTAGTAACAAACCCTCCTCAAAAAGTGACCCCAATTAAATGCCTTATGGATGCATAAATGTGCACTCATTTCAAAAAAGGGCTATGTTACAACTATGATGAAAAATTCACCAAATGACACAAGTGCATGAAATAAAAGTTATACTTGTTGGATGTCGAGTCACCACTAGATACTAAAGAATGGGAAGATACTTAAGATTCCTATAATGAAGAACCAACAATTGAAAAACCTTATAACCCCAAATCTCTACCATAAATTTATATGCATGCCTTAGTTAGTATAATCACTCCTAAGACTGTGAGAGTAAGGAGTATTTTAATAAACACCCCCTCACTTTTATCATTAACTCTAGTATTGCACATACTTTCATTGATCCTTGGTTGTCCACACGAGTTGAATTTTCATGGACCCTTATTCCAATTTTGAATTGATGATTACCAAAGAAGGAACATTATTTTGTAAAGGAAAATTTAGCAATGTTTGTATTATGTGGGGGATGATACCCTAAAAAAACATGTTTGACTTGCCCTTGGGTGATGTGATGTGGTTATTGGAGCCCAATAGTTATGCACTCTTAGCCCTATCTTATGGGATGGGAATCTTACCAAGATCCAATAGTGTCATTAATTCCCACCACATGGTGAAGCTCATCAAAAAAGGGTCACATGGAATTTTTTCTCAATTCTCCTCTATTCAATTCAACCCATCTCCTGATTCTAGCCAACCTACTAACTTACAAAGTGTTCTAGCTAAACATGCATTAGTATTTGAGAAACCAAAATATTTTCCTCATCATCAACTAGAAGACCATTATATTTAGCTCATTTTGGATGTAGACACTCAAATTTAATTATTAAGTGTTTGACAATGTTTAATCTTGACATCCTTACCCTAGTTGGCCTATTCACCATTTTGTAAAAATGAAATCTCTATAGGTGCATACACTAATCTAAAAATTGTCTTAAAAATACTTATAATATCATATATACATCCCTATTTTTCTTACAAACTCCTGTCAAATCAATTCCAATAGTCTTTGTCCTTTTGGGATAGGACTGCACTAGGTCAGATAGGACCACACTGATCTTGTCCAATAGTGTGGCCTTGTTCCCCATGCCCCAATGGCAACTTTTTAAATTTGAGATGTTACATTTCACTCCTAATACACTTTTTTTGAGGTTGGTTAGAGGAAATATTCAAAATATGCCTCTATATAATCAGCCTCTCTAAAACACATCTAGTAATCCCTTGGCAATTCTATTACACATTGAGCAAAAGATCTTTATTTTTTCCAATTCCAATTTTGAAGCATTCTAATAGTCATGGTCCAAGTCTAAATATATTTTATTTTAGGTCAAGGGAACTCAATGTCAAGAATATAAATAAATATATCTAATTGTATTCATATAGCAAATTTAATATTCACACGCTCGTTATAGGAGGGATAATTATATTGGCCTGAGGCCCTTTTGGGCTATGTAGGCAACTCTTAGATTAAAAATGGTTTTTATAAAGATAAATCAACTATTCCCCAAACCTTATTCCCCTATTTTGGAATTTGATTTCTATTTTTTATTGTGTAGGAGATAACATTTTACTTTTGTAGGTATTCAATACATCAAATTGAAACACATAAGAAATCAATAAACCCCTACAGAGAGGTGTGCACATCCAAATCATAAAATAAATTGCACAGTCAATAAAGATGTAACCAAAATCAACAAGCAAGGCCAAAGTGCACCCTAATCTTCATAGCATGGCCTTGTCCCAACAAAGTTTAAATTCATATTTTTAGCCACAACATAGTTTAGAGGTCTTTCTAGCCATTTTCTAGTCACATTCAACATGCACAGTCAACACAAAATCAGTTAAGGGAGGTTTGCATGTCTTATTCTTAATTTTCTATTTTTATATAACTTTCAATTCTATAAATTATGTATTTTACATTTAAATCTATATATTTATTGTATTTTAATTCAATAATTTAAATCTATTAGTTTGATTCATTCAATTTAAAATAGACAAAACATTGGGTAGTGTACCCCCCAACATTTGGCCATACCATTATAATTTTTTCTAGAAGGTAAAAACTAAATGTATGGTTCAATAACTCCTTGAAGAACAAGTAATTCATCCAAGCACAAGCCCATACTCTTCCCTTATTTTCTTAGTCTGCAAAAAAGATGATCATTCTCATGAAACTGTTCATTTTTAGAACCCTTTTGTCGTTTGATTGATTTTTATCATAATATTTCATATGAAATTCTATAAATTCATGACACTGAAATAAAATAGCCTTCGACCTTGGATATAAATCTGACACACAATGAGGAAATCTTCTTCAACCTTGTATTTTTAATCTAGCACTGAATAAATTACTTTGTTTTATTGGATAACATCTAATGTATAAACTCTTTCTTTTGACCTTGGGTTGAATTTTTTCAATATCTATACACAAAAATCTTTCACTTTTATTTTTATTTTTGTTTTCTATTTGTTAGTGATTATTTATATAATTATGTTCTAACAGTTTTAAAACTACTTAGTGACTATTTTTATAGGTTACACATTGATATGTTTCATAGACATTGTGGTGTGAAGTGTTTTTCCCAAAATTCATAGCCATTGTAAAACACTAAACATAGATTTTAATTTACAGGTACCTCACGATATATAATAAATTTGTAGGTTCCCTTGTTTATATCATATAAATTATATTTTATCCATTTTATTTATGTTACACCTAAAAGAACATATCACCTAAAGAATACACTCTCATTATCCCCTTAGAAATAGGGTTAGTGGGATATATGCACAATTTTTACTATATATTTAGTGATCTAAAACATTGGGATGATACCAATTAATGAATGATCAAATATATTTTATAGCTCATACAATCATTCAAAATCTTTCTTAGATCACCCTTATACCTTGATTTTTATTCTATTATATTCAGTCATTAGCTTTATTGATTCATATTGTATTATATTCATAACGTGATCAATAAATCAAGTTGTTTCTTGTATGTTTCATAGGATTATGAAATTAATTGTTTCATATTTTATTCCTTTTAGCATGTTATTCATTATGTTAGAGCATGGATAAAATATAAATCAACTCAAGAAGATAACATGTGTAACATTGACCCTCAAGCACTATTCAGTTCCTATTGTTACACTGTTACATCCTAAAATAACTCTCCTAACAAGATAGTTTTTTCACCATTTGGGGGAAAGAGTGCATATACATTTCACACAATATATAAATAAGATGCCTTGGATATAAAAAGAGTCTACCTATTGTAGACAAAGGCAACCTCTGTCTTCTTTTAAGATCGTACATGTTGCTAATACACATTTTTATAATATCCAATTTAAGTTAATTCATATCACAACTAGGTGCCAAAGAGAATGTGAAAAACCTTTTGTGCTTCCTCTTCACCCCCAACCCACTTATTTACATCAATCACTTCCATTATTCATCCATGACTCATATTATATTCTCATGTTCATGTTGTTCAAATTAGAGGAGGATGACCACCTTTGCCTCCCCAACCTAATAATCAAAAAAAATCTTCTCCACTTCCTCCAAGGAAAGTTTCCCAACCCAAGGGGATTGATGTCATTTTCCAACTATGTAATACTCCAACTAAAATTTAAATTCTAGAGATATTAAAGAAAGCATAAGCCTACAAGGATATCTTATATTCCAAGTTGTGAAATACAACTCTTCCTATGGATACACAACTAGATTCATTTGATTCTATTATGAATACCTTAATTAACATTGAAAATATTGTTATTTTTTATAAGGAAGATGTACGTCATAAGCATATTATTGAGCAAAACCTTCCATTATTGATTTAAATTCAGATACTTGGAAACCTAGTCAACCATGCATTAATTGAAAATGGTTATGGGACAAATATTTACAACTATGAATTCATACTAAAATTGGGCTTCAATAAGGATAGTATTCAGCTATCATAACAACCTATAAATGGCATCGATAACTCTCCAAAAAAAATAATGTGGACTATCACATTGGGTTTACATCTAGGCCCTAAAATGGTATTTACTATTTTTGAAGTCATACTAGATCAATTACAATATATTATAATTTTGGGTTGGCCTTAGATCCATGCAATGGAAGCTATACCTTATACATTCCATAGATGCATCAAATTTTTACATGATACATGAGTATACAATTTCTACTTGATGATACACCTTTTCGATATTAAAAAATGACACTCACAATATGATAAGGTCTCCATCATACCACTCAACTAACCAATTCCAATGGCACAAATGCATACTTATGAAGTGATTGAATCAACTAATGTAAAGGATATCCTACAAAGTCATCAAATTCCTAAGAAAATATATGATCCCATTAAATAGTTTATGCCAAAAACATAATTTTCTAAGTAAATAGAGGAACTTATCAAAGAAGAGCTGTAACAAGCATCAATTTACATAATAACAACAAAGCCTATTTAAGAACTATCATTATTGGTTAATTTAAAAAATTATTATATAATTGAGGAATACTATAGTATTGATGATGAAGAGACATAAGAACTAATAGATGATCAATTATGAAAGCTAAATTTCAATCCTATTGATGAATACGGATACCTATCTCATTATTTGTTTACATTTATTGGAGTGGGTGAATATAGATATATTTATTCTACACAAAATAAGGTAAAAACACTCATTTACAATCACCATGATCTAAAACATACTTCAAATAATTGAAATACTATATCACATGATATATCACAATCAGGTGATGAAGTGATCACATCTCCCAAGGAAAAGGTACAAAACCAACAATTGATGTCTCAAACAAAGCAACATTTAAAGATAAAGCTACTAAATCAAGATCAAAATATTTTTAACAAAGGATTTTTTGACAAAGGCATTTCACATAAAAATTCAATCTATAATGTTCTTACTCAAAATATGGGCAAAAATAGGCACCAAATCAATATTTTTCTTATTTAGAACCTCTCATTATCAAACCACTTATGGATGGTAAGTAATTCACTTATGCTGTGGTTACATAATTGAATTAAGCAAATATATGCAGTATAAATCTTCTCAAATATCTTGGACATGATTCAAAATATATCAATAAATGTACATAAACAAAGAATTATTTTGGATCTATTACATTACCAATAAATCTTGGTCCTAAATCATGTTCCACATTAATTCACATTGTTCATAATTTAGAGAAATATAATGCCATACTTGGAAGATCATGGTGAAGATTACTGGGAACTAGACTAAGTAATAATTATGATTCTCTAACATTTCAATAAGATAGTGAAATGATCACCATTTCAAAGGAAAACATAATTACAATGCAAGAGTACAAATAAGGACATGCTCTAACAAGCACATCTAATACAATTATAATTGATATGCATCATGATAAACATATGATATAATATAATGGATCAAATATCCCTCCATGATAGAATCTTATATTCTAATTGGTGGTTTTTCACAAAATGAAACATGTGGATATACCCCTTATGTAGGCATCCCATGGGAACATTCATCTAATCAAGTTATTGGTTAAGCTACTTGCACTTTTCCTTTGTACATAGTTTCTTTGCTCTTATCTCATTGATAATTCTTCCATATTTTATCGGTTCATTTTTTTGTTCATTTTGGGTACTTTCCCCCTTGATCTTCAAATTGATTCACACAATCTAAAATAATTATATCTATGGCACTCTTCTCGCTTACTATTGCATATTTATCATGTTATGGCTTTCATTGTAATTAAATGATCACACACACACACACACACACACACACACACACACACATCCACTCCTATTTTCTACATGATAACATATAATCACTTTCCTATTGAGGATCATGTACATTCTTATTTATATTCATCATCTATGTTACATTGCTATGACTCAAGTTACTCATACATTGTGGGCACCTTTCTTACTTTTATTCTTATCACATTATGCTTTAGTACCTTATTGAGGCTTGTTCAAATCCTTCCCTCTTACTCTATTTTCAAAACCTTACTTCTTACCACTTTTTCAAATCTTTAAGTTTAAATATTAAAAAAATCAAAAATTCCAAAATAATTCATATATATCAAAAATTCAAAAAAATCAAAATATTTGCATAAATTCAAAATTACAAACAACAAACATTTTCAAATGTTTCCAACTTACTTTTTTACATATGTTATTTATGCCATGTTAATTAGATAACATATTTTATATTTCAACACATAATTATTTTCACAAGGTATGTGAGTGTGATACATGGCATACTTTTACATGGTTCTCTGATTTTTGGCTTCCCCTTTTTGCCCAACAACCTTGCTAAGTTGAGGGCATCTCTTCATTCTCTGTAAACATTTTAATAAGTTTTTTCTATCCATAACCTCTCTACCATGTTGAGTTATACATCATACAAATGTTTTTCTAATACTCATACTTTTCATTATGTTAGATGGATATGTTATTTTCTAACAATGACATTGATGCATATAGTTGATGTAGATTAGTCTCATCTACTCTACACTTCTCTTTACATTCTTAATTTTTTATATGATAAGATAGGATTTGTTTTCTTATTGTGTGTGTCCCTTGGCCTTGTAGGTGCAATATATACATATTATTTCTTACATGGAATCACTATGCCATTTGAGTGTGGTCCTTTGCCTTGTGTGTTTATGTCACATTCACATATCCCTTATATGTGGCCTTTGGGACTTATGTGTGACATTATATGTAAATTGCATGATTTTTTGTTTATTCATTGCTTGTTACTATGGGGCCATGATTCATATCATACATTATTTATTTTAATTTTACTATTGTGCCTTGATGCATATCATGCAAAACATGCTTAGTCAATTCAATGTTCTATCTATATAACATAAGTTTCATATGAAAATCAATGTTATATTTCATATTATGATGCAATAAAATGTCATGCTTAGTTATCCAATCATCATGAATGCAATGGTGGATGTGGCAAATCTTTATTCAATCTATCAATTAAGATAGTTAGTCATTGGCACATGTGTAGAGTTATGTCGTTATGATATTTAGTGTCTATATAGGGGTATGAACAGATGATGTTGATGGTACACTAATTTATTGAAGATCAATTCAATCAACCCTTGGATCTGTCATTTAATTCTAATGGATGACCATTATACAGTGGAAATCTTGTTGATGTGACATTTCCATACCTTTCTCAGACTTAATTTCTTTCATTCAATGCTCTTTGACATCCATGATGGTGCACGTGGATGATTCTATGAATGGCTGGCACACACTATGCTTGGTATCTTGGTTCTTGACTGGTAGTGAAGAGATATTGTACAAACACACATAGATAGAAAATAAACACACAAAAAACATGCAAAATTATGAAATCCTAATCTACTTGGTGATACTCAGCACCCACTCACTTAGTATAATGAGATCAATTAAACTATTGGTAGTAGGGCTTAAGCCTATAGCCATTTACCTACCTTGGTAAAATGGTTCCTTGAAGATATCTTAAAACCATGGTTCCTTGCTATGTTAGTTCATGTATAATATAGGGCCTTTTCCATCAAATATGTAATTTGCCTGAGAATGCTCAAAAATGATTGTCATATAATAAGATTGGTTGATCCTTATGAAATTCTTTATGGAATAAATTCTTATCATGCCATGATTTCTATCTCTACTTGTGAACTTATTACATCCATGATGTTTTGTGTTTGTACTCATCCATCCTATTCAGTTCAAAGAGTCTGTTAGTGAGAGACTCATGATCCCCTAGTCTCATGATCATTGAAATGCATAGACTGGGTACTAAGTATTCCATCAATGTGATTTCTTTAAGACCATACACTAAGTGGAATTGAGTAAAACCTAACTCTTTTGTAGTGCATGTGATATGCCCATAGAATCACAGGAATGTGATCTTCCTAGTCATCCCTCTTGACATCATAGATATTTATCAACATTTTACCCAACACTTTGTTAGAAGCTTCAACTTGGCCATTTTCTTATGGATGGTATGTAGTGCTTTTATGGTGAGAAATCATAAATTCCTTAGTAAGAGTCTTGATGGTGTTATTCAGGAAGTGTGTTCCTTGATCACTGATGAGTTTGATGGGGTATTTGAACCTTGTAATGATGTTTTCATAGAGAAATTTTACTACATCCTTCGTACCATAACTAAGTGTCACAATAGTTTCAACCCACTTGGTAAAATAGTTGATCATAGTAATAATATACCTTGCTTTACTACATTTGCTCAGTGGATTGATAAGTCCAATAAAGTCAATGCCCCATTGTTCAAAGGGTTTCTCTACTAATAGAGGGTACAAAGGAATTTCATCTTTTTGTAATGGTTTACCCATGTGTTGGTAGACATCATAGCATTATGCTACTTTGTGTGCATCCTAAAAGAGATTTAACCACCATAACCTACTCTATAATAACTTTTTGGTAGTATATTCTCAAATGAAATGTCCTCTTGTGAATCTTTTGTGTGACACCTAAAAAAGATGAGGTTGTTCATGTTTCAAAACAACTTGGTGTCCCCAAAATTCCACACTTCAAATTTTGGGGTACCCATGTTTAAAATTTGGCATTTTGTCTTGTGTGAGTCAGTTGTCCTTACGAAACCAGTCCTCTAAATAAAACCTTAGTTTTTAGTAGTTGTTATGTCTATTTTCTTTCTTTACCCAATCCCTAATTGTTTTAGATGGTTGAAGACATTTTCCTAAATCCACCACTAAAAATACATTTACTCATCTCCTTTAGTAGATCAAATAAACTAAAGTGTTTTGGCTCATTTACAATGCAAATCGAGTTTTCCAAATTACGTTAATTATTCAAAAGTAAGTAGAGTTATCTTGTAAACCTAAATTACACTTCCTAGTGTAAATCAGAGTTATCAAGTAGCTTTACTTCGATGCTAAATCTAAGAAAAAAAGTCTTACAAACCCTCCAAGCATTGCCCAAAGTAAATCAAGTTTTCAATATTTCTTTACTTGCATAAAGTCACAAGGAAAAGTAGTGTGGGTTTCTGAACTCAAGCTACTCATCGACCTAGACCAAGTCGGGTTTACGAAGGTGCTTGAATTCAAATGTTAAAATAAATTAAAGTAACTTGAGAATCCTGATAAAAAGGCCAAAGACTTACATGGCTCTTTCCCAGTGTCCCCAACCCATCATTAATGTGTTGGCATTTATATAAATATTGGAAAAGCCGCCTCATTTCCCACCTGGCAGTTAAGTTGTTTGACCAAGCTACCATGCCTACAAACCTTGAGCCATATGATTTGAGCCTTTGGAGTGTATTTGAGCAATTTAACTTTGACCCATTTGTGTTTGAGGTAGGTGGATCTATTTTGTGTGGTTTTCATAGCTTCATTTCAATCTTTTCCATTATTTCTCTTTGATATTTTCTTTCATCATCATGGATGTTTTTATTATCATATCTTGTTTCATTTGTTTCTTCTTTTTGTTTTTGAGCATGCTTGGATATTATAAACCCTATGTTTGTGCTTATAATCTTTTTATCATTCAAATTTACACAAAAAACCTTGCAAAATCAAATCTTCTATGAAAAACCCTAGGAGCTAGATCTCTTTGCTAACCTGGGTTTCCTAGACCTCATTGCTCACTTGGGTTTCCTCATGCTACTTACTTAGGTTTATAAGTGTAAGTTATTGACCTCAAGAAACCTTATCCTCAAAGAACTAGACTACTTAGGTTTCCCAAACCTCTCAATTAACCCAAGTTTCCCATCCCCCACTATTTACTTTAGGTTTTCTAAATGTAGTTACATCCCCTATAGAACTTGAAGTCTTGACCCTAGATTAACCCATAGTACATTACTCAAAGACCTACTAATAATCCTTCCTTGTGACTACTTCAATTTTTTTAGTCCAAGTAACTTATTAAGGTAAACCTGAAATCACTAGTTAATGAAAACCCAAAGTTGTCTATACATACTCCTTATGACCTACCTAGGTTTCCAAATGCTTAATACTTGTGCACTTTTCAGAGAAACCTAGGGTTGTGAAACCCTATTGCTTAAATATGAGTTAATTAAGAATTTTCAAATACTTTATTCTACTTAAAACCTGAGACTTTCTTAGAGGTATTGTAAGAATAATAAGTTGACTCTTTTTTCAACATTTTAAAACTAGTTGGAGTAGTTACTAAGTTTTTAAAATCACTTATCAAGTTATTCAAAGTTAGTTAGAGCCAATGTCTAGATTATAAGGATCAATAAAATCAAAAGAAGAAGTATCTAAAGTGGAAGTGCAAGAAACACAAATTGAAGAAGTCGTAGAGTTGGCACTTCAGGAGATTCTAGAATAAAGTAGCAAGGGTAAAACAAAAGCTAAAAGAGTTAAGTCACAAGAGCCCAAGATGAAGTATGAATATAAGGGATACCTGATTAAATCAACATCATTTCTAAGCTAACTGAGATAAGTGATAAAAATATGGGGCATGTGTCTATGACTAAATTATTAGATAGATCCAAGGCCACAGCTAAGACTCTACTCATGTATGTTATGACTAGTAGTGGGATTTTGCAAGTTGTAACTTTCCCAAGATTAGATTAACTTCCTATATTTGTGCTGACATGTGCCAAGTACTATGGCTCCCTTACTATGGTTGTGAGAGATGCTGTTGGAAATGTAGTTATAAGATTGGATTTTCAATATCTCAACTGCTATCTAAAGATACCAAAATCACCAAAAGTAATTGATGTAACAATGGAGAAAGCTAATAAACAATGGGAAACTAGGATATCAGAATGTATTAAGATAATGAATACATATTACTTGAAGAAAGTGAAACAAGCCTCAAGGTTCCTAAAGTAGATAATAAGATCAGACTTCATTCAAGAAGTAGATAACATCATTCAATTATTATGCATAATTAATGGAGATAGGAATGCCATGTGTTTCTCACCTTAGATGTATGCTTATATCATAACTATTGATGTCACCAAAAGCTCAACCAAGATTGAGTGGGCAAGAATGATAAGTGATAATATGGATCAACAATTGAGGAATGTATTATAGACTTTTGATTTAAAAATGACCTTATACCTTGTGTATACAACAACTTCAAGTGGAGCCTTTTCAAGGCTAAGAACAAAAGACACACTAGCATCTATGCCAACATATGAGTATCATCCTCAACTAGCTCTTTTAGAGTACTACAAACATTATGTTTTAGTAAATGATGGATTTTTTTATGAGATCATTTGCATGTTAAATGTAGCTCTAAAACATAGAAGAGTATCAGATGAAGCATGGGATATAGTTTTATAATATGGTTGTATTTTCATCCAGTTCCTTAACTTTACATACATCAAGTTTGGAGGTTTATCAGGAACACTTGTAAAATTACCTAGGTACCCAAGTGACAAGTGGATTCTCATGGAATTATGTAGATATCTTGTTGATTTGCATGACTTAAGTCAAAGGCTCATCGTCTAGCTATCAACTTTCCCATTGTCGTTGGTCACTACCAATGCCCAAGCATTTACAAGGATAGAAATGTATAAAAAGAGATGTACCATCATTAAACCCAAATGCATTTTGAGGCAAGATCCAATTTTGATTGTAGAGGGGTGGCTCAAAATATAGTTTCACTAGAATACATGCATATTCCAACACTTGAGGATTTTTGGACTGACTATAGAGACAAATTTATAGTGATAAGAAGAGACAATAGTAGATTGACTATGGAGAAAATTCATGCTTTTGATCTGGCCACCATCCATGAGGATATGGAAGATGATGGGGTGGTCACTAGTGATGCTTTTCATATAATAGGGGGGATAATGTCCCACTCCCAGTAATCATTTTTGGCAAAGATCATTATAAGACTATTACTAATAAAAATTCAAATGTTTTGGCAATGACTTCCACCTGGATTCTTAACAAAGGCTACTATATGAATGATTTTATAAGTGAGATCACTCATTTAGGTCAAAAGAGAAAATAAATAGTACAAGGAGAAAGTAACTGAGTGCCTACAAAGAAGATAAAGTTCAAAAGGAATATTGATGATACTTATTCAGTAGTAAAAGACAAAGAGCTAATTCAGCTAGTTATTTATACTCCACCATTGGTCTCTTCTACTAATACTATTGTTCCTACTATTTCCACCACTCTTTCCATTCTAACTTCCACTACACCCATCATAGATCCATTGATACTCATGGCACCCCCTAAGTCTCATGGCACCCCATAAGTCTCATGGCACCAAAGCCCCTAAGAAATCCATTCAAAAAGAGTTTCCACCTCCTCCTCCATCTTCTTCTCCATCTCCTCTCCCTTCAACAGAGCAACCCACCATTGAAAAGGATCTTGAAAGAGTAACTACTAAAGAGGAGACCCCATCTCAGGGAGAACAACAAGAAAAGTTGAAATAATTAGTTTAGCCTAAGAAGGAAACTGGAGAAGAAGTAGTTGTTGAGGATCCAAAAGATGATGAACCTAAAAAAAGTAGTAGAGGCAACAGTAACATAGGAAATTACTAAGAAACCCAAGGAGAAGGAAGCAATTGTTAAAAAAGTGGTAAAAATGGAAAATAAATTGAAAAGGAAATGCTGAGATTTAAAATAGAAAGATAGTCAATCACCAAATCAGATGGTGCAACAATACAACTGATGATGTCTCAGCACATCAAGTACAAAGAGAGTAGCAGATATAAAGTTCAATATTTGGATTAGATAGTTGCTTCAAGTTCCAATACCTTCTTTCTTCTTTTCTTTCCTCAAATGTACTTTAAGTAATCTTGTTTCATGTAATTACTTTGTAAATTGATGTCTTTGTATGATTTATTTGTAAAATAAAATTACTTTGTGAAATTAAAAGAGTTAATTAATTTGGCTAAACTTCCATTACTTAAAGTTATTTTTTAAAAACCAAATTACTAGAGCTAATTCTACACAACATGTAAGGAGTTAGTGTTTGATCCAAACAAGGAGACTAAACATCACCACTTATCATCAATTATTACATGCCATAGAAGATAAATTCAAGGAAGATGCCACTCAATAGCCTTCAAATTTTATCATAGCACATGAGAAATAGAGAAGTTGACTCCCACTTGTCTTTGTCATCTTTTTTGTATAAATATAAGTGCAAACATGCGTGCCTGAGGATGATAATTTTTGCAAGCAAATAATTGTAACCATTGTATAGGAAAGTTTAAGCAATCTAAGCTTTATGTTATATATCTGGACTATTTTGTATGAATTTTGCTAAAAGTGAATAAGAAGGAAGTTTTTTTTGGAGAACTTTGTGTCTAAGGGAATCATTTTGTGCGTTCTATGAATATAAAATGGTAAACTTTATGTTATCTATTTATCTAAATTTAATTCATTTCTTTTTTGATCATTTGTTGAAAAGGTTATCAAAATTATATGTTTATATATTTGCATGTATATAGTAAACTCTACAAAAATATTTATCGCGAATTGCATCTCTCTTATTTATTTCCTTTATCAAGCATTCTAGTCTTTTCTCTATTCTCTAATCTATCTAAAACTTTGTTCACATTCCCAAAAATAGCTGCTTACTTGCTGTAAAATCCCTTTATTATGGCTCATGAATGATATGATTAAAGTAATACCCTAATTAGAATAAATTTCACATAATTTGAATACTCTATGAATAACTATAAACTATAAGTAATTATAAATAGATAGACATAAGTGCACGGGAGCTTCATCATTAAATGAAGGGGATTTAATCCCATGATTGCCTAGGTAATTTTGATTATTAATTAAATATCTAGCCAAAACAACCTTACACAGTACTCCATCCTTACCTAAGTGATACATAAGCCCATTGATGACGGTGTATGATAAGGATCTAGTAACAAACTACTTCTTATCACATTCTTAATAGTGCACATGGAAGACTCCTTGTTCAAGGAAGTTGGTAATTGCTTCAAAAAAATTAGGAATTATAGACATGCAAAAGAGATGGGCATCAAGAGAGTATTCCTATAATTATTCTAGTTATTTTCCATTAGGAATACAATTGAGATGATCTATCCCCACATTCTCTCTTCCTGGATTGACATTATTGCAAAATTGGAACTCCTGAAATAGCATCAACCATTAAGAGATACATCCTCCTAACATCGGCTTGTTGACAAGGTATCATAGGGATTGATGATCAATAAATAATTTGAATGGTGTCACATACATATAATGTCAATTTTTTTATAGTGTAAATATGATAGCCAATGTTTTTCATTCAATGGTTGTGTAGTTATTCTTTACATTAGATAGTTTTTGGCTAGAAAAATGAATAAGATGGTCAAGTTCACCATCTCCTAGTTGCATAAGCATATCACCGACTGTGATACCATAAGCATCCATATGTATGTGAAAGGTCTTACTCTAATCTAGAAAGATGAGGATGGGCAGAGTAACCAATCTCTATTTTAGCTCAATGAAGGTTGCTTGGCACTCTGAAGTCTAAAAAAAAATTGTATTTAGTGCAGTAAGGATTTCAACAAAGATGAAATAGTTGCGTATACTTTGATAAAATTTTAATAGTAGCTTGTATGGCCTATAAAACATCTCACTTCGATGGAACTTACTGATGGAGGCATACTCAAAATAACTATAATTTTATCCTGGTTAACCAAAATGCCTTTGTTGCATATGACATGACCTAGTAAAATATGAAAGGGTGTAAATAATAGAAATTTATTTAAATTGAAAGCAATGTACATATATTTATATAATTATAAAATTATGCACAACTTATAAAAATATTCTTTAAACAAGGAAAATACTATCCAATCATCAAGATAGACTTACAGGAAGTCATGAATGAAGTCACCACTATGTAAGATAACACCACAGGTGCATTCTTAAGGCCAAAGGGCATGACCTTGTATGAAAAAGATCCACATTTCATGGAAAACATCATTTTGGCTCTATTTTATTCTATGATGGGTATTTGATGATAACCACTAAAACCATCCATGAAAGAGTAGATTTCATATCCTATGAAATATTCCAAAACTTCATCTATGAATGAAATTGGGAATGGATCATTTACATAGGCATCATTGAAAATATGATAATCCCCACATACTCGGATTTCCCCTATGTTATTTGGATTCACTACCATATGGCTTACCCAATCTACCATTTCTACTGGATAGATTATTCTTGCATCATGTTGAGTTCAGCCTTCACTTTCAGCTTCATGTTTAGATTTAGATTGTATGGTTATTTCTTTGTAGGTTGTGCACACTCCTTAAGTTTGATATTAATTTTTTCAAGAGATGGATCAACTCCTTGGACCTCTATAAATTTATTGGGAAAGACATCATGGTAATCTTTCAATAATTGCATAACTTTAAAAAATTTAGCTTCTGTCTAGTAATCACTTATATGTGCCAATTTTGGAACCTCCTTAATTCTGATGTTTTTTACATGCTTTTTTTATGGGTTACTGGTAAATATTGTGGTTTTATTCATCAAATTATTCCTATATCCTTTGTTTCCCTTCCTATTCTAGAATTTTTATGTTGTGCAGCTTATCTTCTTCAGTAGGTTCTGCATTGAGGTCCTTTAATAGTTTTGCTATCTATTTAGGTTTAAATAAATTAGTCAAATCCATATAACCATCAAAATCAAACTCTTTAATGTCCTCTTCCTCATCTTATAATCAGTGACATGCTTATGTTAGAGATTATCCTTATTTCTTGGTAGCTTTGTATCTTTGTAATGTTAAATTGAGATAAGAAGTTGCATTTTATTATGTCATGGATTCCATCATGGTGCTTAAGTCTACTATGTACCCATGGAATAAAAATTGTTTGATTTTATAAAGTTCATTGTGAACTAGAGATTTTTCATCTTCAAAAACAAATGTTTGTATGACATCACTTTGCACCTGTGACCAATGATTTATCTCCCTGTTTTGCTCTTGATGTATATACCATGCTGCGGGTAATGGAGAAAGTGTATAATGGAAGATGTGAACCTAGTACTTTGTTTTCATACATTCCTAATTCCAAAATTTAACACATTTATGAATATGAATTTTAGGACACTAATCTTCTTAGAAGAAAAGACAATTTATTTGGATGAATTGTATTAGCTAAAACCTATTAATCATGAGCTCACAGGATTCATCCCACTTGAGCTGGTCATTTCAATGAATTACCCACCATGTCACATTAAATCCTTTTAGAGCATAATTAAGAGTATTGACCTATTGGTTGATGGTAGGTACATAAACCTATAAACGTATAATAAACTCATTGATATCCTCAATTGCATAGTATATAGGAAGTTATCACTCATACACAAATATCATTCTCATTGGTCAAAGTTCATGATCACCTTAGGCCTAATTAAGTAGGTGTGTGTCTGAGTCTCCACTGATAGATGAATATAATTCCCAAGGCAAAGTGATTTATCTAGTTAGATCTATATAGTCTATGATCATCGGCTTGATAGAGGAAGTCAACATTTGATTGAGTAGGGGATTTTATGGACATAAATGCATAATATTCTATGACAAATCAGGTTGCCAATGGCTGAGTAAATATTGGTTTGGGCCTCCATTGTTTAGCTATCTTCATCTATTGAGTGAGTAATTATTTTACCTAAGGTTTTGTGTGCTCATACAAAAATTTACACTTGGATGTGCACAAAGATTTTAGATTTTCTTCAGAATTCACCTTCATCTAGCTGGTTTCTTACACAACATATGAAGACAATAGTTTAGTGAGAATGATGTATGGTTTTTTCACTTTATTTAGAGGAATTAAGATAAATTTATATCCTTGGTGTGATTTTAATTGATTCTGCACCATGTTGATAGTCATTTTACCATCATATGCCCATTTCTTGCCAATCAACATAGGGTAATGTATTGATGCTATCTTCATATTGATGACTTAAAAGTCACCTCATAGGATCAATTATATGACTTTGATTTTAACATCTTCTAATCCAATAATAGGATCAACTCTTCCATAGTCATCTAAGCTCAAAGTTACTAGGTTGTAACTCAGAACCGATCATCCAATATCCTCCCATGTAGACCTAGGAGTCATGTTGACTATGCTACTAAAATCAAAGACAACATTTGGAATATCATAACATGTTATATCAATGTTGATTCATGTATCTACATCTTAGGGCTTATTTATTTTGATGTATCAAACCAAATCTTCTATCTTCTATTGTCCGTGTTGTGCACACTCCAATAGATTATGTAAGAAGTTTGTGATATTATGAAAAATGTCTTCATTGTAAAATGTACTTAAATTTTTTAGAATATATTTTAGCACAATGATAACTCTATCCTGGAACATAATGCACATGATCTAGCCATACATTGAGCATTTATTGGTATGGCACCTCCTCAATAGTGTTATGATGTTGTATGTTTTTAAAAATCTATGAAACTTCATACATGAGCCCCTTCTCTATAGTTGAGTCTGGGTATTTGTCCTATTTTGCTTTTTGAATTACTTGATCTTGAGGAATTTCAAGCAAAGGCAAATTTTTTTTGCATTCTATTGTTGTGTCATAGCATTTAGGAAAACATTCTCCTTAGGTTACACACTTACCATATTCACATTCTAGAGGACCTTATCTTTTCTTTAATTCTATAAGATAGGACAATATCTTGTGTCATGCTGGTAATATATTTTACATTATACATAATAAGACTGCCTTTAATGATTTATCAAGAAATTACATTATACATGATTGTATTCTCCACATAGATAGCATTCAAAAGGAGGCCATTGATAGTTATTGTCTCTACCACCTTGGTAACCTCCTCTATATCTTCCCCTAAATCCTCCTATATTGGAATAATATCCTACTCTATACACTCATTATTATGTAGTGTTTTAATATTGATGATGTTGGGTATTATCTCCAATTTTGAATTGTTGTTGCATATCTGGTGGGGTCCAACTTATTTTGTTGTTGTTGCATCATGGCTAAACTCCAGGGTACTACATACTGGTAATACAGAGATGGTGGTGTCCAACTTGGAAAAGGAGGGGTCCAATTGGATAGACCTTGAGGCTGGTATTATGGTGAACTAGGAATCCATTATAGACTTATTTAGGTCACATAACCTTTATCGACCTTTGGGCCTAGAATAATTTGCTTTATTGAGGACATTTATTGTGCACTAATGATAAATACATTTTTGGTGATTTCTTCCTTGAGATACTACAAATATTTATATTTATTTTCATCATGATTGTTCAACTTAAAGAAATTACAAT
The DNA here is from genome assembly GCA_037957365.1 of Torreya grandis. NCBI lineage: Eukaryota > Viridiplantae > Streptophyta > Pinopsida > Cupressales > Taxaceae > Torreya > Torreya grandis. The sequence goes on along the minus strand of JARHVA010006559.1, from coordinate 525,096 downwards.
ATAGATTTTTTGCATTCTTGACATACTATTGCAAAAGGTGGCACTGCGTTATTGTATGCCCCACTACTTGGTAGATTTCATAGAATTCTATCTTGATCTTAGGATAATCACTCCTATGATGTCCTTCCTTTCCACACTCCATATACCAAAGATTCAATTTAGGTTTATTTGCCTCATGGTATTACTCCATTATCTTCACAAAAGGTTTTAATGTATTTTAAATCTTAGAATTTATAATAGGAGCTTCTCCATAGTCTTCAATTTGCTTTACTCATAGAGCAACATCTCTAGCATATGCTTTTGTAGCACATTGAGTTCATTTTAGTGGAAAATTGATTCTGGAGTGTATTCATCTGATGAACCAAGTAGATTTGTCTTTGTTTTTTAAGTTAAATTCTACCTTATTCATCACATCAAATAATCTACAGTCATAATCATAGACTAATTCTCTAGACTTTTTCCTTATCTCTTTTAAGTCCTGTATAGTCTGACTAGTGCATTTCTTTATCTTGAATTCTATGACAAGTTAGTCCTTAACATATTGTAGACTTGTCCATTGAACTTCTCTTTGGTATATAAAATCAAGTGCTCTTCTAACTAATGCCCCTACTAACTCACACTTTTTGACAACTTCATTAGTGATGCCCTTAGCTTGCCATCTCATCTCATAGGTTAGCAGGTATTCTTTGGGGTTTGTAGACCCATCATAGATTGCTAAGTTTATGAATCCTCCTAGATGAGCCATTATGTAAAATGGTGTTGATGGAATTTTATGTGTAGTTGTTATAAGAGGAGACTGCATTCTAAGCAATCCTACCTATGTACTACTTTGTGCACTAAGAGAGTCAATATGTGCACTTTATTTTTATGCACTTCCTACTTTCCTTTGCTTGGTTTCAACAAGCCCAATGGCCTTTAAATAATTTTAAATTGATGATGTTTCTATTTTAGTACCCCAACAATGTACTTGTTCTAAAAATGGTCCTTCCCAATTACTATCTTTCTATCCACTTGGCTGAAAACTTCTATTAGAATATAAAATATTTGGCTATGGGGACATGTGCTCTTTCAGTGAATGATTCTTTCCTATCACTTCTTATTATTCTATGCTTGAACCTATGATTAATATATGACTGTGTTATTATTCTTTACTTAATTATTCTTCTTCTAATAATACCTATTCTTGTAGCTGTGCACTACATCTATCATCTATCTGCTCTACTTCTAAACTATTCTTGCCTTCTTCTTTGAACATCTCTTTTTCATCACTTCTTTCTGTCTACCGACATTCATCATATTATTTCTCCATCCTTTGTTTTTATTTTCTTTCATTATGCTCACTATGTCTTCTTACTCATTCATCATCTAGTTTACTACCACTCTTACATCTACTCATAGCTATCTGGGTATTCTTCTATTTATTCCATCTATTCTATTATTACAGTTCATATTATGAATTCAAAATTTTATTTTGATTCTTCTTCCCTCATATCTCCATTCTAGACTCAGGTTCAAGCCTTATCTTCTCATCTATTCATCATTCACCATTATGTCTTAAACACCCCCATACACCTAAAGTGACTACTCCATGTTAGTTGGAGTAGGCACCATGGCCTTATCCACAACTAACATCTTCATAAGGAGAGGTAGTCACTGTAAAAATTTTCCTCTAATTCCTCAGACAAATAAGTCCTACGTAGCTTCAAAATCTTTGTATCATTCAATTGAAAACTTGAGAATGTATCTATCTATGGTGGTAGCAACCCAATTGTCTATTGCTCTCATCTAGTTAATTTTCAATTTTTGTAATTAGTCTATCTTTTCTTTAGTCCAAGTAATTATTTCTTTTATTATAGGATTAAAGAAATAATACTCCAATCATGTCAACAAATTAGTTAGTAGTTTAGGTTATTCATACCAAATTATTTTATATCTCTCCATAGATGTGTTCTTAAATGATTTCTCATGTGGTAAGACCAGTTCATTTAGATTCTTCTTCTATAAAATTACATACTTTTTGGTCTAACCATGTCTTAATGTCTCTCTGTCCCAGTAACCATCTTAGCATAGTTTCCTCTAGAAGGAGTGTAAACATTCTCACCATACCATTGTTAGCAGAGGTTCTTGAAGCATCAAAACATACTAAGGATGAGGACAACTAAGTTTTACTTTAGTGTGCAAGATAGTGTAGAGAAGTCATATTCAATTAGAAAGAAAATAGAAGTATAGCAAAGATGAATTATTGTGCATTAGATAGGAATTGGGGAAAACTACTGTTTTATGAAGATTTATAGAGCATTTGGATTAAGTTAGACAAAAATAAGCTAAACATTAAACATGATAACACTCGTGAAGAAAAAAATAAGAAATACAACATGTAACCATAACCAAAATAGTCTCTATCGACCTCTTTGAAGGTGAAACTCCCTTAATCATACAATCATACATATATAGTCATTTTTAGTCTATGAATGTTCACATTATCCTCATACTTAGTGCCAAAATAGGAGTCTATTTATATTATAACCTATTACAAGTCGTGAAGGTAGGAAAAATTATACATACATATGAAAAACTAAATACATAATACATGAATAGATGAAGAATATCTTGCACAACTTTACTATCTTATTTCTTCTCCCAATAAATACAAACACTAATTTGTGCATGAATTGACCCAATTTTATAATTCTAAAAATAGCAATGCATGATACAAATACGTACTTAGCTAGAAACTAGTTGAGATGGATGATCTAGGGGCTAAAAATTGGTGTAGAAGTTGATCTGAGAGTCACAAACAAGATCTAGGTGTCATAAACCCTCTTAAATAATAGTGCAATACCTTGGATAGTAGTGCATTTCACTAGTGTCCTCCCTACCATGCTAGTGTCTCTTGTCCAAAAATTGTGTGATCTTCTGGGTGCACCTTTGGCTGAGTCTACTCTTCTTGTGCCCATGTGGATGAGCCTATATTCACTACCTTTGTACTCTTTTTGATTTATTTTTGAGCAAACCCTAGACTTCCATGTTGTTATTATATTTGAAGATCATAAGTTGCAAAAGTGTGATTTTAGCTAGGTAGGCTAGATGTCCTCAAAACCCCATTGTGTTGAGAGTTTATTACATACCAATACTTCGAAAGGGAATTAAGCCCAATGTATTTCTCTCAATTTAAGTGATAGTGTAAGTGCAAGTGAATGCTAGTATGAGTGTTAATTTGAGTGATTTGAATGGGGAATGCGATTGGAAATCTATGTATTCTGAGCTTAGGATAGTTGTAGATGACTATATGTAGAAGTAAGGTAGAATAGGGATCAATGAAATTGATCATGCACCACTTGTTTTGAGCTTATTTATGTGTATTTGCATCTGACTCTTATCTAGTGGGTAAAGGGCTAAAATTCATGTCTTTATACTGATTTAGAGCTTGTGTAGAGTGAAAAATAGGTTTATAACCCTAGGTGTCTTAGGAATTAAAAACATATATTTTTGGTTTGAAATTATTCAAGGGATACTAATGCATTCCCTTGGTCGTTAGCATAGTGTTCTAGTTTCCAAATAAGCACACTAGTATCCAAGTGGAATAACTTGGGGTAGTAAGGGCCTAGATCCCTAGGAGAAGGTTTGGGAATGATTTTGGGATGTTTAGGGATGTGTAATACCTAAATAAAATTTGGATAAGGGTTGAAAGAGGCCCTAAAATATGTATAGGGCTAAGCTAGGGGTTGGGTGTTCTCAAGTAACACTCATTACACTCAAGTGACATTTTATATGACTATAAAATACTATATTTTTGGACATCTTGATTTCAATCGGATTGTCAATACATAAATGTGTAGGAATGATCTAAGAAATATGAATATCTTCAAAGATGTTATGCAAATAAACAATCTCTCTAGAAGCATCCCATGTTGTAATGCATTATGATTGTGCTGATGAATTTTACATAGTATCCTACTTCTTAAAGCACCATGCAGTGTCAGTTGAACCCATATGGATAGTGTAGCCTATTTTGGACACTCTATCATCCACACATCTACCAAAATTGACATTGTAATCCAAAAAAAAATTGGTTCTTGTTTTGATAGTACTTATGGCCATATGGTTTCATTCCTTGAAGGTAATGAAGTAATATTTTCACTATATTCTAATGACTTTCTCTGGGCTCATGCATAAGCCTTGATAAAATTCTCACCACAAAATATATATTGGGCCTAGTGGTAATTATAAATTTTAAGCCTCCCACTAGTTTCCTATATTTTATGCCATCAAAAAATGCAATACCATCATCCTTAGACAATTTTAAGTTACTTTCCATTGGAGTGAGTGTAAGCTTGCAATCATTCATACTAAACCTTGTTAATAACTCAGAAATATACTTAGTTTAAGAAATGAAAATTCCTTTATATTTTTGAGTGAATTATATGCCAAGATAATAGTGAATAACTCCAAGATTTTTCATCTCAAACTCATCTTTTATTTCTTTCTTCACAAACTTGTTATGGTTTTCATCATTTCTTATAATAAAAAATTCATCGACATAGAGAATGAGAATTACCAACTAGTTTACTTGCACTTGAATATAAAGTATCATTGGATTCACTATGCACAAATACAATTTTATTCAAGTAGGAATCTATTTTTTCATACCAAGCCTAGGGTGCATGTTTGAGCCCATATAGTTTTTTGATCAATTTACACACCTTCTGTTCTACACCCACTTTTCAAAACTCTATGGTTGTGTCATAGACATGTCTTCCTATAAACCACCAATCAAAATAGTGCTTTTGAAATCCATTTGATATAATTTTTAACCATTATGTGTTATTAAGGTAAGAACCATATGAATAGTATGCCATTTGGTAGTTTGTGCAATTGTTTCTTCATAATCAATTCCTTCTTTTTATGCATAATTCTTCACACCAAGCCTTATCTTATGTTTCTCATTAGAGCCATAATATTTTTAATTTACTCTGTAAACCCATTTGAATCCTATGGGTTGAAAATTTTGAGTATCAACCAAAACTCAACTTTTATTGTTTATAATTTCATCATACTCACTTTGCATTACAAACCTACTCAATAGAAGCTTCCTCAAAAGTGGATGTCTATTTGGAAGAATAAGTATCAATCATGACATAATTCACCTATTTATGAGAATTTTTGGGACCTATTTTACCAACTTCATCAACTTTCAAATCATAAAAATTACTTTGATCCCATTTAGATACTTGTGCAAATTTTCAAGATTAGGAATACTAGAATTATTTGAATGTGCATCTTTTCAGGAAGATCTAGAGAATTTACATCATTTCCTAAGTCAAGATTTACTAAATAACTCAATTAAGTAGAAAAAAATCATGGGATACTTATCTCATACCAAAATTTATGAGAGTTAGTTTCATTTCTTTATCCCTTATCATGATTTTGAATCTTCATCTCTAACCTGTCAAACTATGAATCTATCTCTATAGTGTTCATAATACAAAAACCACCAAAAATCAAATGAATTCTTTCTATGAATTTGATTTTATCTTGAGAAAGCAAACACTACCCCTTTTTATTTTTATAATACCCAATAAAATTACATTTTCTACTCCAAGGTTCCAATTTAGTTCTATGTTCAAGAGGAAGTAAAGCAAAACAAGTACACCCAAAAAAATACAAGTGTTTAACCTTGGGATTAAATCCATTCCAAGTCTCATATGTATTTTTTCCCAAAAGTGTAACTATAGGGGATGTGTTTCTCAAATATAATGCAATACCAATGGCTTCTAACCAAAATTTATCATTGAGTTGTTTGTACTAAAACGTAGCTCAAGGTATTCCTTCCAAAGTTATGTTTATTCACTCAAAAACTCAATTATATTATGAAGTGTAAAAATATTGTATTGGTGTTTGATTCCATTTTCCCAAAAATAATAATAAAATTAATTTGAATTGTATTCACCTCCATTATCTGAACAAAGAGTACCTAGTTTCAATTTTTTTTCCTTTTCAACTAAGTTTAACCACTCAACAAACTTAATGAAAACTTCACAAAAAATACCCAAGTTGTCAAAGAAAACTAATCAACAAATAACAAAAAATACTTGCACCCACTAATGGATGAGTTTTTCATATCACAAATGTCACTATGAACTAGCTGTAAACATTTTTTAGCTCTCCAAGAGAAATCCTTAGCAAAAATTTCCTTCTTTTATTTGACTAAAAAATATGATTTATAAATAATTATATCTCCACATAAATTTGGAAAATCATTCACCATATTAAGTCTATGTAAATCCACCAAAGAGTGAATATTCAAATGCCCATAATGTAAATACCATAAACATTGTACATGTTTCAACCACTGATGCTAGTTCTACTATGGGAGTAAGTACTTTGAAATGCAATCAAACCAAGTTTTCATCCTCATAACATGTATAGATTATTTAATACCCTTATTTGAAAAATTTAATGTAAAAAAGGACACAATTTGATGACCATTCTTGCAAATTATGACCAAAGAAAAGAGATGTTTCTAAAAAATGGGAACATAAAAAACATTCTACAAATATTTGATAGAACCATCAAGAAGCAAAATTTGAATAGATCCAATTCCCTATAGAATATGAATATGTTTATCTACCAAAGAAATTAGAGTGAGAGATTATTCTTCAAAAGTCAAAAATAAGTCTTGCTCGAATGTCATATGCTTTGTTGCACCTATATCTAATACCCAAACCTTTTTAAACTCATCTTTAGACTCACACTCTATATAAGCATTGTTCCCTAAAATTGTGAATGTTGATTCATTAGCAATATTTCTAAATTCATCATAGTCATGTTTTGCATGTTCAGTAGAGTCATATTTATTCACTTTCTATGATTTGTGAAGTTTGTCAAAAGGAATCCTACATTGAGATACAATGTGACCATATTTACCACACCCATGACACTTAATATTTGATATTCCTCTACCCCTACCTCTAAATGAATTATGACTCACCTAATGTCATTCATTTAATTTTAATGAGAATGGTTATTATATTATGGATTATGATAATTTTTTTTATGTTTATAGTATCTTTTGCAGCTGTCTTGAAATCTTCCTCCCTTATAACCATTGACTATTTTTGGCCTACATACAAAGCTTTCAAAGACTAAGCAATGTTCCTGATTGAGAGAAGGATCCAATGATTAAAGAGGAAGATCATATTGATTGAAATGATTTTGAAACACTTAGCAAGATTAAAGTGTAATTCTATTAATCTTAGAGAAACAAGTCTATAGAGTAAATAGAGGATCTAAACAAGCTTGCACAAGTAATACTGCATTTCAAGTCATGGATAAATTTTCTTATGCTTTATAACTTCATTCGAGCTTCCAAATATCAAGAAAAAGCTTTAAAAAAAAAGTCTAAGAGCTAGACCATCACTTAGAAAAAGACTGGTTAGCTTGTTTGCACATTTGATAAGTATGATAAAAAGCTTTGTAAGTCCTCAAATATAGACATTTTAATCTTAGTACCTGGATCATCCCTTAAAATTTTCTGCCTCCATGAATTTTTTGCTTCGATATCAAAGCATTTAAAGTTGACCCAACAGATGAAGACATTCGTGTGAAAGTCAAATTTAAACTCAAGTGAAAACTCATCAGTTCTTAAAATTAATGATTTGTGGGATATCATTAACATGCGTGTGGATGTCAAAATAAATATCGGGAAATATTCATATTATTTTAAAATTGATAATTTATGGGACGTCAATGATGATCACGTAGATGTCAAATGACAGTTGCATGGACGTCAAATTTAAATTCATGTAAAAAACCATTGGGGCTTAAAATTGATGGTTGCATGGATGCTAAATATAGTTGTGCAAACAACGAATAATGGGAGTGCAGATATTAATTTTGAGCTCATAAAGTAGCCTTTGGGTTTCAAGCAGTGGGTCCTAGGTAGATATAAGGGCTCGCATTAAATCGCTCATCAAGATTAAATGATATATATATGGTCAAGAAGTTAGTGAATCCAAGGAGCTAATGAGTCAAGGGCAAATGTCAAAAGTATGTGGGTCCTAGAAAAAGATCGATGAAGTGTGTGCATTCATACATAAAGATCATTGGAGAGGAGAAAGTTAGAAAAGTCAAGGAGCCAAGTCAAATACTGAAAACCAATAAAAAAAGGGGAGCTCAAGACATTTTTTGATGAAAATTGAATAAGCTTTTGGACCCAGGTAAGGCAAATACATAGGAGTTGAGATCGAAGGCAATCCAAGATTGAACCAGGGTCATATTTTAGAGATCAAGCATCACCATTTAAACTCTATGGAGATAGGATTGGTCTTTTACATCTATTTTAGTCAAAGGTCGACATCTTATTTTTAAAATAGACCAGGTATTGAGTTATAAGAAAACTAATAAATGGCATTAATTTTCAATCTATAGTGAATTTGTATTCAAGGTAGAATATAATAGAATATCTTCCAGAAGGGTCATTCCTTTGATAATCAAGTACCTATGGCCACCCAAAGCAAATGTGGCATAATCATATCAATCCCAAGACATGGTCCTCATCAACAGATTAGATAGATAATGATATGGATTTCCAAGAAGGAAATCTGGTAGTTGGATAAGGATAATGAGTATTAATTATTTTACAAAATTGGTTCCTTATTGATAAGGCCATGACTTATCATCCTCAAGAATGCTAATCCATCAAGAGTAGTTGGACCTCATTCAATGTTTTCTTTCAATGCATAGTTCCCTCTCTCTCCTTTTTTCTATAAATGTAGGCTTTTAAGCCTTGAAAATAACTTGATAATCCCTCTCTTGGGCATGACTAGACTCTACCCAAATTTGATCTTTATAACCTCTTAAGATAAATAAATGATGTTTTTTAGATTTTATTATTCTCGTATAGTGTGTCAATGTCAAATTGATTTGCATATGTGCTAGAAATCTCTCCCTTATCAAATCCTAATCTCACTTAACTACTAGATTATATTGTTTTGTAGGTCATGTTTAGTATTAGATGTCATTTGATTAAATCTAACAAGTGAATACATTAACTGGTTAAGTGCCTAGAGTTAGGCCTTTCCAACACTTCCCTCATGTTTTTATCATTTTATGAACCTTTGCATGAAATATTAATGCATAAACAGTCATTTGGAATTGTAGATCTGATCTCATTAGTGTTTTTTAGAAGTTTAGATAGAGTGGATGAACAATCACATTAGTGGTGTATCACTTCTTTTACATGTTTTAATGCATTATTACCCATTTCTCTCTCCCTTTTCCTAGTTATAATTTATTTTAGGTGATAGATCCAGAAGGAAATCAGCCTTCTCTAGAGGTATGATCCATTATTAGGATACCCACAACCTAGGATCAGTCCCATGTTGTTCTAGATTTGAGTAGAAGACCTAAACAATCCCCTTACTCAACTAGGGAGAAATCTATAATGCCAACAGTTTTGGCATGCCTGATGGGATTCATTGGAACTTGTCTTGGTGAAATTGTAGTTGCAATGATGTTATTCATAAAGAATTTGGTGATCCCAAGCTCAAGCAATTATTTTTGAAAGTCCAGGCAGTTTCTAAGTAAGTTCATTTTCATTACACTATCCTTATGTTGTTTTCATGGTTGTGTATGAAGGAAATCCCTATGTAATGCCTCCTTATCAGCCCTATGATGAATCATACCAGCCTTACCATGATCCATATGAGCCTTTTTATGAGGCCAGTCAGCCTTACCAAGAATTTTTATCAAAACCATGATGAGCCTTATCAAGTTTCCCATAATACTTATTATCAAGAACATGACTCTTACCTTCCTTATGAATGATATCAGTCTCAAGACCATATTTCACCTTTCCCATGTGGTTATGATGTTTCATATGAGCAGTTTTTTATAAAAGAAAAGATGGATGAGATAGAGCTCAAACTTCTTGCATATGCAAGAAAATTATGTTCAGATTCCCAGTATGAAGAAGTGAATGAACGATTTCAAAATGTGTCTAATGATCTATAAGATAGGTATGAGTTTTTGTATTAGAGAAGATGAAGAATTTGGAGAGTCATCAAATTGAGTTGGATCAGTTGTCTCAAGAACCCTCTTGTATTCCTTACCAATCTTCTTGTGTTCCTTATTTTCATAAAGTTATTAACTATGTTTAGTGTGAGCTAATGAATATTCCTAGTTGGAGTTAAGAACCTATTATAGAAGCTATTCATATACCAATTCAAGATCCTATTCAAGAATATAAACCTTCTTATAGTCCCATTTCTTCACCACTTACCCCTCAAGCTCAAGTTATCCATGAGGATAAAAAGGTTTCAGACCTTGATGAAGTAATGAACAAGTGGAAAGAGTAGAATGTAGAAGTTCGCAAAAGTTTCTCTTTCCCTCTTCTTTAAGATTCCCTACATGATTCCATTACCCTCAAGATCCCAAATTATAATCATGATCAACATTCCATGCTTCATACTCCCTCTCAAGCAAATGAATTTCATCACCCTCCCACCATCTCCCTTCTTTAAGAGGAGCCTATTCTATGGGAGATAGAGAAAGAGGTTGCAACTGCAAGTCAAGTTCTTAGGGAATGTGATTAGGATGCTTCAAGTGTGTATAACGAAGATTTAATTAATACTTCACTTGAGGTACAAGTTAAAGCTAAAAATATAATTGATATTGAAAAAATTATCTCGGGTATGCAAGAAAAGGTTGATCTTAATATGGAAGAAATCCATGAGGAATTAATACAAGATGAAGTCATAAATAAAATTGAGATATCTCCACGTAAGAAAGATCAAGATACCATTCAGGCTAATCCTATTCAGGTTGATCAAAGTGAGGAACAAAATAATGATTGACAGCGCTTGGTAAGGATATGTTACCCATTATAAAGCATGATATTCAAAAAATTGATCAAAAGGCACTTATTCAAGATCATGATACAAATTGGGTTGACTATTCAAAGCTCCTTAAAGAGCTTGATGAACTTGCAATAGTTGGTAAGAAGGTTGGAGTCACTCAAGAACAATGCATAGATGAAATATCACTTGACAAGGTTGTAGTGGACAAGCAATATGAAAAAAAACCAAAAGAGAAAAATGAGTTTGTTCTTGTTGGTAATTGGTTTGCGATCAAGGAATCATTTTAGGAGATGTTAAGAGAAATAATTGGCAAAAAGAGTGCCTCTTTAAAGGTCATGTTCAATAAACCCCCTAATTTACAACTTGTACCATCTTTTGTAATGAATGAGTTCATGAATTTCCCTTTTAATCTAGATGGATCATATTTTGTCATGGTTAATTAGGTTAGTTTGTTTATATTTTATCCCAGATAAGTGCTTTATTTGCACATTTACATTGTTAGGATAGTTTCACTATATTTTTGTTTCCTTCCCTATTTTGGTAGAGTCTATTGTCTTTGTAAATCAAGATGTCTCTTGTAGTCATCTCTTATGAGTCCAAGAGTCATGTACATGGTCTAAGTTCAAGCATAGTAGGCATGCTTCCCAGCTAAGTCACCAAAGATGTTGGCCATTTTTGGCCTGCATAAAAATCTTTCAAGGACTGAGCAATGTTCCTAATTGAGAGAAGGATCCAATGATAAATGAGGAAGATCATATTTCTTGAAATGCTTTTGAAACACTTTAAGCAAGATTCAAGTGTAATTATATTTATCTTAGAGAAACAGGTCTATAGAGTAAATGGAGGATCCATATAAGTTTTCATAGGTAATCTTGTAGTTCAGGTTATGGAAAAGTTTACTTATGCTTTAAAAGTTCATGTGAGATTCCAAAGATCAAGCAAAAACTCAAAAGAACAAGTCTAGGAGCTAGGCCATCATTAGGACAACACTCAAAAATAGAATGGTCAACTTGTTTACACATTTGATAAGTATGCTCAGAAAGCCTCACAAGTGCTCAGGTCACGTAGACATGTTACTCTTAGTACCTAGATTATCCCCTACAAGTTTTGTTCCTCTTTTAATTTTTTTATTTGAGATCCAAGCCTTCAAAGTTGACCTAACAAATGAAGGTATTCACATGAAAGTCAAGTTTAAACTTAGGTAAAAATTCATCAGTTCTAAAATTAACAGTTTGATAAAAATTAAATATGGTCTATGAGATGTCATTGATGTGTGTGTGGATGTCAAAATAAATCTCAAGAAAAAAATAATACAAGTTTAAAATTGATGGTTTACAAGATGTCAAATGATGATCATGCAGACGTCAAAGTTAAATTCATGTAAAAAACCATTGGGGCTTAAAATTAATGATCGTATGGACATCAAATATGCTTATGAAAACATCAAATAATGGGAGTGCAGATGTCAATTTTGAGATGTAGCCATTAGGTTTTAAGCAGTGGGTCCCAGGTAGATCTAAAGGCTCACATTTAATCACTCTTCAAGATCAAACAGTGCGTAGATGGTTAAGAAGTCAATGAATCCAAGGAGCTAATGATTCAAGGATAAGTGTCAAAAGTGTGTGGGTCTTGGTAGAAGATCAATGAAGCACATGCATTTGTACAGACAAATAATGGAGTGGACAGAGTTAAAAAATTCAAGGAGCTAAGTCAAATATTGACAGTTAATAAACAAAGGGAAGCTTAGGACATTTTTTGATGAAATTCAAAGAAGATTTTAGACCCATGTAAGGTAAATACATAGGATCCAAGCTTGATGGCAATCCAGGATTAAGCCAGGGTCATATTTCAGAGATCAAGCATCACCATTTGAACTTCATAGAGACAAGATTGGTCTTTTACATCTATTTCAGTCAAAGGTCTACATCTTATTTTCAAAATAGACCAAGCATTGAGCTATAGGCAAACCAATAAATGACATTAATTTTTAATCCATAGTGAATCTGTATTAAAAACAAAATATTATAGAATATATTTTAGAAGGGTCATTCTTTCGATAAATAGGTACCTATGGCCACCCAAAGTAAATATGGAATAATTTTGTTAATCCCAAGATATGGTCCTCATCAACAGATTAGATAGATAACGATATGGAGTTCCAAGAAGGAAACCTAATAGCTAGATAAGGATAATGAGTATTCAATTCTTTTATAGAATTGTTCCCTTATTGATAAGGCTATGACTCAGCATCCTTGAGAATGCTAATCCATCAAGAGCAGTTGGACCTCATTCAATGTTTTCTTTCAATGCATAGTTCCCTCTCTCTTCTTATTTTTTATATAAATATCGGTTTCTAAGCCTTGAAAATAATTTGATAATCCCTCTGTTGGGCATGACTATACTCTACCCAGATTTGATCTTTGTAACCTCTTGAGATAAATAAAGGACTTTTTTAGATTTTATTATTTTGGTATAATGTGTTAATGTTAGATTGATTTGCATGTGGTAAAAATCTGTCCCTTGTCAAATCTTGATCTCATCTAGCTACTAGATTATATTGTTTTGTAGGTCATGTTTAGTGTCAAATGTCATTTTATTAAATATAGCAAGTGAATACATTGACTGGTTAAGTGCCTAGAGTGACACCTTTCCATCATTTCGATCAAGTTTTGATCATTTCATGAACCTCTGCATGAAATACTAATGGATAAACAATCATTTGGCATTGCAAATCCGATCTCATTAGTGTTTTTTATAAATTTAGATAGAGTGGATGAACAATCACATTACTGATGCATCACCTTTTTTACATGTTTTAATGCATCGTTACCCATTTCTCTCTCCCTTTTCCTAGTTAGAATTTAGTTTAGGTGATAGATCCAAAAGGAAGCCAACCTTCTTTGAAGATCTAATCCATTATTAGGACACCCTCAGCCTAGGATCAATCCCATGTTGGTCTAGATTTGAGCAGAGGACCTGAACAATCCCCTTGCTCAGCTAGGGTGCAATCTAGAATGCCAACAACAACCTCTACCCCTTTTATAAATTTATCCTCTATAAATGTGCTGACTAAAAGATGAAGAACTAGTCTTGGACTTTATAACATGGGTTTCCTTTGTTTTCTTCAATTTTTTGGGTAGAGATAGATCATGTTGAATAATAAATTCAATGATTTTGACAAAATTTATTTCTTAATCTTATCAGAGATGTGAAGCGTTTCTATTGAGTTTTTGTAAGCCCCAAATAGTCATTTCAATGTAGCAGTTACAATTAGATCATCATCAATTTTTCCAAAACCAACCTTAGTATACTCATTAGAAATGTTTTCAAACTTATAAATATACTCTCTCATATCCCCATCTTCTCCTAATGATAATATAAATAATTGCATATGACTATCTATCTTTTTGTGTTTTGGATTATTATCATACATATTAGAAAGAGTTTTTCACGTAGTATAGCTATGATGAACGTTTCTAATGTGAATATAAGTATCTCTAGTACAAAAATATTTAATTAAATCTAAGGATTTAGCATCACACATTAAAAAATATCAAGCTTATCCTAAATAGTAGGCAACATAGGATTTATTCTTTTACGATATCCCACAGTTCATTGAATATCAATGACACTTCCATTAAGTGTTTCTAATCAATATAATTTGATATCATTAAATAATCATTATCAGAAAGCAAGTTTTCAATTTTTGGAATTTTCAAATGAAAAATAATTTAAAAAATTAAAATGTGACACACCCATAAAATAACGCTTTTCATAAAAAATAATGCATCTACAGGGTTTTACACTTAACCTCTATGTAGAACATATAAAATATTTTGATGGGTTTTGCACTTAACCACATAAAAAGAAATAAAATTACACCCTTAATTAAACAAAAATACATCTTTGTCACTCATTTACATTCACTTTGTTCGTTAAAACTCTTGTCACTCCTTTACATTCATTTTGTGACTTACCAAAAAAGGTATGTTCCAAAAAGGTTCATTTCTTGTAAAAAGCAAAAGTTGGTTTGACCAAAGGAATGCTTTTGAAGGAATTGAACCTTGGATCTCCAACTTGCCAAGGACCTCACAAGATATCTTTCACCAATGCTCTACAAGCATTTATAAGAACTAAAGAGAGAATATTTTATTTGAACACCTATATTTCTATGTTTGAAAAAAAATAATACTTGCATAGTAAATATGCATTCACTCATTCACCCATGAATTAGATTGTGATAAAAAAAATTTGCTACTTATTTGTGGACCCACTTTAAACCTTGTATTTAAAAATAAATTAATCAAATTTAATTATTAATATTTCTCCATCATGCCATGGATGCTATAAGATGCCTTATTATTGTTGCAAACATCAAATATGCCTAGAATGTCGTACAATTGACACAAAGAGGAGTTGGAGGCCTTACAAACTAAGATTTGAACAGTTTTGGACTTGCCAAAAAGTACATAGAAGATCATATCAAAAATGTCTCAAGTGGAATGCTATTTAATGCATCTATGGATTGTACATTTTCATGGATACAAAACAGTAAAACAAAGCTTAAAACTAAATTTCAAAGTATACAAATTGAAAACAACTACACAAAATACTATTTGTCTTTGCCTGAGCTTTGGAAGGATATATAAGGCAAACATTGGGGTTTATGAGTAATTCAAGCCATACAAAAGAAATATTTAGTGTGTAAAACAACAAATTGAAGCTTTAAATTTGACTTCAAAATCTCATGGGTCGTATAATAGCATACAAAGGATTGTTTTCTGATTTTAGGGTTTTGGATAGCTTTGGAGGCCATACAATACTACATATTTAACTTCCATGCATATTAAGTCAAGCATAATACAAATATATAAAAGAAATATATTACCTTTAAATATCTTCAAATGTCTTCAAATATCTTTAGATGTCTTCTCTCTCTTCCACACAAGTCTTCATGTAGACCTTCACATTCTTCTTCACTTGGCTCAGTTTTCATAGTCACTGACCTTGATACCATTGATAATAGGTGATAATAGGTGAAACTACTTGAGTAAAACCATTACTCATATTACCATAGGTTAATATTGTACCTACAATAGGTAGGTCATAAGCATTTTATTAATCAAAATAGAAAAGTGGGGTGTAATAAGTCATTAACCCTTTATGACCAAAACAAGACACATTTATTGATTTACCAAGAATAGTTAAGTCAACCAACTTTGTAACTATTTAATATCAAACTCTATATGTGAATGTTTACTTGTAAAGCAACATTATTACTTTATTAACTTAACAATCTAAACTATCATTAATACTTTAAAATATGTCCTAACATCTTGTTCATATTTTGTTGACATTTTGGTTCATTGATTTTAATAATATTAAGTTTATTAGCATTTACATATGGTTTTGTAAGTTCATATTTTATTCTACAACTTCAGAAATTAAATACCTCTTGGTGCTACACCCTTGCAATATTTAAGATCATAACAACTGTAGATTATGGTTTTTGTGTCAGCGTATGCATTACTTGTAACCATATTATCAGATAGTATTTGATATGTGTTTTAGTTATATTACATTATAATCAATGTTAAGTCGAATGAAGATATTTTGTAAGCTACACTCAACTAAAATCTTGATAATATTTTGTTTGGTGATTTAGGTATTGAAATGATTTATTTTGTTAAGTTAGATTTCTAATTTTACATGGTAAAACAATATTTTGTAAGAATTTATTTTGTTTTTCATAATTAATACTTGTAATTGAAAAATATATTTACACTTTTTATGAGTTACAGACTAATATCTCTCCAAAAGTCAAACTAGAGGAGTTACTAAGCATTTGTCTTCTCATTTTTAATATTTAAACTATCTGATTATAATACTAAAAATATTTGATTGTTTAAATAGCAAAAAAAAAATCAATGAATTTCACAATTAAAAAATATAAATACATTCATATGGCAATTGAATTTAACCTTTGCAAATTTCAAAAGATTCAAATTATCTTTTATATTTATTTTATTTTTCATAGTAAAAAGAGGTTTTGATAGGAAAAACAATCAAACAACTATTAAAAACCGAAAAAAAAACCAAAAAAACTGAGCACCGTCAACAAGAAATCTACATCTAACAAAAACAACAACATCCAAAACAATTGTAAGGAACCTATCAAGAAAACACAAAAATACAAATTTTCAGTCAAAATTCTCCCAGGCATCAGCGAAGGGGCAGCCAAACTTCAAACAAAGAACCATCTGCCAGAAACAACCTCGAAAAATGAAAATATTTAAAAATTAAAAAATAATATTTTAACACATTTTTTAATGAGATATATAATTAAATTAATCAAATCAATTAAAATACAATTCTTTGGTCTAACTTTTCATTATAAAAGAATTAGATGAATAAATACCTTCAAATTCTTTGGTATAACTTTTCATTATAAAAGAATTAGTTGAATATATACCTTTCAACTTTTGAAATTAAGATTAATATTTCAAATTTGATCTCGGCCACAGACGTTAACAGTAGAGAAAGGTTAAGTTTTATTGAAACTGGCTGTTTTGTTTGCAATTTTGTTGTGCTCTATTATGAGCCGACATTACCTCACCATTTCATTAATAATAATTTTACTGGAGCATTCCAATAGTAAACTTCCCTATAAAATTTAGGACAGCGGCTACACACCTATAAGGGAAGCGGATTAAAACCTAAAAACACGATACGATAAAAAGAATGAAGAAGAATCGCCAATGCCATTGTAAAATATTGACTGGACGCTCTGCGCGCCATGTGGTATAATTATCCTTGAAAATCTGAGTTAGCAGAGGGGCGATCTCAGGACGGGCTTTTTCTTTTGTCTGTGCGCATTGCGTTTTACTTTTTACACTGTTGGGGATGTGTTTATCAAAGTAGGTATTATGGAGGTTACGGAAAAAGGTGTCTGACAGATTCGTAGCAGGGGCATCTTTTTTGCTAGCTTGGGTGGACAAATATGGATCGCGTATTGCCACATTTGAAATTGAAGAGAGAAATGTAACTTCTATTTGAATTTTTGGAAAGCTCGGCCGTATGTCTCTGCTGTGACTTGATGTGATATTGAATTTTATGTTTTGTACGGTAATGACACGCTGCCAACTCTCCACCGTATTATATTGAAAACAACGGCAGGTTAAATTAAGAATCCAGACTCCACAGTTTCACTATCACTGCGTAGCCGATGTTTGTTACAAGCTCTCCAAATGGCTCCTCATCAACTTTAAAGTGCTCAAATTGTTCAGCGTGCTTTAAAAAAGAAAGACAAAGCTAAATTTTCATGATGCAAGAACTACATGCCACAACAACCTTTGATTTAAGTAACTACAAAAAGTGGGACCTTGATATGAAGGTTAGTCTCCAGCGATTATGGCCATGTTAACTTATAGTGTCTCTGCCCTAATTCTTAAATATTTATTAGGATTACAAAATACCTTGTTCATCTTCAAAACACAAAAAAAACATAAATATTTATTAGGATTACAAAATACCTTGTTCATCTTCAAAACACAAAAAAAACAGTTGCCAGCTAGGTCATAAAGGCTCTCCACTGCCTCCCAATCTTTCTTTAAGCCCATCAAGCTAGTTTTCAAAGGAACTTTCCTCGAGTATCTCAATTTTCTCTTCCTGCTTCCGTTTCTTACCCCTTATTCTTTTGCTTGGGCCTTTTTGAATGTCCTTTTATTCCTCCTTGAAATTCTCTTAAAGGGTCTCAATGCTCGAGGTGTAGTTTCTAATAGTAGCTTTACTAATTGAGATCATTTCCTCCACTTTCCTTTTAACAAATTACACTTCCTTTTCTACTCTATCCAGCGTGTTGTTACCCTCTCCATGTCTTCTTTAATTTGGTACATGTCTTGGAATAAGTCCCAATGAACAACATCTTCCTTGGATTTTATTGTGTTGGTGGATTTCTCCTTGGCCATCTACAATTGCATGTCCTTAAAGTATTTTTAAAGCTTTTTTTGTTTTCATTGAATAGACCCTTCATAATACCCATTTGCAGTCTAATGGCTTTCTCCAATTTTTCAATTCTCTCAACCTAGTCTATTTCTTTCCCCTTTTTCTTCTTCCCCTTAGGGATAGGGGTGTACTCACTTGAGTTAGAGCTATCTCCCTCCAAAACTAGGGCATTGAAATGCAAAATATGGGGAGTATCTAGAAGGTCAGGATACACATCATAAACATCTATATGATGGTCATGTGGAGATCACTATTTCTCTTCCCCTTTGGATGACTTCACGCTAAGGTTCAAACCTGAGGTTAACACATACTATTAAGATTGGTCTAGGTTCAAGGGCTTCAAAACATTAGTTTGAGTGGGAAGCCTGGCTAGGCTAGCAAGAATATCCTCCTTCAGATCAAAGCTTGCAACATGGGGGATTTTGATAGAAATAGTTTTAGGAGCCCTAACATGAGGAGGACCTTTTCCCTCAGAATCGCTGATGGATGGCTCCATCGCTTCCCTTGTAGATGATATTTTGTGATTATGCAGCACCTCAATCTTGTACACTTGGCAAACTCAGATCTTGGTTATTCCTCTTAATTTTACACATGCCTTGCTTTCCTAAGCGTCGTATCTGCTCTATCTTTTTCCCCTTAGCCTATATCTTAGTTTGATTAGTCTTATATTGATGACACATACATCATATATTGCCTAGAATGCTTAAAATGTACTTATATTACACCTCTATAAGTTATGTCCCTCTACTTGTTTTACTATTCCTAGACACTAATGTCCAAGATAGGCAATAGCATCGATGTTAATGTCCTACTCCAATGCAAGTGTCTAGTGCCCTAAAGTCATCCAATTTGAAAATGAAATATATTTCAATGGTTCATCTAAGTGATTTAATGTGAGTTATCTCCCGATGGGATTGGTATAAATATAATATCAACCCTCATTCATTCCTCACCTAGCAATCATACCAAGAGACCAAGGCACTTATCAAAAGCACTCTATCAAGCATTCAATTGAACAAAGATTACATTTTTCCACACTAGTAATAAGTAAAACACATTTATAGATTTGAAGTACTAAAGGAGAAATCATAAGGTCTTATTTTCTAAGTTACAAGTTAGGTCACAGTTGTACTTGTTTCACACGTATTTCATGATTCACACATAAACCAAAACATAGGAGAGAACTACATGAGTCTAAGGACATATCTTAGAGTATTGACTATATAAGTAACACCCTTTGATAATGGGGTCATTTTGGGTTAGCTCGACACCATGTGTTTACTAACCTATTTTTTCCTAAGCTTACATTAAAGATGGAAAGCTAGGGTTTTACCATTTCACCAAGAATGATAATCCATGACCCAGATCTAAATGCACAAGAGTGAAGGCAAAGCCAAATCCAAAAGCATCCAGATGGTCGCATCTTGTTTCAGCTGATATTTCATATAGGTCACTAACATAAGATAGTAACATCAAAGCTATCTAAGTACTTTGTTTTATGTCTTTTCTATATCTAGCATAGTTGTACTTTTATTTATAATTTATCTCAGTTTAATAAATTTAGTATATGGTACATCTGAGTTTAACATTTAATTTGCCTACTATAGATATGATATTCACCCTTGTGTTGTATCATTTCTATATCTATGTGAACATTGTGGAGTTTTCTTTAAAAGCTCCACAACCTACCAAAAGGTAAAATCCTTCGTATCTTTCAAAAGAAAACTATATTTCAAAGCAACCAAAGCATGAAGATTTGACTAATACTGCTAATATTGATGGGGTATATTTCTACCATCTCCAAATTGATAAGAATAAGTGGGATACAAATTATGAAACTACATTCCTTGATCAATTGGGACATACTATGAATGGACTCATATACTCTCCATTGATGCAAGAATCCCACATATACATTTGGTTACCTATTGCTTGTAGTACACATGTGACCAAAACCATATGGATACTAGACCATACACCCCATTTGAAATTAAAGTGTGTATAAGATTGGCTAGTCAAATGTCAAGCCAAGTTGAATGCTACAAATATGTGCATTACCTTTCTTAATAGGGACATAAAGATTTGTATACCACATGATGGATATGATTATCTACCCAAAACATTAGCTTCAGGAAAGCTATTGGACAAGTATATTAAAGCACATGCAATCCATTGTTATAAATAACACTTGAAAATTTTCACAAATGCTCCTAAGTCTTTTGCTGATGAGGACTTCCTTGATTGGAACTCTTAAAAACCCAAAATACCAAAAAAATAAAAAACATTCAAAAATTCAAAAACATTTTTGAAACCTACATGTTCTATTAACTCCTTGGCATCCATTTGTTAGTTCCATATTGAGGGATAACATATCATTTACTCCTACATATACATATACAGGTATACATAAATACATGATTCTATGCACTTATGGGTGTTGGGATTTCTCTCTACCCATATTGCCAAGACTTTGAGGCATCCATCTTCTATGATATTGATACACATAGGTTATATGATTTGATGATTACTCTACACTATCATGATTGAGCTTACATATGTAATTACACATGCCTTATCCATGCTTATATATTGTACATGGTACTTGATATGCTATGCATTGGACATTTTTTGCTAACACATTTTATCCATGAGATATTATGACATGTTTATGCTTGTTGCTTATGCTTTTTCTATATATGCTTCCTTGAGTGTTTTGCCTTTCTATTATCTTACTTGTTCAAGCATTTGAATATGCTCCATTGTATGTGGCCCCTATGCCTATGTTTGCCTTCTTGGACTTTTGAATATTTCATTACTTTTTGTATGGGCATTTAAATATGTCATTCTTTGATTTTTGGACACTTGACTAAGTCATGTCTATTTGATTTTTTGGCATTTGAATATGCCCCTTATTTTTGGTTTCCTTGGACCATTACCTTTTGACTTGCTTTTGAGTGAGTTTATGTGTATATTTATTTGCTTGTTGATCTTATACTGATACTATCTAGATGTTTCCATGATCTTTCTCATGCATCTTAGGCCTACATGTGATCATATTTGTTCTATGTGCTTCGATGATACATTTACCTAGACATATTTTCTTAGATTCCAAAACCATTACACATACTGATACCTCACAAAATTTTATGAACTTTATGGAACCAATATACTACAGTTGTTGGTTCACCTTTTGGTATGGTTGAGGTGATTAAATCACTCAATATTTCTAAGTTTTCAGGCTGGACTCGATCATCTAACCTCATCAGGTTATAAGTATCATTGGATTACATGGTTGAGCTAATCTCAACTACTAGGTGACAACTCACCTTCACTCTAAAGTTGGGGCATATGCCTTATATATATTCACCTTAAAGATTCATCTATATTTATCCTAATCTTAGTTTTAGAGCCTTATAATGATACATCTTTTATAAAATAACTTGCCAATAGGCAAGGCCATTACATCGACGCACATGTACTCTTAAACCTTGCTCTTTCAATTTCAATACATTTTAAGTACTTTTAACCCAAATTATATGCACTTATCTTACACTACAACATGCTCTTGGTTGTAGGTTAGTTACCAGTAAAGCACTCAAATTCATCTCAAGCAAAGATAAGGTGTGCATACATACCCAGGTACTTATTTATTTCTTTTAAACTAGTAATTTCATTACTAGATTAAAGGGAGGAAATGTAGATGATATTTTTTGATTATGTATCACCTCAATATTATACACTTAGAAAACTTAGACCTTGGTTTTTTCTCTTAGTTCTACACATGCATTGCTTTCACAATTCTCACATTTACTCTATCTTGGGCCCCTTGGCATATCTCTTAGTTTGACTAGTCTTATATTGATGACATAGACATCCTATCTTTCCTATAATTCTTAAAATGTAATTATCTTACACCTCTACAAGTTATGTCACTGTACCTATTTTACTACTTCTTGGACACTAATGTTTAGAAGAGATAGTAGCATCAATGTTACTATCCTACCCCGATGCAAGTTTCCAATGCCCTAAAACCATCAAATTTTTAAAAATAATGTATTCCAATGGTTATCCAAAGTGTTTTAATGTGAGTTATCTCCTAATAGGATTGGTATAAATACAATACCAACCCTCATTCGTTCCTCACCTAGCATTCAGACCTAGAGACCAAGGCACTTATCAAAAGCACTCTATTAAGCATTTAATTAAATAAAGCTTACCTATTTTCACACCAGTCATAAGTACAACACATATACATGTTTGAAGTAATAAAGGAGTAATCATAGGGTCTTATTTTCTAAGTTACAAGCTAAGTCACTATTCTACTTACTTTACATACATTTCATGATTCACATATAAGATAACATGTAGGGGATAATTATATGAGTATGAGGCCCTCTTCTAGATTATCAATTATATAGGTAATACCTTTTAAGAATGGGGTCATCATGATTCAGCTCGATACTATGTGCCTACTAACCTATTTTTCTCTAAGGTCACATTGAATATGAAAAGCTAGGGTTTTACCATTTCACCTAGAGTGACAATCTATGACTTAGATTTGAATGTACTAGAGTGAAGGAAAAACCAAACCCAAAAGAATCCAAGTGGTTACATCTTATTTTATTTGATATTTCATATAGGACACTAGCATCAAAATCAGACAATAGCATTGACACAATTGTCTAGGGTTGATGCAATTATCTAGAGAGAAAAAGACACCAGATCTAGAATTTGAAAACTATTCTAAAACTATATTCCAGCTTGTTTCACATCCATATCTACATTAGCATTAGATCTAGCTAATAAATTTGTTTTATGTCATTTATAAATCTAGCACAGTTACACTTTCCATTTACATCTTATTTGAGTTTAATAAATTTAATATATGGTACATATGAGTTTAGCATTTAATTAGCCTACTGTAGATCTCATATTCACCCTTGTGTCCTATCATTTATCTATCCTTAACCCTATCTTACCAAGTAGGATCCTAATACAAATTAAGGTTAAACACCCATGTTTGATGACATAAGGGGGTAGGGTGGGGCTTAGGATTATTCAAAATGATGGCAAGCTGGGTAGTTTGGGAAAAAAGAAATATCAAGGCTTGATGAATTAGATACTCAATTTCCATTCTTGAAATTCAAAGATAGAGTTATTTAAGGATAAGAGGATGAAGAATGATATGGTCATCATTTTTTATGCCTAAAATGTTTAAGCAAATAAAAATGGTAGTAATAAAGTTTTTTGAACCTACCTTCTAAGGTGAAATACTTCATGATCTGATGACATACTTATCCCCATGGAGAGGGATGTCAGGCCTCAATTATTCCATCGTCCAACTCATGGATCCTTTCGTTATCCTTAAAAAATTTGATCTCCTCATTCTTACATCTTCTATCCTTATAAATTTTAAGGCCATCAGTGTCCATACTAGTTACACTTGAAATAGTTTCTTCAAATATCTCAATGGAAACACCTCACATGTTGATTATCCTATTTTCCTAAGATTTTTAAAAGTATAAAAAAAGTCATGGATCATGACTCTTAATCCATTCAATGTAGTTCCTAGTGCCTCCTCTCTTAAGAATGTTCTAGATAGTAGCATTACATTTGACACCTTCATTGGATAAAGATTCAATCCTTAGACAATCACTCCCTTTGTTTCTTCAAAAAATAGGGTATCCATTTCCCCTCTTTTAATATCCTTGTTGACAAAAATATAGATTGATTGGGTGGAAATGAAAAAAGATTTACGAGGCATTTGGGGCTCAACACTCATAAAACATGTTCAAGGCCATAACTTACCATAATGTATCATAAGTGGTAATTATTCCAACACACTTCCTTTCCTAATATTAGATTCTAAGTGGTTTTTGTATGGAGCAATCTAACAATCTCGGTTCTCCCTTGCTTGACAATGATCATCCACCTAACTTCCTCATTGTGCATCTAGAGACATCTAGATTTGATTAACATTGTTGGAGTAATATAATTTATTCTAGCTTGGTTCGATAAATTAAATACTTCACAAGGGCTTAGGTACCAAGGATTTGACCTTGGATTCATTATTTAGAATGATATTAATGGAGGGGGAGAGATACTTAACCATGGTCCATTTATTAAGGTTCAAGCTGGAGACACCTAGGTTGGAAAACCAATCCACCCCATTGTTACCTTGTGTGTGTGTGTCTGTGTGTTTTATGGAGGTCTCCTTGAAGCTCTATAGAGGACTTAATGCTTTTAAGATAAAGTTGTTTATGCTCCAACTAAGGATTGAGATTCCTTTGAGACAGTTTATTATGTTTTGGGAAGACCCTTAAATGACCAAAAATCTAATATTATTTTCCTTAGCAACCAGGATACCCCATAAAGCCACACTAGATTTCACCCCGTTATTAGTTTGAATTTCTAGAAGTCTTGCATAGGCTATTATGAACTTTCCATTTTTATCTATGATTACTCCTCTACTTTCTCTACATGGATTACCTTTTTACATTCCATAAAATTGAGATTAGCTCATAGGGTGAGATATTTTTTTCCATTTGATCAAGTTCATGTTCACTTTTATATTATCTCTATTAGTTTATTTCGACATGTAAAGCTATAATTTGTGAATAATAACTTCCTTTTACTTTGTCACTTTAGCAAAACCATTCCTTCTGATGGAGGACATATTCTCCTTGATAGAAGAAATAATAAATGATCTCTCTCATGGTAAAATTTTTGTTATTCTAAAAAATATTAAGGTTTCTCTCTTACCAGATACCCCAACAAAAGTGGGGTATAAAAATATTCCACAATGTTTTAAGGATGGGGGATAAAAAGGGTTACACCATTGAATAATCATTTTGTAAAAAGAGTTCATACTAACCTAACAAAAATTAAACATAGATAAAAATAAATAAAAACATAAGTGAGAAGGGACAACATAGGAAAAGATATAGGACCGACTCAATGTCAGATTATCACATAACACATTTATTCGATAGGAAGAGACCTCTACACATAAGGTTATCCATAGAAATGATCTTATTTTTAGTTCCTAGATAGAAAAAGAGGTTTAATTCATGGATGATGTCATTATCCTAGAAGGAACTCCAAGGGAAGCCATTCATAACTAGGTTAAGTTCCACAAGTTAACCAAATTTAATGTTGTAAGACTCATCCTCCAAACTTTACCAAACTAGTTCATCTTATTTTAGAGGTTTAAAAATATGGAAACTTTTGAACATCTCTTGAATATAATGTAGACAAGATAACTCATCCTAGTTAAAGGACTTTAGAGAAAGAGTTATTCAATATTTTCTTCCATTTACGTATTCCCAATAATCCTTGACATTTTTTCCAAATAAATCTTATGAGTCTGGGGCCAAGTGTTTTCTTGGGAGTAGTGGCACTTAGAGATTCACTGAGAAGCCAAGTGTAATCACCTAAAAATGACACTTGAGTGTTAAGAGTGTTACTTGAGATCACTCATCCCTAGCTTAACCCTAGACCTATCTTAGGGCCTATTTTCACATTTATCCAACTTTTGTGTGGGCCATAGGCATCCCTATACATCCCTAAAGTAGTAACATATCCTCATCTTGACATCCTATCCCTTGGTGCCTTAGGTTATGCCACATGGACACTAGTGCCATATAAGGCATATTAATACCACATGACATTAGTGTCCCAATTTCAGCACTATTATCCTTTTCCCTCCTTTTCTACCAATGGATATCTTTTAAAATAAAAGACCACCTAGGTTCGGCCTATATCTCTTTTAAGACCCTCACAAGCACTTACACAATATATACACATGAATTTTATACTTATAACCACTAGATAGAAATCAAATGCAAATTACACATACAAACTCAGAACAAGTTATGCATAATCAAGGTTATCAATCCCTTTTCTACCTTACTTCTGAATACAACCATCTACAATATTCCTAAGCTCAGATTACTCAAGTTTATAGTCTTAAGCACATTCAAAGTGCTCAATCCAACATTTATGCTATCTTCATTTACACTTGCACTAGCACTTAGGTGGGGAGAACTACATCATGATTGATCCCTTTTCATAGTATTGGTATATAGGCAACTTTCATCACATCAGGGTGTTGAGGATGTCCAACCTCCCCATTGATAACACACTTCACTACTTGTTTTAACAAGATGCCCTAACAACATGTAGTATTAAGGTTTTCACATAAAATTAGTTAAAATAGGTCATCTACAAAGATCCAAAATTCGTGTGCACAAGAATGAGCTTGGTAGACCCAAACATAGGTGCACCCAAAAGTTTAGAATAGTTCTATACAAAGGACACTATTACCAAAATAGGTATACTAGTACCACATAAAAATTATATCCAATTAGGGAGATACTATCTAGGAAGGGTTTTGACACCTAATTCCTATCCATGACACTCAAATCAGCCTTGCTCTCAGTTTGCACCTTCCAAATCTCATGTTTCCAACTAAGTAATTATTTATTGATATTTTTAGAATGGTCAAATTAAGTCAATTATGTTGCAAATTAGTGGCTATATTTATTGCATATTCATACCCTAATTTACTATACTCAACCCCTTTAATAACTTAGGATTTACATTCACTAAGTCCTAAATAATTAAAACATTTGGTGAACCTGACTTACTTATATCACATTATTTAAAAACCCTAGTGCACCATTAGGGTTTGAATTCTTATTTTTAAAAAATACTCAATTTTAACTTGTAGCCTATCATCATGATTATCATGATGGATGCCATTCTCTACTTTTTGGCACAAAGTCTTGTGGTTTGTCTACCATGCTTATTCCTTACCATTTATATAAAAATACACATGTATGTCACTCTTCTCATGGATCATGTTATAGTTCAAATTAATTTACATATTGGTCCTCCTTATTTTGAGTCCCTTTCTTATGAGGATCATTACTACATGGCTCACTTTGGGTTACCTCTAGTTAATACTTGATGACAAAGATCTTAGAGGACTCCTTTTGTTTTGCCTACACCTAGACCAGTTGATTATATATGCTCACATCCTGTATCTACTAATCACCCTTGGAAAATATTATATCCTAAAGGTCAAGCTATTACTAGATGAAACAAGATACCTCCTCAACCTATACAAGAACATCATAATCTTACCATCCCTCCTTGTCCCCAACACACCATAATGATACCTAGATATCAACATAGATCATTTGATATTGTGGATCAGTTGAGAAATACATTGACTAAGATCTCTATATTGGAATTACTTCAATAGGCAACAATTTTCAAAGATTTTTTTTCAAGCACTCAATCATACATCTTTTATCTCATGACATATAGCCAACTTAATTTGCATCTATCATGAACACTATCAAGGACATTGAGGATGTTATATATTTTTCTAATGAAGATTTACCATCACAGTCATTTCTTGATCTGAATTCACCATTCTTCATTCAAGCATAAATCAATACCACCATTATTAAATGAGTTCTAATTGATAGTGCTTAAGGACTTAACATATGAAACCTCACATTTATACAAACTATGGGGGTCGATATAACATCCATTTAGAAGACATATAATGATATCAAAGGTTTTTATGACATTCCCAAACAAACATTGGGTTCTATTACATTGGATATTATAGTTGTGACAAAATCCATATATACATATTTTTAGGTGATGCCTAATCATTTTCACTACAACCTATTACTTGGGAGACCTTGGATACATGATACAGAGGCTGTACCCTCTACCTTGAATAGATGCATTAATTTTTTACATGATAGATAATTATACACTTGTCCAATAGATAATCAACCATTCAGATACTATAGAGTCATCAATCTTACCACCCTAAGTACATCTTCAGATGGGACACCTCATGTTATTATAGAGTCCCCACCTTACAATATTCTAATTGAATAAATGCATACATATGAGGTTGGGAAATCCATAAATACTATTCCTACACCTATTCCTAATCCACCTACAACATAATTACCTTCACCAATGATGGAGGAGGGCCCTCACACAATATAGCCATCTCCACCCATGGTGGATGCTAGGATTATCACAACATAATTACCATTAATTTTAAATCGGAAGAAGTATACATCCATAAATTTGATACGAATTCCTATGACACCACAAAGGATAATCCAACACCCATTGACATTGATGACTATTTATGTGGATTGAGTTTCACACCAATGGGACCTGTAGAGTACATAGATGATTCTAAGGCACTCATGCCTTTTTCTACATCGACTACACCATTAGTTCATAGTCTTAAAACTATAGGTTCACCTATTCATTTATAATTAGAGGTGGATCCCTCCATTCACTTAGTATATATGGTTACACCTATGTATATAGACCCATTTATATATATTCAAGTAGGTAGTTTATAAGATAGACCACACCATATTCTATAGATATTACTTGAGAGAGGATTAATGGCATTACCCATAGTTAATCATATATTTGTTAGAATATTATCATAGTAAGAAGGTCAACCCTTTTGTAATTTTAATAAGCTTACAAGACATGATATAGATACATGGTTAACATTACAACATAAGTTGAATATGTTCAAGGCTCAAGGCACTGGTTAACTTATACAACCTCCACCTCCATAGGTACAAGCACCATGATAGAATCATTATCAACATAGATACTCACATGATGATGCATTGACTATCCAATTTTTGTTGTAAATAGATACATCCCCCATGTTGATACAAGTGATGATTCTGATCCTAATACTTGCACCTTGGCATTTTTACAACACATAGGATGTCATGAAAATGAGCTATAACATGCCATGCATTGTCAAGATTCATAAGACATATCAAACTACCAATTACATATGGCCCCAAGGTGGCTAATGTATTATTATTTATCATGATTAGGGGTACTCAGATACATGTTACACTTGGTAGTACATGGTTATAGGTGATGGATGCCACAGTTGATCGATAAATAGATGTTTGACATTCAGTCACTAGGGACACATGGTCCACATTCTAAATGATAACACAAATGAGAACCAAAAGTTTCATACAAATATTCCATGGTCTAATGTGGTTTACCCTAGGAATGTATATGAGGCATATTAAATAGTAGAGTAGCATGCTATTTGGATGTAAGAAATACAAACTAATGTCAAGGATAAGGCTAAACTAATACATATAACATGGTATGATGATCATGAAGATGAAAAATTATTTGAGTTTAGATAGATCTAGTATATGACACTGGATGACCTCCCACATGATCCACTATTTGATTATCCACATCCCATGGGTGTGATCTTGTGTCTATAGATACATTTCATTTTAGTTGTACACTATCTCATTTATTTTTAGCATTTAATTATACATAGTTTCCTTATTTATTGCTTCTTGTATACATATTCATGTTCATGTTGCTTTTACATAGATTATATATAAAAAATATAAAAATAATATAATATGTCAAAAACAAAAAAACATTAAAATAATTAATCAAAAAATAAAAATTATAGATTGTATGCATTTTCATGTTTATACTTCTTGTACTTGCCAGACACTACATATGCTAGCTATCTTAGTATAGTTAGTTTTTATCATACATACATGCTTCAGTTATTCTTGTTGAGTGCTTGAATATTTATAAAAGACTCATGCCCACTACACATATCCTAATTTGCTACCATCTACCCACTAGGGGCATATACATAGATACATGGGTTTTTCATTTGATATATTCACCCATTTGGGGGCATCCTATACATAGTTTTGATTTCTAGGTTAGATATTTATAAAGTCTACATCATAGATTTAACATTGTTATATATTGATATTGATCATCCTACAACTACTTAGATCTTTTTCTGAATACTACTACTTTATACTGAACTTATGTACATCTTAGCTCTTATACAAATTTATACCACATGTTCATGCATAATTTCATTTCTAGCTTTCCTAGTTTAGACATGATTATGTCTCTATACTACTTCTATTCAAGGGAATGTGAATATGCCATTTATTTATGGATCTATGCCACTTCTTTTCATTATATGTATACTTTGGACATGTGCCCATGTCCTTGTGTGCACCTTTTTGATTTTATATGAGGACATTTAAACATGTTATTCGATGTGGCTCTAAGCCAACTTGCTTGCTATTTATGTACATGGATATTTAAACATGTCCTTGTATGTCATTATTTCTCATATTTAATGACATGTGCTCATGTCCTTTGTATTGTGTCCCCTTGGCCTACTTTGTGTGCATCATGTGTGTTGTATGTATGCTTTCTTGTATGCATCATGGCCATTACACTTGTCTCCTGCTTACAAACTCTAGTTTTAAATGCCATGAGGGATATCATGTATATCCCCTTCCTAATTGGGTGTCGAGATGGACATCATGCCCCATCCCCATATGTAGTCACTTAGTTATTACTTAGATTTATTGTTCATATACATTATTACATTTATCTTGATATCCTTGTGAATTCTAGACCTAACATACATCACACATTACACACTTATAATCAGACTATCTTACATTTTGATGTTATGTATGTAGATTATATTGTTTTATTACACATATATCATATATGCTCCATCTAACACACATTTTGTAGAGTGTTTTATTATATAGATAGTTCTTGCATAGGTTCAACAAATCCCCATAAAAGAAGGGGAACTCATAAGGGTTTGCCATATAGATGGATATCCAAATGCACTCAAAGTACAATTTTTAGCATATAGGCTCAAAATATAAAAAATAATTTTAGGAAAACATAGTGGGAAATAGTGACACATAGACCAATTTTAGTTGCATAAAATAAAAAAAGTTAGACATTAGCATCCAAATTGGGACACTAGCACCCTATGGCACTACTATCTAAGATATGGCGCTATTGTCTAGTAGCCTTAGTTTTATAAAATTCCAAATTGGCTAGAAAAGCACAATAAGTATAGTACAAGTTTAGACAAGTTCAGTTATAGATTACCAATTTTGGCTCTGTTTAACCTAGATTCATATTAATTTGCTCAAATTAGAGGCATCATGTATAGTATGATCATTCATGTTTCAATTTAGATACTTAGATATAAAATATTTCAACTCCATCTAGAATCCATATGTTTAGATATAGGATTTGATGGCATGTTCATAACACATTATTTTTGTATGCTCACTTATACACTAGTTGATCAGATGGAATGACAAATCCATGTCATTTGCTATGTTTTATACATTAGACACCATGTTCTAGGTTATACACCATATTCATGTCTTTATCCATCTATAGTGGTTGACATTATTAAGTGTCCCAAAGCCACCTAATATTCTCAAATGACTACAGAGCTAACATAGATAGTTACACATCTCTAGTTACATTACACAGTTTTAATTTTATATGCATCTACTACACATGGGTAGGCAATGATGGAGTCATATCTTAATTGAGTTATTGATACACCTACATAAAAGGGTTGGACACATCATCAATCCAATCCAAGCTATTCACATGTTGTGATTTTAAGAAAATTACTTAGATGTTCACACATAATTATTATATATCACATAGAATAGATAAAGATAAGAGATCACACAATAATAATTGATAGAATAATAGAATATTAAATAATATAGTAGATCCACTTCAAGGGGGAAACCTCCACAATAATGAAATAAGAGCAGAATACTTAATATCATGGTCAAAGACTGACCACTACCTCTTATATATAGTCTACTTATCCATGGTTATTTCTTAGGCCAACCTAACTACAAACATATAGAAATGTAACAAGAATATAAAAGAGATATGCAAGCCATAATTAGGCCACACATATCCCTAGACACACTAAAGGTTAAAGGTGTAGCATCACCATACCATTCAAAACAATGTTGTCCTCAATGTTGAATCAACTCTGGATATTGTTGCACAAAAAATTCATCCTCCCAGGTGGCATATTCACATGGAAGATTCTTCCATTTGATCAGGTACTACTTAATTTCTCTAGATCACAAATAATTTTTGTACATTTGAAGGATCACTTTAGGATCAAGAATAACTCTATGTATAGTTACTTTATTCAGGCATGATACATGAAATACTGGATGTATATGAGTGGATGAAGGAAACTTTAACTTGTAAGCCACACTAGTAATTTTTTGCAAGATTTGATAAGGCCCATAATACTTAGGGGACATCTTTTTATCCTTTTTATGTGATCTAAAGACATTTGATTATATGACTAAAAGTGAACAAAGACCCAATCACCAATGTCAAAATGCCTCTCACTCTTGTGTTGATATGTATACTGCTTCATGCAATTTTGGGTTGTGGCTAAATTTTCATGCAAACTTGTAAGGACCTCCTATTGATGGTGAATATGATCCTCAACTGCACAAACCTTAGGATGGATTTTCAAGGTAGAAGTGATGGATGGAGGGTGGCATCCATACAAGGCCACAAAGGGAGATATTTTGGAAGAGCTATGAACATAAGTATTATACCACCATTCAACAAGTGGTAACCAATGAACCCATTTATCCTATTTATTAGAAACAAAACAATAGAGATATTCTCTTAGACATTTGTTGACTACCTCAATTTTTCCATCTGATTGAGGATGATAGGATGAGATATGAACCAACTTGCTGCCCAAACATATAAATAATTCATTCCGAAAATTACTAGTGAAAATGGGATCTCTATCACTGATAATGATCTTAGGAGTACCATGAAAATTTTAAACTGTATTGAGAAAAGTAGAAGCTACTGTACTAACAATAAATGGCTAGGATAAAGAACAAAAATGAGCATACTTATTAAGATGATCCACAACCATGATAACATTTTGACCATTAGATCTTGGTAACCCTATAATGAAATCCATAGACACCTCTTCCCAATGCTGGCTAGGGATGGATAAAGACTAATGAAGACCTGGGGTTTTGATGGTTTCACCTTTATTTTGTTAATAGATCATACATTCAACCACATATTTTTGGACATCCCCATTGAATCCTTCCCGAAAAAAAAATTGCTTGATTCTATGATAAGTTTTTAAAAATCTTGAATGACCCCCAAGTGGAGTTGCATGAAGTTCTTGAAGGAATTTTTGTTTGAGAAGAGAATTATTACATAGGTATAATCTATATTTATACTATAACACATTACCTTTCCATGTTAATTTTTCAAATCCACACAAACCTTGCAGAAGATTTTGAATCAAATCATGGGTAACATTATCATTTTCCCATTCTAATCTTGATTCATCTAGCCAATCTACCTACCAAATGGTCATGGTGCATAGGAATGCCTCAACTGATTCATCCCTCATGAATAGTGTATCTGCCACCACATTTTCCTTGAATTTCTTGTAGACTATTTCAAAATCATAGCCTTACATCTTAGTTACCCATATTTATTATTCTTCTAATGATAACCATTGTTCCAAAAAATATTTGAGACTATTATGATTAGTCTTTACTTGAAAGTGATGACCCATCAAATAAGGTCTCTATTTTTTAACTATATACAAAATGGCCATCATTTCCTTCTCATAAATGGGTTGAGCCTATTTTTACCTTTCAGTTAGCAACTTTAAAATGTAAGTGGTCTACCTTCTTGCATGAGCACATAACCCATGCCATATCTAGATGCATCACATTCAACCACAAAAGTTTTAGAAAATTTAGGAGTGGCCAATACTAGAGTGGTGCACATAGCTAGTTTCAATTATTTAAATGCCTTGGTAGCTATATCAGTCTAATGGAAAGAGTATTTATTAAAAAAAGAGGTGAGTGGGGCTATAATGCTACCATAATTTTTTACAAACCTATGATAGTAACCAGTTAGCCTCAAAAATCCCCTTAGTTGCTTGAGTGTCTTAGGAACCAACCAGCCCACCATTGCTTGGATTTTTTTAGGATCCAGTTTCAATCTTTCATGTGAAATCATATGACCCAAATACTAAACCTCATGAGCTCCAAAAGTACATTTGGAAGGTTTGGCATACAACTAATGTTATTCCAAAATTGAGAGTACCTATTTCACATGTTGCAAATGGTCTTCCCGATTTTTATTGTAAATACAAATATCATTAAAAAACATCATAAAAAATTTCCTAAAAAATGGCTTAGAAATAGTATTCATCAAAGTCTAAAAGGTGGATGGTGCATTTGTTAGATCAAAAGCCATAACCATAAACTCATAATGACCCTCATGAGTTTTGAAAGCTATTTTGGGTATTTATTCATCATGGATCTAGATTTGATGATACCCAAAACACAAATCTAACTTGGTAAAATAAAGAGCACCATGTAATTCATATAGTAAATCATTAATGATAGGAATATGAAACTTATCTTTGATAGTGTACTTGTTTATCTCTTATATTTAGGGCACATCTTCCAAGTTTCATCTTTATTTCTTAGCATGATAATTGGTGAAAAATATTCACTTTGGATATGGAAAATGATTCTTGCATCCAACATCTCCTATACCATATTTTCAATTTCAATTTTATAGGAATAGGGATACCTAGATGGCCTGATGTTGGGTGGTTTACTACAAATAATAAGTTTGATGGCATGATCATACATGCAATTACGTAGAATTACTTTTGGGATGTCATCAAAAACAACAAAATGGGCATCAATCATTTGTTGTAGATTAAGAGGTGTAGATGACTGAGTTGGCTAGAATTCAATGGAGAATAAGTGAGCTACAAATCCCTTAGCACCATTACATAAAATCTTGGTCATTTTATGGGAGCTAAAAAATTATGTAAATTTATCCCTTAATCCCCTTAGCTCAAATGTACTTCCCTCAAAATGAAAATGCATGAATAATTCCTAGAAATTCATATCAATAGTGCACAAAGTGGTGAGCCACTATACTCCCAAAATAATGTCAGCTCCACCCATGAGAATAGCATACATAAGATAATCTAACAGGTAGTCTCCCATAGCTAGCTTATTACTATGGAATTTTACTGAACAACTGGTAGTGGCATCATCTATAATCATGACCTAAAATTCTAGAGTGAGATAAATGAAATAGTTTAAACAAGTAACCAACTTACTATTGATGAAATTGTGTGTGCTCCCAGAATAAATCAATATAGTGACCTTCTATTTATTAAGGAAACCCACCACCTTAAGAGTTTGGGGAGTAATAATACCTGAAAGGGCAGGATAGGAAATAATAAGCTAAGAATCTTTATATTCCTCCTCAGGCCTCCATCCTCACTAGTTGCCACCTCATCATCTTCATCCTCATTGACACATTCAATGTAAAATAGCTTCTTTTCAGCACAATGATGCCCTTTTCTCAATTTTTTTTTCTAACCATAACACAACCCTTTGGCTCATTTCTCCTCAATTTACTGAGGTATCAATCTAGTGGGTTGAGGAAATGATGGTGCTGGAAAGGTGCAATCATGACTATTAGTGAAATTTTTCCATTTAACCATATATATTTTTTCTATTGCATGCCCTTGGGATATCTTCTAATATAGATGATATATTAAACATACAAACCTACAATTGGATGCTATCTTTGAGTCCACCCAAAACAATATCGATCAAATTTTCCTCAGTGATGTATTCCACTCGTAAGGATAGATTCTAAAATTGATGAATATAATCCTTCATAGTTATAGTTTGACATAGTTTGGCTAACTGGATGAAGTATTTATCAGAGACATTATTTTAATAATAATCCAACAACTCATCATTTAAAATATACTATGTAACAAGAGAACCATTCTTTTTCTTTTGAGCACATAACTAGCGATACCAAATCAACTGCTCAGGTTCCATATATAGAGAGACCACTATCACCTTATGAAAACTATGAGTTTAGTGTAGATCAAATAAATTCTCAATTTGGGTAATCTAAGTGAGAGGATCCTTACCATAAAAATTATGCATGTCCACTTTTTACAACATTGGTTTCACACTAGGATTGGAGTTGTTAGTGTTGAGAGGAGGAAGACCCGAATGATGAAGTGGAGGGTTGTTTGGCTATAACTGAGATGAAATGGTAGACAATTGTGTAGTGATCTAATGAAATTGAGTGTAAACCCCATTAATCTCTCCATGCATCCATAAAAAATCATTTTAAACTAAAATAAAGTCATCCTACCACACCAAGCCCTTTTTGTCAACCTTAAGTTGAGAAAGCAACATATATGAAGTTCTATATTTTATGTCATTCCTAAGAGTCTTAAGAGTTTCTTTCCTCCCTTTTTCCCCTTGATTAGTAGGACCCACCATACAAAAACCCTAAGAGGGTTTTTACCCCAAAAAAAAGTGTACTAGGAGATGGTACCATTGTGATTACCTCACCAAGATGAATTTAATGACTGATTTTACGCACTAGGGTGAAAAATTTTGGTACCAAAAAAGTGTATTGATAGAATATACCATTGTGATCATCTTATTGAGATGAATCTAATGATAAAAATTATGGAATTTTTAATTTTTTTTCAAAAAAACATTTCAAAAAATATTGACATACAAAATTAATTCTTCCCATATTACAAGTTATGTTTTTTTCTCCCTCTTCTCGTAGAAGTCATGCCTACCTAGATGTAAAAAAAAAAATCACAGGAAACTTTCCCAAATCGAAGTTCTAATACCACTTTTAAGGAAACTACTTCAATGATCACATAGAATTATTATATATCACATAAAATAGACAAAGATAAGAGATCACACAACAATAATTGAAAACAGAGTAGAATAATGGATAATATACTAGAGCCACTTCAAGGGGTCAACATCCACAACAATGTAATAAGAGTAGAATACTTAATATCATGATTTAAGACCAACCACTACCTCCTATATATAGTCTACTTAGCCATGTTTATTCCATAGGCCAACTTAACTATGAACATAGAGAAATATAACAAGAATATAAAAGAGGTATGTAAGCCACAAGTCAACCACACATATCCCTAGATATGCAAAAGGTTAAAGGAATAACAATGATCCACCAAGTAGGGGTTGGTAATGATAAAATAAAAATTGGATTGAGTTCTTGAACTACCTACACATGTGGATTGAGCAAGCCATAAGATCAACCCAAGCTATTAACTGATTAATCACTATATACACATACACACATAGGTTGTCACCAAGTTTATGTATTGGTTCATGTACTTATTAAGATGTATTCATTCCTTTCTTCTCTCTTATCTCTTTACTTAGTTTGATCTCTTTATTAAATTTTGTCTTTGATTTTAATATTTGATAAGTAAGGATTGGTCTATGCACATTTCATTTATAGGACACCCAATAGAGCATGCTTGACATACTTAGATCTAGATTCACAGGCTTCACCTCTTAGGTAATTCCAAGTATTCTTATTTTTCCTTTATCCTAGTCATTTCTCTTTGCTGAATTTATAGAATAAATTTGGGGGGGGGGGAATGTAATCAATTAAAAAATACACTTGAGTGTTAAAAGTGTTAATTGAGACCACTAATCCCTAGTTTAGCCCTAGACCTATCTTAGGGCATATTTTCACACTTATCCAACCTTCATGTAGGCCATAGGCATCCCTATATGTCCCTAAATCAGTCTTAGACCCTCATATTAACATCCTATCCCTTAGTTCCTTAGGTTTTTCCACTTGGACACTAACACCATAATAAGGACAATAGAGCCATATGGCTCTAGTGTCCCAATTTTTATGCTATTGTCATTTCCCCTCCTTTTTATACCAACATATATATTTTTAAATCAAATACCACATAGGGCCATCCTAAGCCTATTTTAAGACCTGCATAGGCACCAAAATAATATACATACATGAATATTATCCCTTTAATTGTTAGATGAAAATTAGATGCAAGTTACACATACAGACTCATAAAAAGTCATGCACAATCAAGGTTATCAATCCATATTCTAGTCTACTTCTACATATAACCATCTAAAACATTCCTAAGATCAAATTACTTAGGTTTAAAGTCTCAAACACATTCAAATTACTCAAGCCAACATTCATAATAGTTTCACTTGTACTTGCACCAACACTTAGGTGGGTAGAACTACATCAGGCTTGATCCCTCTTTGAGTATTGGTATCTAGGCAACTCTCATCATGATGGGGTGTTGAGAATGTCTAGCTTACCCCACTAAAAATACACTTTACTACTTGTGTCAAATAGATTCCCTAGTAACTTAGAGGATTAGGGTTTACACATAAAATTAGTCAAAATAGGTCATCTACAAAGATCTAGAATGTGTGTTCATAGGAATAGGATTGTTAGACCTAGACACAGGTGCACCTAGAAGCTTAGAATAATTATACATATAAGACACTATCACCAAAATAAAGACACTAACACCACATGTAACTACTATCTAATTAGGGTACTGCTCTCTAGGAATGGTTTTGACACTTGGATCCTATCCTCAACACTTAGATCAACATTTATCATAGTTTACAACCTCTAGATATCTTGTTTTAATCATTTTCTGGCTAAGTACTTGTTTACATTATTTATTGATATTTTTAGAAAGGTCAAATTAAGTCAATTCTATTATAGATTAGTGGATAGATTTTTTACATATTTCTACCTTGATTTACTATACTCATCCCCCATAATAACTTAAGATTTACATTCACTAAGTCTTAAATGGTTAAAACACCAAGCATTGTCCCAAAACAATACTTTACTCTACTTGAGGAGTCATTACTTAGGGTTTAAACTTGGAGAGAAGAATATTGTCTTGTGGAAATGTCTTGGATGCATAGGAGAATTCTTATAGCCTAGAGCTGAACTATATTTGTGATCCTTATGAACCAAAAAAACCTCTTATAATGCACCATAGGCCAAGGGAGAGATTTAGACTCAATAGGTTCATATTTAAGGTAAGTATTCCTAACTCTTATTCCTCTATTTTGGTAATAGAAGTAACATAAGTAATGGCTTTTGAATGCATTTATCTATCCTTGATTAGGATTACTTCTACATTAAATTGAGTAGAGTTCTTATTTTCATGTTTACTTCTATATTTATTATCTCCCATTTGTTCCATAAGATTTGGTGAACACTAGATTAGAGTGTTGTACTTTTATTTATCATTTATTTTGTTAGAAACCATAAGATGTAGCTAAGGTTATTGTGTGTTATTTTTTGACTATAAGATTTGGAACCCTCTCTAGTGATATTATGTGTTAAGATACCCTTTAGTTAGGCCTAGCGAATCCATATTAGTCATGGCCTCGATTGTTTAAATGTACCAATAAGAATAAGGGCTAGTGTGATTTATCTCCTTTGAGCTAGGATTGATTTGTAGACAAGATTCACTATCCCTTGTCATACATTTTGGTGAACTTGACCAAAACTAACCCTTATAGGTTTTATTTCATGCCTTCATTTATTATCATGAATTAATTTATTTTTTACATCATTGGATTGAATTTATCGACTAAGTCTAACTTTTTGTTTATAGGTTTAACACACAATCGATCTGATCAACTTTATTTTTCTTTGTGCAGGTCATCTTCAACCAAAATTAACTAGATTGATCCACTCAACCCAGTTCTCTTCTTTATATACATGTTTTTAGACTCATTCAACCTAGTAGACTCTATTAAAAAGTTAAAAATATTCATCTAGATGACACAATATACAAATAGTAAATTTATCATCTTTAAAATCATCAGTTTCATTCTCACCATCTTAGACATTTATTTTCTTCATTATAGTCTTATTTTTAATAGTTTGTAGTCTATAAAACTGTAACCCTATAGTGAACTAGGTTAACTTGATCAAATTAGTTTTGTAGCTTGATTTATTCCCTAGGAGACTTAGTTGACTCATTCAACTATGTTTATCTGGTCCTTGATTCAATAAATTAAATCAACCTAGTGAGTTCTATTTTATACTATTTGCATACTTGATCATCTGAATTGACCTTGTACTCTTCAAATAAAGGAATTAACTCATATTTCATTTTTTCTACTTGTTTTATTAGAGTAACACACATACTAAATATGAAGTTTTAATTTATCAATTTAGTCCCACTAATTTTTATTTTATTCGCACACTTCCAAACCACATAATATTAAAAAACATTAAACAAATTCTACCCAAGGTCTACCTACTTGGATTTTATCATCAAAGGGGAAGCTGACTTAATTTTTTAGCTGAATATAAATACATTTTTAATGGTAAATAGTCATAAAAAACCTAACACCCTTATCACTAAGGATTGTGAAGTGACGGATAGGCCCTAATACCAAGCTAGTACCATCACCGATACAACATCCTTAGTTTGCCTTTTTAGTTCCTTTTTATAGCCAACTCTCTATCATATTTATTTCTAAAAATTATAATTTAAAACATTCAATAATGACCACATAGATTAGCATTTTTTTTTTGTTTACTCTTTGATAATTATATGCTGTATTATAAAACTTATATCAACCAACATTATTATAATGTTTGTGCTATGCGACATAACTAGATCAACTAGTTCAACTCAGTTGCTTGTGTGTTTATTTCAATTATTTTATAAACTAACACTAGATAGTCTAGATTCATATTTTTAAAAACCTGTCTTTACCCTCAGAACAAAGTTGACCCACTTAACCATGCCTCATATATTTCCATAGAACATAATCATTCTATTCAATCCAATCTATCATAGGCTAGTTTTCAGTACTTCCCATTAGAACACATTTACCTAATTCAACTGTGTCCTTTCCTATATTTTTCTATTAGTATTCCTCCCAAACTCTAGCGACCTAATCAACTTTATACCTCTTGGCTG
Organism: Torreya grandis; assembly: GCA_037957365.1. Lineage (NCBI taxonomy): Eukaryota > Viridiplantae > Streptophyta > Pinopsida > Cupressales > Taxaceae > Torreya > Torreya grandis. The sequence continues at coordinate 483,429 of JARHVA010006559.1, read as the reverse complement.
ATCCTATTCTATATCTAGTTGACTTTGTTCCTAATTTTCACCTTTGTTCTCTGATCTTAGATTCTTATTACAAGCATTATGAAATACCCTATTATAATATTTTTGAATAAACTTAATCCATTTAGATGATATATGGGGTGTTTTTCCTTCCTATCTTTTTTTCCCAAGAGGATACTCATTGTTGGTACACCCTCTCCCACCCTTCATCTTTGGACTACAATATGGTCCAAATTACCCCAATCGATGACACTAATGGATCAGATCTAATTCACACTTATCAAGACAATTCTCTCTATAAATCACCTTATTACACTTTAGGGGCAATTAACACAAGCTTAACCAATAGCTCTATAGGAAATAATTTAAACACCAATAACCCATCACCTAACAATCCTCCACTCAACAACCCATTCCCTAATACCAATTCAAGAAATGTTCCTCCAACCAATCCTAACAATTCACCAATTGACACCACTCAAATTATTGCATAAATAGTTTAATAAATGAATATTATACAAACATTTAATACTTATCAAATGATGCAAATGCAAAATCATTTATTAAGCATGGCTAATCAACCTATTCTCCTACTTAAAAATAACTAAAATTTTATCCCTCTACCTATTAGATATACCATGGGAAATGTCATTCCCCAACCCATTATGCACAACAAGATGATCCAAAATATTCAAACTAAACCTTTACCCCCCTTCATCTATATTGATATTGGAAATATCTTTCCAACTATTAAATATGATGGGACTAAAGGCCCTGCATCTTTCCTTAAATTATTTGGTAATCTTTATAAGAGTGGATTAAAACTATTACCTTTAACACTACCAAAATTTTAGTCAAAACATTCATAAGAGATGTATTATAATTGGTATAATCAAATCCCTCAACATTCTATATGGTAATTCAAGGATCTAGTCAATCCTCTAGTTAAAGAATTTCAACATAATGATCTTCCTAAAAAATTGTCTTAGCCATTTCATCAATGCTAAACAATCCCCTTATAAATCAATGCATAATTTAATTAAATGATGGAAATATTTGGCTCACAAATATGATCATAATATGACTACTGATAACTTATTTAAACTATTCATAACCACCTTAGCACCTTCCCCCCAATACAAGGTTTGAATTTTTTCTCCCCAAACTCTAAATGATTTAATTGATCAAGCTAAAAGATAAGACTTTCTTATGAAATAGTCTGATTCCAAAATTAAAACCATCAAGGGACCTTTCCAAAACTCTACTAATGTAAGCACTAGCAATCTTTGTCTAATAAAACTAGGAGTGATGGAGATAATGATGAGCTGTAGCATGTGTAGGTCACAGCTGAGCTAGGGCAGCCATGCCCTAGCCTGTTCAGAGCGGTGGGTTGGTGTGTGTAGGTGTAGTTTGGGGGAGCGAGGGAGTGGTGAAGGGCTGAGGCGTCAGGCTGAGGCATCGCAGGGTCACGTTGGACCAAGGAGGTCATGATCATGGCTCAATGGGAGCCTTTAAAAACTATGCTTGGTAAAAGTTTTAGTGCAGCTATGGGCATGAACAGGCAAGAGTAACAAGGTAAAATAGTAGTTCAGGAGTTTTCTTCCCAGAATCTAGGAGCAATGGAATGGAGCTTGCTCGAGGGATCCAAGATTATGAAGATTAATGGTTTCCTAGAGAAATGCAAGGAATGACCTAAACTAGTAATTCCTTTCGATATGATTTTGAAGGATGTGGAATATTATACCAAGCATTCTTTGTATTGCAAGTTTTTGGGTCTGAAAGTTTCCCTTCAATTTCTAGAGGGTTGGGCCAAGAGAGTGTGGGAGCTAGAGGGAGAAATGGAGGTCACGTTATTGGCAAATAACTACTTCATGGTCATGTTTGTATGCCTGGCTAACCATAATAGGGTTTTTGAGGGAGGGCCATACTTTTACAATTAGGTCAGACTTTTTGTTAAACCTTGGCATGCTGGGTTTAATCCTTCTAAGGAATTACCAACTCGGGTTCCAGTATGGGTTAGGCTCCCTAGACTTCCTATTGAATGCTGTCATGAGGACGTTCTCCTGATGTTAGCTTTGACGCTTGGAAGGCCGGTGGGGTCTTCAACTCAGACTTTAGGTAAGAAAGTCATGAATTTTGCCTGAATTTGTGTGGAAATTGATTTGAGCAAACCATTGCCTGATGCACTGGAGATGAGTGTGGGTTCATACTCCTGGGTGCAATAATTGGACTATGAGACCCTTCCCTTTAGGTGTCGCCTTTGCCATGAGTATGGACACCTGGTGCACAGATGTCTGAAGGCTAAGCTAATGGAGCAACATCCCCAACTACCACCTAGCAGCATTCCCAATGCCGATAAAGGGAATAAATTAGGGGTTGGGGAGAGTAGGGATGCTAAAGGTTTTATACAGGTGAAAGATCGAAGCTATAATAGGGGCTAGAAGAGGACCCTTAGGGAGAGGTAGGATGATGACTCTTTCAATAGGTTTGAAATCTTGGATAGATTGGGCCAGCAAGAAGTAATTTTGGGACTAATGAGTGTGGAGTAGTTTGTGGGAGGTTCAGCCAATCTTCAGCCAATCTTCCAGTGGTTCTTCAGGAAGAGTTGGCCTTACCCATGGCTTTTGAGGGGCAGACAAAGGAATTAGGGGGGGAGGTGATAGATAGGGACTTGGAATAGAATGGAGAGGACCTGTACCCTTTGAAAAGGGTTGTGGGGATAGAAGTAGATAAGAAAGGAAAATCTTCTCCTCACCTGGGTATTCTCTAGAGGGAGGGAAAGAAGGGGACCTCATAAAAAAGTGCTAAAGTGGGGTGCAAGAAGGACATAGATAGACTCAAGATGATTAGGGAGACCTTGGTGGAGTCTAGTGTGGTTAAGACCTTAGACTCTCACTTCTTAACTCCTCTGAAATGATCATTATCTCATAGAATGTAAGGGGATTGAACAACAGTCTAAGACAAAAGGCTGTTAGGGAATTAGTTAGATGTCAAGTACCTGATATTCTCTTTCTTCAACAAATGAAAGTTTTTGTGGATGATATGAGCAATATTTCACCTAAGTTATGGAGGTATGGTTCATGGCAGTGCATTGGAGCTCATGGATCTTCGGGGGGCATGGCTTGTTTTTGGAATCCGTGTAAGATCCAACTTGTGTCCTGGATTTCCTTTAAATCCTCTTTATCTCTGGTGGCTTCATGTATTGAGTCAGTTGAATCAGTTCTTTTTTCCACTATTTATTCTCCTATAGATTTCCAAGGTAAACTTCTTGTTTGGAAAAACATCCACTTTCTTCGTCAATTATTTCCCTATTTGCCTTGGATTGTGGCGGGAGACTTTAATGCTATTCTTGATTTAACAGAGAAGAGAGGAGGTAATGCACGGCTGGAACCTTCTTCTCTCTTACTCTAGGATAATATTGAGGCACTCAATTTAGTGGATATCAAGCTGATTAATGGATGCTTTACCTGGAACAATCGAAGAGTGGGGGACAGGTGAATTATGGAGTGTATAGATAGATTCATGACCTCCTATTATTAGGTGGAGGGCTCATGGTCTTCCTGCCTTGAGATTCTTGATTGGAGGGGCTCAGACCACTGGCCAATAAAATTGGTCATTTCTTCTACCCATGAGCCTCTGAAGGTACCTTTCAAGTTTCAACTTATGTGGTTCAGGGACCCAGACCTATTTGGACGAGTGGTGGACTGGTGGAGGAGGGGCATGCCTGCTATAAGAACAACAATGTATAATTTTGTTAAGCTTCTCCAATTCATCAAGTACCAGCTCAAAAAGTGGAACCAACAAAGTTTTGGGAACATTTTTCAAAAGAAAAATGAGGCATAAATGGAGTTGAATGTCATTACCAGAACCATTCAGGATGAGGGAATGACTAAAATTTTGCTGAGGGAGGAAGCCAGGGCTTAAAAGCTTTGGAGGAATGGGAACTAAGGGAGGAAATATTTTGGAAACAAAAGGCTTGGATCGAATGGCTTAGAGAATGGGATAAGAACATAGCCTTCTTCTTCAATTTAGTTTGGGTTAGATAGCATGGCATGGGGATTACTTCTTTGGTGTTGGACAACGGAGAGACTATTTCTTCTATGCAGGGTATCATTAATGAGGCAGTGTAGTATTTTTATTTGTTATTCAAGGAGGAAGCATAGGGGGACTCAACTGAAGAGGTCCAGATCCTATCTTGTGGCCAAAGTGTAACTATTTTACATGGACTTTAGTGTGGAATAGATGTTTGACATGGGACAATATTCAGAAGCGGGGATTTGCTGGTCCTTCGAGGTGTGTGCTCTATAATAGAGAGGAGGAAGACTCCTCTCACATTTTCTTTTACTGTCCCTTCACTCTTCAATTGTGGCACTTCTAGTGGGATGCGTGGTACTGTTAGTGCATCCACACTGTCTCTTTGGCATATTTTTGGTCTAGAGTGGGCTGTCCCCCTTCTTCAACTTCCTTCTTACAAGATGCATGGTACCCTGGCCCTATTTTCTTGATCTAGCAAGTTTGGCTGAAAAGAAATTAGAGGATTTTTAAGGGGGAAAAATTGGTGACTCAGCAGGTCTGGAGCAGAATTAAGGGAATGATTCAGGAATCTATTGAGGTAAAGAGCGAGGTTATGCTGCCATTGAAGAAAGGGGATGCTAAGGTGCTAGAATGATTTGACATAAAAGAGTTATCTCTGATCTCAGCTTGTGTCAAACATGGTACACAGGGGCAGCAAAAATTTCAATAGTTGGGGAAGTGGACGCATCCATAAACTAGGACTAGCCAAAATGGATAATCCATAAACTTCCCATGCATCCCTAATTATTCAAAAAATGAAGAAATTACTAGTGCCTTTTATATCTTTCACTTACACAAATAACCCACCTACATGGTGTGATCCTAACAAATTTTATAAGTTTTATGCCAATGTGGGTCATTCCAATGAAACATGTCATGGGCTTACCAAATATGATGTTTCTTTTATATTAGGAGATACATTCAATCATGAATCTATGATAAAAGTATGCCATCATGATTATGTTAACACTTATAAAAATAAATAAGTTACCAAGCCTTCCTCCTCTAAAAATCCAAAAAAAATTGACTTCCAACCCAAAACACTCAAAAAATGATATATGTGCAATTGACACTGAATATGACCAAGATTATAACAACTCTCAATATGTCATTTAGTAAAAAAAACATTATACTAAAGTAGAACATGATTACCTCACTATCTACTTTGCAGTTGAAAATTTTATCACTATATGATTTATCAAACTACTTACGTCATTGTCTACTCCAATCTACTTCATCATTTATTATCGTAAGAATTATTATGTAGAGATAGAATTGGAAAATGGATGGTACTCTTGATGGAATTTTACCTTTGAAATATCACACAAAAATATTTCAAAGGCCAAGTCATCATCAACTAATTTTCAGCTGCACCTATACCAGCTATGAATCACCTTCAAGATAATCTCCCCATTTACAACATTCTTTATATTGAAGGTCTTAACTAGGCCATCTACCTTAAAGATTACTTCCATAACTTCATTGATAATTTATAGGCAAATAATCAAGAAGATACCAATATCATTCTTGAAACTACTAAATCCAAAGTAGTTATCAAAGAGCTCCTTGAAGTTACCATTGATTTTCACAAAGACACTTAAACCCTTGACTTTGATGGTGCCAGATGCCTTTAAGGAGTTGGGGTAGGTTGTATTCTAATAAACCCACTTGGTAGGACCATACTTTTGGAATTTATATTAACCTTTGATGTCACTAATAACATGGAAACATATGAAGCTCTAATCTTAGGCATGAAATCAATCTTAGATTTAGATATCCCATATCTACAATCTTTGGGTGACTCAAAACTTATCTACTACCAAGTGAATGGTGATTATCAGTGTAAAATAAAAAATCTAATTGCATATAATCAAATGGAAACCACACTTATCAAAGAGTTTGCTTATTTTACCATCGAACCTATTCTAAGATATCAAAATTCTATAGTTGATTCTCTTTCTTCTTCAACATCTCTATTTCATCCTCATCAAGTACTTAATGATTCCCAATTTATTATCCAAATAAGAAAATCACATTCTTCTCTCCAACCAAATGATTCATTCATTTGTCACATTGAGGCTATCAGTATTTGACAAAGCCCATGGTGTAAAAACACAATCCAGTTCCTTGAACATCAAACCTACCCTCTAGACATGAATTCTCATGAAAAACATAAACAAGCCTTTAAATATGTGTTTCGATAAAACACCCTTTATTAATGTAATTGTTGATAATTTGGCTTCTTAAGACAAATACCAACCCCTATAGTTAAAAAATTCATCATGGGTACCTTCCAAAATTGTAAATGGTGATCTAGATCTTGTCATGGTCTTCAAAATGATCTTTTAAAAACCTTATTAGCATTGCTTAAGGTTTCATTATATGTAATAGGGGTTGCTTAAGAAATATTCATGTGGTAGCATGTTATGAGTCATTAAATGATGTATTAGGTTTTCATAGGTTGTCCTTGGGTGAGGGGAAGGGTCTCAAGTATATTTTGAATCCTAAAAGGTGGCCTATGTCTCATTTGATAAATTTAAGGTACCTTAGTAGAAATTAAGGTATTTGGAGATATTAAGGTTTCTTGTTCTCATGGTATTCCTACTTGCCTTAGTTACTCCTTGTGACAAAAAATTTGTTAGCATGATATAGGGGATGTCAAAGTCAATTTTGAGTCTTGAAATGAGGTCTAATGATATATCCAAGATTATCTTCTATGGTCTATTTGTCAAGAATGTTTCAAGCTCCAATGATCCCCTAAGGTCATTAATTATACTTCAATCATATCTTATAGGTTAAATTTTATAGTTAGAAGACTTTAAACAAGGTGTGTTTTATATGTCACATTAAAATTAAGAGTTTTCAAGGGTCTCATAACCATTTCAAGTCATTATAAGGTGGTCTTATATGTAATAAAGGGGGTTTTTAAAGGGTCAAATATCCTTCATTCACATAAAAGCTCCCCACAAAATTGAAAAGTGACCTTTAAAATTACCTCCATCTATAAAACTTGGTTTTAAAGTGCATTTGACTTCTCATTCCCTCATTTGGTCCCTGATGGTTTCTCAAGATCTCAAACCAAAAAAAATGCAGAGAAATGATGTTTTGTAGGTGTTTTTAGGGAATGTATGGATAGGTACGGTTAAGACAAGGATAGAAATATTATGGGGGACTATATATAGGAATTAGAGAAGATAATACATGATTCATAAGCCAAAATAAGTTATAAACCTATATATTATCTTCATCAAGCTCTTGACAAGCTCACAAAAGCTACGTTCATATGCTTGGTATGGATAGGAGAGATAAGATTAGGTCTTGAGATATTGACCAAAGGAGGGTACCTAAGAAGACTTAATTTTAGTGGCATCAATTATTTGATCCATTCCCCCTCCTTTATGAACAATCATTAAGATATTAGGGGGTCAAAATGTACTATCAAACCCTATAGGGTTACTTTTGGGCATTTTAAGTGGATTTGTGAGCTCATTGATGAAGGATTAAGGTTGTAAAGGTATATATAGATAATTATTAGTATTTTAAGCCATCTCTCACCATATTCATGTTTGTATAAGTTATAACTGAGTAACACCCTTTGATAATGGAAAAGTTATAGGTTCGTATTGTAGGGTTTTGAGTTCTCTAGGAGATTTAATGTACAAAAGTGCTTGTTATGGTTTTTAAAAATGTTTTAGACCTCCTATATATTTGAAAATGTCTTAAATAAAATATCCAAACTTCCAAAAAATTTCAACTCCTAACCTTGACCAACTTGAATGGATGTGCCTTTAGGGTCTTCAGGTTTGAAGGGGATGATAATGTTATTTTTTGCTTAAACAGATTAGAAGGAGCTTGTTGAGTTTGTCAAAATTTTAATGATAATGTAGGGCATTTAAAAAATCTCATTAAAAAGTGTGTCCAGTAGTATATGTGGTAAAGGGGCCTGAGGAGTTAGTCTAATACAAACTTTGAACTAATGATAATCTACATGCCCATATGAAGACCTATAGGTCTACAAACATGTAGACCCTAACTCTTAACCAAAATGGATCATAATTTTGAAGTAATAAGGTGTTTCAAACCTATCAAATTCTTCATTTCCTCTTTAAAACTTGGCATGAGTCACATATGTGTAGGGAATGACTCCTCGATACCAACATTCAAACATATCCTAAGCTAACACCTTTAGGTCTATCATTCCATAATGGAGAAAGTAAGATATGCATTTGTTGGAAGTTGTAGAGATGTTTTAGGATAAATAGAAATAACAAGTTATTAATTTAGTATTCATATCATATGTATAAGTCTCATACTCTTCTAGATCTTCTCACACCAAATAACCTTTGTTAGGCCCCAAATATATCTAAGTATAGGATCTATACCAATACAATAGACACTTAGGTGTGAGTAAATCAATTTCAATGATTACTATGTTGTCATCTTATGGTGCTAGCTAACAAGTGAATAACTAACTTTTTTCTAGCTCAATCATCATTAGGAAGTGGGTACATGGGATAGTCATGGCTCATTGTAAGTAGGGTAGTGGAATCAATAAAATGAGTACATCTAGTGCCATCTCAGTAACTAATGTGATCCATTCTCCATGGAACTAAGACACTCTAAATGACTATAAAAGTGGGTTGAGTCTAGTTAGTAAGGAGGATAAGATTGGAGTAATGAAGCCTTGGAAGATTGGTTCCAAATTCTATGCTCACCATTAGAACTTAGAGTTTAGTTTGGGACACCTTTATTGCTCCCCATTATAATGCCCAAGCTTGTCTATGAGCCTTTAGGCCTTTAGTAGCTTAAGCTGAGCATTTGATTATTTCATAGTGATATATATGTATTGTAATTGGACTTTGTTTAATGATGAAGGGCTTTACAAAATGTTCAATGGATTGAATTCTTAAATCTAAAGTATGTATGTTGAGCTCTATGAGCTTTTGACCTAACTCATCTATGGCATGCCTATAACTCATGAGGAATCCAACACCTGATATAGGAAATACTCTAAGAATGGGTAAGACCAATGCCTCATAGTCATACATGTGCCTAAGTGTGAAACTAAGCCTAAGTCCCTCAACTAGGTACCCTAGTGACCCCTCAAATTCTTGAATGTTGTTAAGCCAAGGGAACCAAAAGCTTGCACCCATGAAGATATAAACCTACTTCATATCCACTTGTGCCTGATAGATAGTAAATTTTCCCTACCCTAGGATAGCTTGTACCCATGAATGCACCACCACCATTTCACTAACTAAAATCCTTGAAGGATAGAGTTACACCATGGAACAACTAGCCCAACACAAACCCTGATCCCTTCTCTATGCTTTGGGTGAGCGCATAAGGTTTGAACCATATGTGAAGTGATACCAACGCATTTGAGTGCCAAATGTTGAGCACTATAGTATTAGTCAAGGCCTGCACTATGTTAGAACAAGTCTAAATCTGACTTGGATAGCTAGATAAGCACCTAATAAGGTCCATGACTAAAGACATCTAATTTTCTACAACATTTTATTTTATTTCTAGGACATGTTGAATTTTATTTCTATAATGATGCACCAAGATAATGCTTTGAATCTCCTTTGAGAACATCGAGTGCTAGTTGGAATGGGTGGAAGATAACTTCACGTTGAGGCATCAAACTTGTAGAGGACATAAACAAAGGAAGTGGGTCTAGAACCACTTGTATGATGCCCTATATGAGGTTTTCTTTTGTGAACTATCAGGACAAGTATACTGATGGTTGGATGCTTATACAACACACAAAAGTTGAAGCTATGGATAGTGACTTGAGTGGATGAAAGAACACCTAGAAAATATTGAGAGATTAGATGCTACTTGAACTAAATCTAAAAAAATGGTGGAAAGGGGTACTGAATAGCTATGTTCTTTAATTCATAGTATTGACGTAATCCTATCATAAAGAATTAGAATATCAATTCTTTCATGAACCCAGAGCTATGTTTATGAAATAATTTGGCACTATACTCAAGAAATTGATGGTGGATTATACATTTAAACCATAAGGATGGAAGGCTAATGTCCTCTTACATATGAGAATCACAACGAGGAATAAGGGGAAGTGTAGGTGAGGTGAAATGGAAGGGGGGAAATATTTTGACACTTGAGAGCTCAGGAAATAGGCTTATAATAAGAGGAGGCATGGGTTGATGGAAGATATGGAAATCAAAAGTACCAAGAGGACCCATATCAAGTGATAAAGGCATGGAGAAGGATATCTTGAATGACATTAATGTTAGTGTAGGTTTTTATTTTTCCCTATTATTTAATTAGGGAATATTATATATTTGTGCATACATGGAGTTTTCTTACATTCGTGGGATAGGCTAGCTTATGTGGAGATGTGTGTCATAGATGTGTCATAGGTGTCATAAGAATGTCATAAGTAACTCCTTTGATCGGCTATTCTGGGTATGGGAGTTACTTCTCTATTCTTAGCACATTGTCACCACCTTTCATGGAGGAGTTACAATCTATTCTTGGGGTGCTTTGACCACCTTTTGTGGAGGAGTTATTTACGTGCTCTCCTATATGTATTCTTCACTTTGGTGATCTTAAGTTAATTGAATATTGAGTTTTAATCCTATTTGTCTTTTGAAAATTATCTCTTATAGTGTTTTCACTTTGCTTTAGCTTCTTTGTGGTGTGCACCAGCTTCATCTCATGTGATCACTTGACCATTGCATTCGCGTTATTCGAACCCTGGCAACAACTCTAATATGGTATCAGAGCCACCCTGATAATCATGTGTCTGGTTATGCTATTAGTTTATTCTGAAATTCTTACTTTGTTTTCTTAGTAGTTTTTTTGTTTAACTCGGTTGTATTTGAGAGTTTTGGTAGAGTTTCTTGAAAACTCATGCAAATTCATACGGAAACCTGTTTAAAAAAAAAAATTACTTTTGTTGAGTTTCATTTAGATCTACCCTTTAGATATTTACGTTGAAATTTGCTGAGACATCTTGTATAGATCTATTGTGGCATCAACAAAGGCGGTGGAATTCTTTTTTTGTCATTTTGTAGAAAAAGAGAGATCTTTGCACATCTGGCTAAACTTTATTTCTTCCAGATCTGCACTTGGCATTGGTTTTTGCTACTCTAGGATTGTCTGGTAAAGGGAGGCATTGATGTTTTTGCTACTCTCTTGCATTGAGATCTGACCAACTACACTTGGCATCCTTTTACAACCATCAAGAATTTTTTTCCAGTAGCTTGGCGCTTTCAGCAGTAGCAAAAAGTCTTTTCCCAACAAGTTAGCGTCACATTTCTGCTCCTTGCATCGAATATGCACATTCTGAGCGGCTTGGGGACTCTTTATCCCACCTTGGCGTCATATTTTTTGCTGGAAAAGTGTTGTTTTTGGACTGTAGTTAGAAAATTTGGTATATTCCACATTGACGCCCTTTTTCATTTTGGCGCTCCATGTGGGCCCTCACACAACCTTTATTTGGTAAAATCTGCTTTTGTCTAATTTCCTCATAATTATTCTGATCTTGTATTCATAAATCAGTCATTTGATTTTTTGAATTAAAGTCAAATTGGAAAATTAGCATTTAAAAAAGCAGTTTAAAGGTTTTAAAAACTTGTATCTTCGACCTACAAAGATGAAGGGTGAGGCTTGGGTTGGCAAGAGGCCAATTACCCCTCACAAAGACCTCTTTTGGATTCCTCACTCCATGTCGAGTCCAACAAGTGGTTGGAAGGCCACTTTCTCCCTCAAAACAAGCATTTTTTTAATGTTTTAGTGCTATTTTTTTTGCAAAATTACTAGTTTATGGGAAATTAAAACTTTAAAATCTTGAAAATGATAGCTTGAATTCGAGTGCCATTTTTTGAAAAAGTTCTTAGTTTTTAATTTTCCACAACTGAGGCTAGATAATTGTAAAAAATGCACTACTTTATAAAGTGCCAAAAATTTGGGTCTCCCGGGACGCATTTTCGGCTGGGTCCGACGTCCTATTTGCTTGGGTTATTGACTTGACTTGCACAGATTGCTCTAAGATGCATTTTAAGCTGAGTTTGACATATTTTTAGTGTGCACTTGCATATTTGGGGGGGCTCAACATTTCAATGGGGTGTGATTATCTTTCAACACTTTGTTTACTTATGTTATCTTTCTCCTTTCAGCATACTTTCACAAACTTGCAATCAACACTTCACCTAAATTAGTCTTAAAATGGATTCTTTTCAACTTAAACCCCTAACACCCTTCAACTATCATGAATGAAAGGTTAAAATGTCAATCATTCTTAGAAGCAAAGGGTTATATAGGATCACCATGGGTACTGAAGTAAAACCCAACACTGATGCTGAAAAGGTCAAGTGGTACAATCGTAGTGATGAATCCTATGGATTACTAAGCTTTTCCATGTCTCCAAAACTTATCTTCCATTTAGAAACATCCAAGACTCCCAAAGACATATGGGACACTTTAGAAACCATATTTGGGAAGCTTGATGAGATGAGAGGTCATGAGCTCGAAAACGAACTCATAAGTCTAAGTCCTAGCAACTTTGACACCCTACATGACTTTTTCACTAAGTTTAAGGCCCTTAGATTGAAATTAAAATAATGCGAGATAGAAAAGAAAGATGATCAACTCATCCTTTCTATTCTCACAAAGTTAGGTCCAAGCTATTCAGTTTTTGTCTCCACTTTCCATACCACAAAAAGTGCCCTTGGCACTACATGGAAAATGCCTTCTTTGGATTCATTCATTGCCAACTTGACTAGGGAGAAAGATAATATAATTCAAATGGGAATAATGAAGTCTACTCAATCCCAATATTTGATAGCTGGAAATGGTAAGGATAAGACTTCAACAAAGGAGAAGAAGAAAAAGAACAAGGACCAGGAGAAGAAGAAAGAAAACAACAATCTTGCCAAAAACAACACTGAGTCTTCCTCCTCCAATGCTAAACCTAAGAAGGAGAAGGTTAAGTGTGCCTATTGTAAGAAGACAGGGCATGATGAACACAAATGCATGAAGAAACAAATTGATCACCTAACTCATCTTCTAGAGAAGCACAACATAGGTGTTCTTGAGTCCATCAAGCAGAATTCATCTACCCAAGATTCTACTAAGGCAAAAGGCAAGGGTAAGGAGAAAGAAAAGGGAAAGGCCCTTATAGATACATCAACTTCTACATCTTCATGGGTCATTGACTCAGGTGCTTCTCACCACATGGGCTCTTCCCTAGTTGAGCTTTCATCTTTAGAGCCTTGTAACATGACTTCAATTAGTTTGGTTGATGACACATCAGTTTCCATTGCAGGGAGAGGGTTAGTTGAAATGGAAGGAGGAACATTCAATAATGTTCTAAGTGTTCCTTCTCTTTCAACCAATCTCCTATCAGTGTACCAAATCACTCACATTGGTCGGGGCATGAGAGTTGAGTTTTCACCAGATTTAGTGGCTATCAGAGAGTTGCATAGTGATACTACAATGGTAGTGGGTAGGGCAGATCACCAAGCAAGGTTATACATCTTCTCAAATTTTTCACCTGATTCTTCTCCAACATTATTGCTGACTCATTTAGATGGATTTAGAAAATTATGGCATGAGCAGTTTGGCCACCTTAACTACCGCTACCTTGAGCAACTTTGCAAACATGACATGGTCATTGGCTTGCCTCGTGTCCAATTCTCAAAAGGACTTAATGAGGGGTGCTCCCTTGGGAAGCATCCCAAAGAAAAATTTGACAAAATCAAAGCTTGGAGGGCTTCACAACCTTTGGAGTTAGTCCACAGTGATGTATCGGGACCCTTTCCCAAACCATCTTTCACAAGGGCCAAGTACATCCTCACTTTCGTTGATGATTTCTCTAGGTACACTTGGATATATTTTCTCAAACAAAAGTTTGAAGTGTTTGAAAATTTTCTAGACTTTAAGGCTCTTGTTGAGAAACAGAGTGAGAAATCCATCAAGGTTATTTAAACTGATAATGGAGGGGAGTATGCCAGCAACAGGTTTGAGCAATTTTGCACCATAGAGGGGATTGATTTATAGTGCACAGTCACTTACAGTCCTTCACAGAATGGGGTTGAAAAAAGCAAAAATAGGTTCTTGAAAGAGATGGGTAGTTGTATGATTCACTCTAAATTCTTAGCACCACAATACTAGGATGAAGCCATCGATTGTGCTTGCTACATTCAAAACAGGGTTCCTCACAAAGATTTAAAAGGGAGAATACCCTTTGAAGCTTGGCATAAAAGGAAACCTAATGTTGAGCACCTTAGGGTTTTTGAATCCCCAACCATGGCTCGTATATTGAAGCAGAAATGCAAAGCTATGGAACGTCAGTCCAAGCCTTACATCTTTATAAGATATCTGGATGGAGTTAAGGGGTATCACCTTCTAGATCTGCCCACTCATGAGTTGTTCATTGAGAGAAGTGTCCACTTTCAAGAGAGTTCTAGAGACTCAACACTTGGCACTTCTTCTCTCTCATTGGATCTACTTCTTCATGATGATTCCTTAGATTTAGATTAGCCACAATAGGTTCCTGAGTCAGAGACATCTTCTTCTTCTTCGAGTTCAGATAGTGAGGATAGTGATGTAGAGTCATTCACCTCTAGTCAGTCAGAGGATGAGGAGTTAGCACCTGACTCACCCACTTTTGGGCCACTTTGGGCCAGACAGACACTTGAGAGTGTTGGCACTTGGACAAGAGATCCCATAGATGACAGATGTACTAAGGGGTATTTTAGAGAGATCTACATGCCTTCTGTGCCTCAGTTTCAGATCCATAGACTTTTCAACAGGCATCGGGAGTACTTGAGTGGGATAGTGCTATGGAGGAAGAATATTCTTCATTAATCAAAAATCACACTTGGGACTTGACTTCACTTCGTAAGGGAAGGAAGATGGTTTGATGTAGGTGGATAAATCAGACCAAGTTTGTAGCAGATGGATCAGTTGATAAGTACACGGTGTGATTGGTCACCAAGGGTTTCTCATAGGTGGCAGACATTGACTACTCAGAGACCTTTTCACCCATTGCAAAGATGACTTCTATCCAACTCACCTTGGTTATTACTGCAACACGTGGTTGGGATGTGCACCAAATGGATGTGAAGAGTGCCTTCCTTCACAAAGACCTAGAGGAAGAGATCTACATGGAGCAACTGCCAGGATTTGTTCAAGATTATTCCTTAGTATGCAAACTTAGGAAATCTATCTATGGCCTTAAATAGGCCCCTCAGGCTTGGTATGCCAAGATGGATTCCTTCCTTCTCATAGTGGGTTTCACTAGGTGCCATTCTGACCCCAATGTCTACTTCTTACGGTAGGATGATTCGCTCCTGATTTTGGTTCTATATGTTGATGACCTTTTGATCACCAAGAGTTCTTCATCAGCTATTGTAGTGGTGAAGGCATCTCTCCAGGATAGATTTGACATGACAGACTTGGGTTTGTTGCACTACTTCCTTGGCATCAAAATCTCACAGCCAGATTCAGGGATTTCTCTTGCACAACCTAAGTATGCTCTTGATTTATTGTCTCGATTTCATATCACTGATTGCAAGCCATCTTTGACTCCCTTTCTATCAGGAGTCAAGCTTGAGGCTGACTGTTCTTCACCATTGGTTGATGCCACTCAGTATCGACAACTTGTTGGTAGTCTCATCTACTTGACTCACATTAGGCCCAACATATCATATGCAGTGGGACTTATCTCCAGATTTATGTAGGAACCTCATGAGCTGCATTGGAAAGCAGCTAAGAGGATCTTGCATTACATACAAGGTTAACATAGATATGGGATTCATTATAGATTTGGCATAGAGGTTGACTTGGTTGGATATATAGATTCAGAATGGGTTGGTGATTCAAAAACTCACAAGTCCACTTCTGGTTACAATTTCTCTCTAGGTTTTGGTCTTATCAGTTGGTCTAGCAAGAGGTAGAATGCTATTGCTATATCATCCACAGAGGCAGAGTATAGGGGAGCTGTTAATGTAGCTACTGAGGCTATTTGGCTTTAGGGGATACTTTCTAAGTTTGGCATTCCTATCAGGTGACCCACCATCATTTATTGTGATAACTAGAGTACCATTCAAATTTGCAAGAATCCGGTTCAACACTAGCAGACCAAGCACATAGAGATTCACATGCATTTCATTCGGGAGCTTATTCATAGTCAGGTCATTGACTTGATATTTTTCCAGTCTTCGGAGTAGGTTACAGACATCTTCACCAAACCTTTCACCAAGAGCAAGTTCATTCATCTACGAGCTCTTCTTGGGGTGCAGTCTACATCTACAGTAGCATCATCTTCGGGGGGGGGCACAAGCCTCCTCATTTCTTTTTTGTCTCTCTTTTTGGGGGGAGATTTTTCCTATGAGTTTTCTCCTTTTCTCTATCTTATGGGAGATTGCATTTGTACATGGGTACCTCCTCAGGCCTAGTTGTCGGGACCCATTTTATATTTCCACACTGCCCACCTAAGCTGCACTTATGGGGGGTGTTAGTGTAGGTTTTTATTTTTCCCTATTATTTAATTAGGAAATATTATATATTTGTGCATACATGGAGTTTTCTTACATTCGTGGGATAGTCTAGCTTATGTGAAGATATGTGTTATAGATGTGTCATAGGTGTCATAAGAATGCCATAAGTAACTCCTTTGACTGGCTATTCCGGGTATGGGAGTTACTTCTCTATTCTTAGCACCTTGTCACAACCTTTCATGGAGGAGTTAAAATCTATTCCTGGGGTGCTTTGACCACCTTTTATGGAGGAGTTACTTATATGCTCTCCTATATGTATTCTTCACTTTGGCCATCTTAATTTAATCAAATATTGGGTTTTGCTCTTATTTGTCTTTTGCAAATTATCTCTTTCAGTGTTTTCACTTTGCTTTAGCTTCTTTGTGGTGTGCACTAGCTTCATCTTATGTGATCACTTGACCATTGCATTCACGTTATTTGGACCCTGGCAACAACTGTGATAATTAACACCCAAATGAAAAAACCCTTGAAGCCATGGAATAAACTCCATCCATAGTTGACAGGTGAATGCTTGTGGTCCCTATAGAAATTGACCATTGAATATGTGTTAGATGCACCTACACACTTTAAACTTATAATTTGAGTTCATGCACTAAATCCCCCTTTGGAAGATAGAAGATTTATAATTGACCCCATTGTCAACTTAGACTTTGATCATTTTGTAGATTTAGATCAAAATTTTGTGATTAAATAAGTTGTTCCTTATGAAGAGATAAGTGAGGGTACCTGTAGACCTTGAGGGCTAGGCCAACTACATAGAAGATGAGTACAATCACCTAGTCTAGCTAATGTTAGCTACATAATCTAGGTAAAAACCTAGAGGAAGTGGCCCCATGCCATTAATTGGTATTACAACACCATCATCTTCTATGGCACCAATAATAATCATGAGACCAATGCTTAGCCTAGTGGATGGAGGCATTAGAGGACCACCACCAAGAAAAGTACTAGGGTAAAATTACCTTAGATACTAGATACTCCCCCACCCCATATTTATTATGATATGTTAATGCATTTACATAAGTATTGAGGCATGGAGAATGTCATAGTACATGTGCTCAAGTGTGAATTACAATGGCATGCTTGGGGAATAACCAAATCTGAGTGCAAGGTAAACCTTTCTCGATCACACCCATACTTGGTATAGTTAGTTTGATCCTAACCAAGCTATGGTTGATTAAAACACCTTGAAGGGAGTCTTCTTAAAATAATTCAATATTCTTGAGTTTGAGAAGTAGATCATCACCATGCTCAAGGAGATCAATTAGGGATTATCAAAGAGTGTGCAGTTATACGATGATAGATTCAAGACTCTCTTTTCTAAACTCCCTTATGATATTCACCCCTCCAAATATGTGTAATGGTTCACTGGAGGATTACTATTACTATTCAAAAGGGTGTTATCCATGAAAAAATTCATAGAACCGTGGGAAACACTTGAAGCCATGCTCAGAGTTGAGGTGGTGAGGAGTGATGATATAGTAATTATCCAATTCATGGAGGTATAGATTATGTCTATGGCCTCTGAACTACAAAAGCTGATTGCTAGTTCATTGTAAGATGCTTGAAGTAGGTTTTGGTGCAGAAATTATGAGATGGAAGGCCATAATAGAAATAACTACCCTCGAAGGAATGTATGCACATTGCTCCTCAACTATGAAGTTTATTATGAGGTAAATGATGTTCATAATTGCTCTTTGTTGTAACATGCTAGTTAGGTTAGCATAACTACCTATTGTTAGTTATGCAATACCTATTCCCATACCATGGATGATTGCCATGTAATCAATGAGATACATAAGAACATGGGGAGAGGTACATGTCAAATAACAACAATAGTAGGAGGGAAAGGAACCCAAGGAAATGAGGGTTATGATCTAAAAAATATAGGCTATGAGATACAAAGAGGTGCTAGAGGGTAAGGTGGTTGATGTGGTGGAGGAAGGTTCCCACCATAATCATGTTACAAGTACAATTTAACCAAGCACTATCAGTGTGACTGGCCTATGCATCCAACATGTAGGTATTATTAAGGAACACACAAGGTTGAAGAGTTCCCTGACTTATATAAAAAAATTACCCAAGGTAGGTTGACCATCAACAAGGGTGTAAGGATGATCAAGTATGAGTCTAAAGAGGAAAAATGGACTCCAAAGGCATAGCCAACCTATATAGAGTCAATCAATTTATAGGAAACTACTCAGAGTGGACTTGCCTCTCAACCACCATTTATACCAATACTAGAGTTATGCCTAGAATATGGGGCATCAAGCTACACTGAGGGTATTACACAACTAAAACCCAAATCCATGCCTTATCCAGACCTTGAAAGCCAAAAAAAATATTACAACAAGCTATAAGTGTGATCTAGAACCTACAAGGAGAGATCCAACTGGCATGAGACCTAAAGGCACAGGATATTGCCTCTCACAAAAAGTAGGATGAACAAGAGGCTAAAGTATAAGAGCTAACAGAGATCTTTCACCTCCTAAAAATAGAAGAGATGCTACCCCTATTAAAGAACTTGATTTTAGAACATGCAAGATAACAATTAGTTGAAGTTTCCATGCCACATATATAAAGGGTGAAAAATGTTAGGAATACATAGAATATGGGGTATGGCTAAGAAATCTTGGTGAATGCCACCATTGATGGATGGTCCTTCTGTGAGGTATTTATCAACATAGGCACCAACGTCAATATCTTAACCAAGAACATATGAGAAAAGATGGGTAGGCCAACCTTGAGGCCTTCTCTCGATGTACTCTTCATGGCCAACAAGACTTGAACATAGTCGATTATAATTCTAAAGGGCACCATTGTAGATATTATGGCCACTAAATTCCATGCTAACTTCAAGGTAATTGATTTGGCTGAACATGATAACTATCCATCACTCTTGGGAAGGCCATGGTACTATGCAAATAATTTTGATACGCGCTTGAAGAAATGATATATAACATTTGAAAATGACAAATAAAGGGTGGTGATTCCCATCTCAAGTGATGAAGGACCCCCCTATGTAGAGAGCATTGATTTGGAAGATGGTATCAACCATATATATAAAATCATGGTGCAAGGTGTCAAGAATCTCAACGCTTCTGATCAAAGACTGCTCTCTTAGGAGTATGGGTAATTAGCCTTAGACACCATTGATGTTACTTGAGATTGATAGGTTGAAGAGACTTATGAGGCCATTGGTCATAGATGTAGCTTGGTGTATGCAAATGTGCCAAATCCTATGAGGACTAGCTGGGTCTAGATTGATCATAGTCTATAATGATGGTTATCATATAATGGGGAGAAAAGAAAAAAGGTACTCTACTTGAAAAAAGGCAAGCTTGCAGTGCTCCCAAAATTTGAAGAGAGCAAACTAGTGGAAATATATGTCCATGACCTTGAATCATGCATCCCAAAAGAAATAGATAGAATGGGAGCACTAGTGTATACCTTGAGAAGCATTACTATGCATTGGTGGGTAGTGTAAAAATTTAACTTACCAAATAGGAAAGAAGTGAAAGCCACCATTTACACTAGATTTAGGAGGAGTAATCAAGACTTAGATATATTAGCATACTCTAGTGACTCTGATCCCATGGTGTATGTGCAGCTATGTGAAGAGACATGGACTGACTACAGTGTGACTTCCCCAAAGAACTTATGGGTGTGCACCTTTTATAAAACTTTGAAGACATGGGCATGAGCATGGTATGTGGTCAATGAGATGTGCCAAGAGAAAACTAATTATGATGCCCTTAAGGATAAGTTTGTGCACACCTTCTCTTTTTCCTCACATAACTTGGAATTAGTCAATCCACTACAAGTAATTTAGAGGGTAGTGTTAAAGGACACTACCATCCTCAAGGAGGGCTTGAAAGACATGTTTAGGGAAAAGGGTTGGTACTCACAAATTTATTTGATTAATAAACTCTTGATAGTGACTCGAGTGAAGAAGATGATGAAACTTGAAAGGAGCACTAATGGAAAATGATAACCGATAAAATAAAAATCATATGCCAAGTAGATGATAATGATCCTAATGAAGAAGATCCCACTCATCTTTGTATAGAGATAACTAAGGGAACTTGACAAGTCAAGGAATCATACCAAGAAAAGAATGAACCATACTACACACCACTAAAGACCAGCAAAGTGGACATCAACATAGAAGGAGAGCCAAACATGGCTACTTTGGGTGCCTATTGGTCTAATCTAGAACTACCATGTATTATAGACCTCATTAAGGAATTATAGGACTTGTTCCCTAGGATTTATCAATATATGAAGGACACTAATCAATCCCTTGGGAAGATGAGAATAAAGATAAGTGACAATGCAAGACTAATAAAAAATCACCCCTATAGATTGAATCCCAACCTCCATGCCAAGGTCAAAATAGAAATTGATGCAATGTTGGCTATAGGGTTCTTTTTCCCTATGTAAGAGTTTGAGTGGGAGAGCTTGATGATAATAAGAATAAATAAGGATGGGTGCATTCACATTTCATTGATTATATAATGCTAAATTTTTTCTATATCAATGACCCCATCCTACCTCTGTTCACCAATGAAGTCTTAGAAGGCATCACAAGTTGTGAAATATACACCTTCATTGATGGGTTCTCTAGATACCACCAAGTCTAGATTGAGGAGGAGGACAAGACCAAAAAAACATTTAAAATTAAATGTGGCTATTTTGCTTATAAAATGATGCCCTTTAGACTCAAGAACATGCCAACTATGTTCTCCAGAGTAGTGATCACCACGTTTAAATATTTCATCCACAAGTTCATCCAAGTTTACCTAGAAGATTGAATGGTGTATGAACTCATGAATGACCATTGTGATAACCTATACCTAATGTTTGAGAGGTACAATTAGCTTCAAATATCCCTAAACCTAAAGAAGTGCATCTTCATGACACCATTTAGAACCATGCTTAGGCACATCATCTGTAAATATGGTTTGCTCATCAATCACAAAGATTGTAATCATCATTCATCTTCATAATCCTTCCACATAAAAAGACATTTATGCCTTTTTTGGCCACTATGGGTATTATATAAAGTTTATAAGGAGATAAATGAAGATTGTTGTACCACTAAAATAACTCCTATGTAAGGATGGCCTATTCTACTAAGGCAAAGTGTAAGAGGATACCTTTAAAAATTTGAATCTTAGATTGGTCAACACACCTATCTTGTAATTTCTTGATTGAATGGCCCCATTTCATGTCCATGTTGATGCATCTAGCTCTATCATTGGCACAATCCTAGCATAGCCTAGTGAAGGAAAAATGGATTACCCCATCTCCTTCGCTAGAAAAAAATTAACAAAGGCATAATAAAACTATATCACAATTGAGTGTGAATCACTCACCATGGTTTACACCCTAAAAAAATTTAGATAATATTTTTTAACAACCCCATTCATATTCCTTACAGACCATGAAGAAATTAAATACCTCATGAATAAGCCTGTTCTCCATGGGTGCATTTGTAGATGGATCATTTTTTTAGGAATTCCAATTTTCCATTGTCATCAAGCCTAGACAATAAAACTTGGGACCATAATGTTTATCCCATATAGACTTTGGAAATACAACAACACCTATTAAGGATGCTCTGCTAGATGTGAAACTTTATAGAATCCATCACACCCTTGAAGACTTGGTAGAGATATCTTCTTTTTTAACATTTAGATCTATGCCCAAAATAATGATAACCAAAGAAAAAAACACATAGTTTGCACTACCCTTTTTTAGCTCATTAGTAGGGAACTATACAAACTAGGCCGAGATGAAGTTCTATGCTGATGTATATTAGAGCATGAAAGGGACTCTATCTTATATGAGGTGCATGAGGGGATATCAGGAGGTCATTGCATAAGAGACAATGATGCATAAGATGTTGTAGTTAGGCTTGTGATGGCTAAGTCTATTTTAGGATGCAAAATATTAGGTGAAGGCATGCAACATATGTCAGTGCATAGGGAAGCCCAACCATTGAGATGAGATGCCTCTCATACCCATTATTTCCCAAGCACCATTTGAGAAATGGGCCATTGAATTTGTTGGACCAATTACTCCTACAATATGGTGCATAGGTGTGAAGTACATTCTAATAGCCACTAATTATTTTACAAACCAAAAAATACATAGACACCATAGACACAAGGTTCATATGGGATAACATCATAATCCATTATGGGTGGCCTCTCAACTTGGCTAGCGATAGGGGCACACACTTCATTAATGAAACTGCGTGGATCTTGCTAACATAATACATGGTGGTACACCACAACACAATGCATTACCATCCCCAGGTGAATGAAATCACTAAGGCATTTAATAAAATCATGGGGATGTGCCTCAAATATATATATGACATTATTTTCAAAGATTGGGATGATCAAGTGTTGGTAGTGTTATGGGCATATCTCACAACCTAAAAGCTCGTAAATAAGGCTACACCATTTCAACTAGTGTTTGGCACTAAGGTGATCCTATCAATGGAGATCCTAGTGCCATCATTATGCATCACATAAATTTGTCAATTAGATGACCAAAAATCACTAAATCTAAGGCTGGAGGACTTAGAGCATTTATATGAGGTGCATGCCCAAGCAAGGTAGAGCCAACATATAAAGAAGGCATGCTAGAAGCTATAGCTTGACAAGCATATAAAGCATAAGGTACTAAAAAAAGGGGAATTAGTTTTGATATATGACTTCAAGTATATCAAGCACCCAAGTAAGTTGTAAATAAGGTGGATGGGCACATATGTCATCCAAAACATCTTAGAGACTGGTGCATGCAATCTACACATATTATCAAGTGAAATGCTCCCTGGGTATTTCAATGATAACTAATTGAAGCTATATCAACAATAACATGGTGATTTTTCCATCAGACACTAACTTCCTAGCCATGATTCAACTATATTGATTGACTAGAATAAAGTTTAACACAAGCCAAAGAAGTTCCTTTTATATGTTTTGGTTGTAATTTTGATGTGGTAAGTGAATAAGCAGTACTTTAAGGATCCTAGTAAAATGTTTCTAAAATTTTCATGCATAATTATAGCTACATGAGTTGAGCAAGGCCACTCCTCAAGCACTTGACTAGATACCTAAGTTATGGGCATGTGAAGTTTTCTAGAGTTAGACACAAGGTGAACCAGATATTCATGTGCAAGATTAAAAAAGTGAGGCACTACTAGGATTGAATAAGGGCTAGTATGATGCTTCCAAGCTTGATACCAGTCTTAAGTTTCTGGGTACATGGAACTCAATGGACTTAGAGCATATGTAAATTGAGAGAGTCACACAAGATATAAGTACAAAAAAAGATAGAGTGTAGATGCACAACATGATCATGCATAATAGATCATATAAGAATTCCGTGATGGAGGGATAGTGCAAGGGATTTTTATGGGGTAGGAAATGCCAAGGTAAGAAGACAAAAGCATAGTGAAACTAACCAAGAAATATAAGCACACTTGAAATATAAGTACAAAAAAAGGAAATGGGACTAAGGAAGCTGGATCACGTGCATGTGAGGTACTAGGCCCAAGTTACCATATTGAATGAGAAGGCCATGCCAAGTCAATAAAGCATATGAGAAGATCATCAGGACAATATCGAATCCACCTAAAGTGAGGCATGAAGTGACTATTTGAACTATAGGTCATTTCACCAAAAAGTTGTTACAAATTAATGAGGTAGTGGCAGAGGCACAAATATCTACATTGACTGCATAAATAATAGAATATTTTTGTGGATTTCATGGGTTGTAGTAAATACCAAGGAGTATAAGCATCATCATGCCATTGATCAACCATAATAAATGTGGTAGATGAGAATATGGGTATAAAACAATGAAAAACTGACTACATCTAGTTACAAACCTTGTGTTAATTTGAATTTTGAACATAAAAATAGAGTAAAACTAACAAACCAAAGATCTAAAGAAAGGATACCCTACTAAATCAAGATCTTGAGCACCCCTAAATGCTAAAAGTGAATGACTGTGTAAAGAAACAAATTGCATTCCCTGAGAGATTGGCATAAGAGGGTAAGGGGCACAAATTAGGAAAGAATAAGGTAGTATAAAACTAAAGTAATGTTAAGGCCACTATTTATGGCACACAAAGCTTGAGAGCTAAACATACAATAATAGACCTCACAACTATGTGAAGTGCCAACAAAGATTGAAGGCTTCAACAAGATAAATAGATCATGGTTTAACACTAGCAGGTTTAGAATGGGGAAAAAATGGATGATTTTAGGCCTATAATAGGCACAAAAAGATTCCAAGAAAGCATGATTAGTAGTAAAATCCACCACCATGAAAACAACATCACTACTAGTAGGAGTAAGTATCATCGAAGTCGAAGTAGAGGCACTTGAGAATATGTCATACTAGGACATGCATTTTCATAAAGAGGTCCCAATGGGATAAAATTGGGTATCATTCATGCATAATTATTTATTGAAAGAATATAACCATCATACATCAAGTAATATGCAAGACCTAATAGAAGACTGGGTGATAAACATAGGGGTAAAGACTCTAGAAGGTGTAACACTATTTGATGCCTCAATTTGGGATAAATAGGTGACCACTAGTGTGATGCAACTCTATGAGTTGCTAAGTTTCAAGAATCAAAATAAACTCATGCATTTCATCCTCTCATGCATCCATAAGGACATGCTATACTTTATAAGGAGCCATATGAGGCTGTATGCAAACCTTATCAATCGAATCACTGGACTCCCATTCTCTGACATAGACATCCAATAGATGATGTCAAATGACATTGAAGTCAAAAGGGTTAGGAAAATCCTAAGTTACTATAAATGAGGCTTCATGCTCCCCATCAAAGATATTAATGATCTTGAGATGAGGGAATTTGTGTATTTGGTGATTTCAAAACTATGTCCTGATAGTCAGTGGGTAGATGTAATAAATACCTACCTATGCATCACTTACCACATGGTGTAGGGGGTGAAATTCAACATCACCAAGTTTATCATAGAAGACATAATAAGGAATGCACTTGAATGTCATAAGTGTGAGATACATTCTAATGGGGGTCCATGTTGATATTGATTATGATGGAGGAGAATAATGTGCCTGATGGTGATGAGGATAACCTATGGGTCTTCCTAGTGTATAATGAATCCCCAGTGCTAAAATACCAGAATTATACTTTCCCCCTTCTTTCACCCCAAATTACAAAACTCGGTTAATGGGATGGTGTGAATGGTATATTGAAGCATTCAAAGTAGAATGGTGCATCCTTGAGAAAATCCCCTAGAATCTATTTGAAATGGTAACTTTCACCAATATGAAATACTTCCACATCATTCAATTGGTGATCATAGATGGGAATCACTCCAACTAGCTAAATATACCTTATACATTTTCATCCAAGTAATTCAGAGAGGAACTGAGAAGAATCCTCAATGCATAGTAGGTAAAAATCTTGGTGAAGACCATGGATGCAGAAATATATAGGTTGAGTCACCAATACATGCACATAGGTGGCAAAGCAACCAAAGATGAGGAGGATAATTTGGCTGCCACCGACATCTATATCCTCAAAAGAGAAATCATCCTTGGGCACATCCATAGGCTCTTCTATGAGATGAATCCAAGGAAGAAGGTAGTGTGAATGGACAAATATGATGACCTCCCCCTTTGGGTTAATGAAGAAGGAGAGTTGGTGTTAGTGGTACTGAGTAAATCCCCTCAAGAAAAGTGGGGAGAAACCCTAGAGGAAATACAAGAACACCTCTGACTGAAGATCACCTCTAGTGATGAAGCCACTTCCTTTGCACCAAAAAAGAATCATGTGGTCTTTAAACTAGGGATTATTTCACCCAAACCAAGGGATAATAAAAATAAAAAGTCTAAGGGGATAGTGGTAATGCCCATGATAACCTTGGCACATATGGAAACATAAAAGGTGTGAGAGGAAGCAAAAGTACAAGATGAAAAAAAAGATAGAGGGACAAAAGTATATGTCATCCAAGAAGAAGAAATAGAGGAAGATCCAAACACTGAATGAAATCATGAGGCTCTCTAGGTGTTACTGCTATCATGCTTGAGGAAGCAAAAAAATTGTTAAGTACCCCAACCACATATTCTATGATGCAACCTCCACAAACTGAAGAGGAGAAGAGGCACCAATGGATGAAAATGGGCCTCAATAAGGACCATATAAATGTGGTGGAGTTATATAAAAAAAGAGAGGCCATGAAGGCCAAAGACATGACCTAAGTGGATATCAACAAAGTTGAGGTTGAGGAGATAAGGGATAAGGAGGAAAAATAGCCACAATAGTGAAAAAGAAGAAGGCAAAGATAAAAAAAGTCCCAAAAATAAAAGATCAAGAGAGAAAAGGAATAAAAGAGGGTTGACAAAAGTGAAAAAACCATAAAGGAGAAAGAAATAGAGGTGCTTGGCACCCCCACTAGCATAGTAAAGGAACACACACCATAAGCACTCCCAAGTAGTGAACGGGAACCTGGAGACAAGAAAGGTGATATTGGCATGTTAAAGAAGTAAATAGAGAGTGAAATTAAAACTTAGTAGACTCAAGAGGGAAAAGCTGGTGATAAAGAGAAAGAAGAATCAAATGAAGGGGAAAATTTCAAGGAAGAACCCCTACTGGAGAAACAAGACACATTAGAAGAAAGTGTCAAAGAAGGTGATAGTTCTAATGAATAAGAGCTAGAGAAAATAGAGCTAGCCATCCAAGGAGAGGAAGTTGAGTTGATCCGATGAGAGAAGGAAAAGAAGGGGTTGATGGATGAATATTATTATATGATGGAGTAGATGCCCACAAAACCACCATGATATTGATGCACCAATAACTATCCTTTACCTTTGATCGTTACATGGATGAGCCTCAATTTGAGGTACCAAAAAAGGTAATCCTCAATGTATACCAACCAAAGGAAGGGTAGGACTCACTTCTTATCAACCCTCACATAATGAATCCAATAAGGTTAACTAATGACCTCATCTAAACAACCTTTAAGGTAGCATGAAAGAACATCATTAACAATGTTAGAGCCTTAAGTTGACAGAAGATCATGATAGAGGAAGAAGAAAATAACAAGGCCATAAAATTCAAGTTGTAGAAACTAGTTGAGCACATGGAGGAATCTGAGCCATCCCTCCTGGATAGAGTCAACACTTCAAAAGTATTAAAGGTTGATAAGGTGTGTGTGCTAGTGGAATAGATGTTCCCAATATTGAAAGTGAAATAAGTGTTAGAATAAGAGGAGGACCCTTATGCCACCCTAAAGTAAGAGATTATTAGAAAGCTCAAAGAGGTAGAAAACCTCTTCATGAAGCTTGAAGAAGGTGCTATTAGGTTGTGGAGCTAAAAGCTTCAACTTGTTACAGACATGGAGGAGGTTGCTGAGTTCCAGGGATACCAGCATCGGCAGTGGGACCGATGTCGGTCAGATTCAGTGCAGAAGGCAACCGACATCGGTAGGGAGTTGGCCAATGTTGGTCACCTCCAGTCAGATAGGGACCGATGTCAGTTGCTTGTGTGTTCTAGAACTATTCGTTGCATGAATAGTGAGTTTGTTGAACTGATTGTTTACATGTAAAGGCTACTTAGGGGATGGTAAGCCTTGTTAGATGGTTGGCAAAGGGAAAGAGAAGTTGAAATTACAGATAGGTAACACATGGGTGTTGAAGGAGGTCATGCATGTCCCAGTTTTGGAGTGGAATTTGATTTTTGTAAGAAGTTTGGGTGATGAGGGTTGCACAGTAACTCTCACAGCGGACTCTTGAAAGGTTACCAAGGGTGCACTTGTTGTAGCAAGAGGTAAGAAAGTAGGTACGCTTTATCTATCTACTTGTATTACTGATTCTCTTTCTAGGTTATCTACTTTAGCTGTAGATTCAAAGATGTGGCTTAATAGGCTTGGTCACATGAATAAGAAGGAGATGCATGTTCTTGAGTCAAAGGGTATGCTTTTGGATTTGAAAAGCATGGATCATGGTTTTTATAAGCAGAGGAAGAAAGTGACGTTTCTTGAGAGATCCGATGTTAGTGACAAGAACAGGAAAGCCTTAGTTTTCAAGGAGAAGGTGACAGATAGAGATCAACATAAGGGGCTAAAGAATTCTGAGCAGAGCAAGGGTGATTTGGACAAGGGTTTGATCCAAAAGGAGCTCGCGAGTAGAAGTCATTTCTCACAAGTAAAACACAGAGACTGACATCGGTTAGAAAATTGACGTCGACATCCAGATAGGGACTGACATCAGCTATGTGCAGCCCAACATCGATGACTCAGGACAAATAAACATTGGCATCAGCTAAGGGGAACCGACGTCGGTAGTGAGGCAGTCGCATGGAACTGATGTCGATCGGGTGCAGACTGAGATGCGATCGACATTGGTCACTGAGACAGATTTTGGGTAGACAAGAAGCTGTCAAGGAGTCTCAAGTGCCCATATGGAGGACTTAAAGGGTAAGTAAGCCTCAAATTCATCATTTCCCTTCTTTACACTACTTGTTGCTCACTGATGGTAAAGAACCAGGAAGTTGTTAAAGAAGCAGAGCAGGTAGATCCAGGAAACAGTGGGAGCTTGGCATGGATGAGGATGTGATTCCTTAGAGGAGAACCAAATGGGAGTTTTTGGTGGAGTTGCCAGCTGGAAGAAAGCATTGAGAGACGAATGGATGTTCAGGATGAAGAAGAGCGGGAATGGATACGTGAGATGGAAGGCCAGGGTATATGGTCTTGAGTAAGCTACAGGACAATGGAGGTTTGATCATTGTGTTTATCTTTACCAGGTTGGATAATATTAGCTACATTATCCTGTTACTGTATGTTGTGCTTGTAGCAGGGTTACAAATACAGGGAGTTTTTGAACTAAAGGTAAATCTAGTTCAGAGGAATGTCATGAGGAATCTGGGAGCAACAAGATTCTTTGGCATGAGTGTGTTCTAGGGACATGGAAGGTCACCAGTTGAATTTATTTTAGGATGATTGTGTGAGACCAGTTAGCACACTGATGGTTGGACAATTCTATGAACAGTGTCTTGATTCACATGATGAGGTTAAGTGCATGGTATGTATTAGACCTGAGTTTTCCCAAGTAGTGGGAGCTGTCAGAAAGTTTTGAGCCAATCTGAGAAAGAAGCACTGGAGGGCAGTTCAGTGGAGTCTCAGGTATCTGAGAGGGACCAGTAGTAGGTGCACATGCTATGCAGGGTCAAGTTATTTTCTACATGGTTTGTAGATGTGGATGTGGCAGGTGATTTGGATGATAGGAGGTGCACTACAGGATTTGTGGTGGTTGGTCTTCAAGAGTGATCTTGAAGAGGGATACAAAGCTAAGGGAACAAACTAGATGATGTACATGTATAGGTACGGTTGCAGCTATTTATCTCCAAGTGGGAAATTGTTAGGTTGTGGAGCTAAAGCTTCAACTTGTTGCAGACATGGAGGAGGTTGCTGAGTTCTAGGGATATCGACATCGGCAGTGGGACCGACGTCAGTCAGATTTAGTGCAGAAGGCAACCGACATCGGCAGGGAGTTGGCCAACATCAATCACCTCCAGTTAGATAGGGACCAACGTCGGTTGCCTGTGTGTTCTAGAACTATTCGTTGCATGAAGAGTTAGTTTGTTGAACTGATTGTTTGCATGTAAAGGCTACTTTGAGTCTTGAGCTACATGTCTATTATTAGTAAATTAAGAGTCTAAGTTATTGTTTAAGTCTGGGATCTATTTATAGACCCATTGGCATGTATTATAATTATGAGCTAAAAAGGAAGGCAAGGAAGATCCTTCCATTGTAAGATCGTTGAGTTGCAAGCTCATAGGAGATCTACATGTGTAAGTAAGGTTGTAATTAGACTTTAGAGTGCTTGGTACTGGCAGGGTTATTACTGACTGGTTGGAGAGGTGAACACCAATTCTATGTGTGAGTTGTGTGTTGGGACCATTTTTGGTAGGAGAGTGAACTCTTGAAGAATAATTACTGTACACTTGAGGTGTGGGAAGCCTTTGAAAGGTGGGAGAAGAAGTGGAATCTTCTTTATTTTATTCTTTTTTGAATGAGTATTAATACAAGATTATGTATTGTCTCTCATATTCTGTGCTATTTGTGAATTCTAGTTACTTGTACTTCTGGTTAATTCCGCATGTTTAATTGCTTGTATTTGGTAATCATATTGTGCTCTTTCTGAGGAGCAAGATCCTAACAAGTGGGATCAGAATAGGTGTGTTGTTCTGGATTCCCCATCTGGTGCAGAAGCATTCAATGCAATCTTTTGTAACTTCACCTAGGTATCAGTCATCAATGCATGCCTAAAAAAGGAAAAAAGGGAGAAAGATGAACTAATGGCATAGGCATACACTATGAGCAGGGATGAGTGCACTTAGATAATGGCATAGGTCATCAATTTGAGTGCCCAAACAAAGACACATGAGTAGGACCTAGAAGTAATCTTCCACATGTTACAAACAAATGCCTATGAGCAAGGAAAAATCCTCAATGGAAGCATGATAAAGGTGAAGGAAAGGTTACAAACCTTTAGGAAAGAGTTGGATAAAATTTATGTGCTCAACTCAATGCTACCTCTACTAAAATAGACAACACCATAGAAGAAATCAAGCTTATAATATAAGGCTTTTATGACTTCTGAATGGAAATCAAGGAGTGTGTGCCCAAGTTTTGCATACCTAAAGTGTTGGAAGATTAGTTTGAGGGTAGACTAATAGTTTTGTATGAGGTAATGTTGGGCCCCTAATCCATCTAAGTATAGGATCCATGCTAACACAGCAAACACGTGGGCACAAGGTAATCACTTGTTATGATTTCTATTTTGTCATATTGTGGTGTTAGTTAGTAGGTAGATAATTAACTCCTTTATAACTCAAGCATCATTGGGAAGTGTGCATATAAGACAATCATGAATCATTAGAGGTAGAGTAGTGAAGTTAGTAAAATGAGTACTTCTAGTGCCAACTTAGAAATAGACATACTC
The DNA here is from genome assembly GCA_037957365.1 of Torreya grandis. Lineage (NCBI taxonomy): Eukaryota > Viridiplantae > Streptophyta > Pinopsida > Cupressales > Taxaceae > Torreya > Torreya grandis. Next base: position 451,792 of record JARHVA010006559.1, on the reverse strand, counting down.
CATTCCCCATAGCACTAAGACACCCTGAAGCACTATAAAAGTGGGTTGCGTTTAGTTAGTAAGGAGGAGAAGATTGGAGTATTGAAGCCTTGGAAGATTGGTTTAAGATTCTATGTTCACCATTATAACTTAGAGTTTAGGTCAAGATGCCTTTATTTCTCCCCATTATAATTCCCAAGCTCACCTGTGATCTTTTGGGCCTTTAGTAGCTTAAGATGAGCATTTTCTTAGTTCTTAGTGATATATATGTATTGTAGTTAGAATTTGTTTAAACATGAAGGGCTTTGTGAAATGTTTAATAGATTGAATTATTAAATATGTAGTATGTATGTTGAGCTCTATGAGCTTTTAACCTAACTTGTCTATGGCATACCTGTAGCTCATGAGGACTCCAAAACCCAATATAGGAAATACTCTAAGTATGGGTAAGACCCTGCACATCATAATGATACCTATGTCTAATTGTGAACCTAAGCCTAAGTCACTCAAATAAGTACCCCAATGACCCCTTAAGCACCTGAATGTCATTAATCCAAGGGAACTAAAGGCTTACACTCATGAATCTATAAACCTACTTCATATCTACTTGTACCTAAAATACAGTCAATTTTACGCACCCAAGATGGCTTGTGCCCATGAATGAAGCATCATTGTTGCACTAACCAAAATCCTCAAAGGATATAGTTGCACCGTGAGACAAATAGCCCAACATAGACCCTAGTCCCTTATTTACTATGCTTTGAGTGAGCGCATAAGGCTTGTACCTTATGTGAAGTGATGCTTGCATAGTCAAGTATCAAATATTGAGTGATATAGGATTAGTCAAGGCATATGCCACATTGGAACAAGTCTAAATCTAACCTAGAAAACTAGATAAATGCCTAACAAGGTCTATTATTGAAGACACCTACTTTCCTACAATAACCTTCTTGAAATCCCTCCAAAGCATTATCCCAAATGTGCATCTCTAAGTAGACGAGGAAAGAGGTTTTAAGGATTATGATGAAGCACTAAAAATTCCCAGATATTGAGATGAAATGAAAGAGGTATTCAAACCCATTGAAAATCATAAATAGACTTGGAAAATCCTAAAGAAACTCATTTTAATGGTGTTACAATCTAAGAGGCTTAATGAACTTATGCAAGGCTGTGGGTGTAAGGAAAAGATCATGTAGTGATGAGTTTTTGGGAAACCACTATGATGTAGAGAAATCATTAAAAAAACATGGATAAACTCCTAACACTACATAAAGATAACCACAGTTCAAAAGGCAAATGGAAGAGGAAAAACCTCAATTTATAGTCAAGTTGCCTAAAATGATCACCTAAAGGTGAGTGACTATCAGAATGAGAGGTGCCCCCTTGTGATGGAATACAAGGATTTAAATAAATTTGTATAAATCCATTAAACACATAAAAACTTTATAAAAATTGTTGAATACTATCAATAGTCAAGAATCCTGTTGAAGAGATTTGAACAACAAAGTTGTAGTCTAAGAGGCTTAGTAAGCTTCTATAAGTCTGTGCAAAAAATATGAAAGAAACAAGTGTGTTTTATTGTGAATATGAGGAGTGAGGGATTGTAATAAGTGAATAAGACCTGGTCAAAGGTGTTCATGATATTTTTATTTAGTATTATGAAGAAATAACCTAAGAAATAGACCTTTAAGGTCAAACTGGTCTAGTGGCTTACAAACCTAAGACATGTGTATGAGAGGTGCTTGTGTAATTTAAAGAAAACCAAGTCATCAAGAGGAAGTAAATAAAATTGGAATGATGATTATAATTATAATACAACCTCTATTAAGTGCTCATAATCAGTAAGGAAGGGTAATAATGTTGATAGGGACTATTTTGGCATGTAGAGCTTAAGATCAGAGCACAAGCCTATATACATAGTCATTTGAAAGATGGTATAATGAGGGTGAAGTGAGAGTGTAAAGGAATTGATAAGATGAATAATGATATAATATACAATAGTAAAGCATCCATAGGAAGATAAAGACAAAGAAAGTACCATTTTGGCCTAAAGGTCTTCTTTAGCCTTTCTAGCTACATAATTACAACTTGAGACAGGTCTACTTTTGCTCGATGTGACCATGTAATTTTGAATGGGTCCCAATGGGTTTTAGAGGTGGAAAGGAGGTCTTCATACTAAATTATAGTGTCATTGGTAGTTGGTTTAGGTACTTGACTTGTATGAACATAGATCACTCCTAGAATGCATACTTGATCCTAGGAGACGACCAAATTTTGCTCATATCTTTCCTAAAAATTTGCATGGTGGAAAAATGATTTTGGAGAAATTTGAAGGGTCTATCCACAACCAACTTGTGGTATTATGAAGGAGATAAAATATCTATTATTTATGAACAATCCTTAAGAGATGAGGCACTTAAAACCCTTGATAGACCTTGGTAGGAACCTGATGAAGGAAAACTTGAGGGAAATACATCCAAATGTATTGAAATATATTGGAAAACACATAAAAAACATCTCACACTCTAAGAAGTTTCTAGTCATGACACTAGTTAATACAGACACCTGTACGGATACATGAAGTACCTTATTTTTACAAGATTTCATGGTGAAATCAAGGAGTAAAGTTAGATGAATAGTTTAAAATAATTTAGGAAGGTTATGTGAGGTGTATTATACCCTCCCAGGCCAAAAAATACACTCAATTTCTTGTGAAAGTGATCTTTCAGGCTTGGGCTAAAAAGGCAGTCTAGAGATATTAGTGGAGAGATGACCTAGTCACCTAAATGAGCAAAAATAACAAGTGTACAATGCCTAAAGGGCATAAATAATGGTATAATTGTTTTTTTAATACATCATGATTATTAACCTATTTCAAGGGTTATATACAAGTTTCATGGCCGTCTAAGTGACTAGTACCAAGCAACTAAGCCTAGTTGCCTAATAGGCCTTTTCATCCAGATAAGGAAGATGTCTCTTAGCATAGAGGGCTCATAAGAGGGTAAATAGAGGACCATAAACATTATTTTAACTTATATATTGAGTAAATAATTCACATTTCATGGTAATTATATAATATGAGGTATTTTTAAGCCTAGCCAACATGTAAAGTGAGAGGTAGGTTGTTTAATGCTTCATAGAGGTTAATTAAAACATATGGCTACCATTGTAATTAATAATAAAGAGGTGGTTGGCCAATTTTAGCATGCCCATGATTTGAAGAGGTCAAGAACAAGATTGGATTAGTCTCCACTACACCATTTGCTATGCCACATTTTCATGAAGACCATTAAACAATCATGACCAATGCATTGAAGAGGGATAGAAGGTGGTGTCTCATGGACTATTTTTTTGATTTGAAATTGAAATTGGAGGTGTATTATATAATTGATAAGCTTTATTGATCTATTATTCCTATCTTATCTCCTTATAAAGTTCCAACCATTTGTATCTTACAACCTTGAGCTAATACAAGGACTGATCTAACCTTATCCATGTTGGTTGTCTATTGTGTTTCATTCTTGTTTGATTTGAATAATTCCTTAATCTCTTTTCTCCCTTTGCAAGTCCTTGTTCCTCACCTAGATGTTAGTGGATTATTATTATGTAGGTTATATGGTGTGGGAAGGTGCTAATGGTTGTGTTTGTAGTGAAAATTGATTAATAGTGTCTTGAACCAGACCTCTCATTCATCATCCTTAGGTCATAGTCATTTAGCATAAAATCCATGTGAAGCACTAATGTGTATGAGTCCTTTAGAGAGAGTGTCTTAGAAATTAGTATTTGTTTTGGTCTATAAGTATTGTTGGAGGATAAAATAGAGGAGACATAACATATTGGTGCATCACCTCCTATATCATAGCTTTGATTTCATACTTTCTTCTATCCATTTTCATTGGAAAAATAATTAGGTTTAGGCATTGAGTTTAGATGATGCATCAGGGGAGCTAGACCCAAAACTAGAGATTCACCTCACCCATTAGGCCACCCACACCTAGAGGTGATTCCATTATATCAACTAGATGAGGTAGGTCTAAATGTCTTTTGTCTCATGGGTGAAATCTAGACTAATAACAATAATGTATAAGGTACCCTAGTCCACTATGTGATGTAAGAAGAGGTTCCTCCTCTCCTCAAATAAGTACATGGTGCATTTTTGGTGGTCACTATAGTTGACATGCTAAAACATGCAAATTATTATGTATGGGTTACTTTTGGCCCACTTTAGAAAAAGATGCTATCAATTTTTATAAAAGGTGTAATCCTTTCCAACTTCATGATGATTTAATCCATTCACCACTAGCTAAGCTCCAAACATTGGAGTCTCCTTGGCCATTCTACATTATGGGGATTAGATCTCATTGGTAAAATACCTTGATCACAAGATGGTCACATTTTTATCATTAATGCTATTGAATATTTTACTAAATGGGTAGAACCTATGCCTCTTGTCAATGTCACATAAATCACTATTTCTAAGCTTATCCTTAACCAAATAATTTATCACTTTGGAGTTCCCCATATTATAATTTCTAATAATGGTGGAAATTTTAAAAACAAGGATATGAAATAGTTATGTGCTAAATTTAAAATTTTCCACACCTTACCATCCATAATGCAATATCTAAGCTAAAACCACTAAAAAACTTCTCAAAAAAATATTACAAAAGACAATCTGAGAAACTCACACTGATTGGAATCTTCGCTTATATCCTACACTTTGGGCCCACCATACTATAATATGTATTTCCACTAGGGCAACACCGTTCTCACTAGTATATGGTTTTGAATCCATCTTACCATTAGAACTAGAACTCCCATATTTACATATATGTCTTCATGATATAATTCCTAATGAATAATTATGTGAAGCTCATATTCATGCCTTAGACCTTCTTGATGAACACAATTTAGCTTATTTTTAACATAAACATCAATATAAGGCTTGCATAGCTAAATAATATAATAAAAAGGTCAAAGTCTGCACATTTAATGTTGGTATTCTAGTCCTCAGATTAGACTATACCCATGATAAAAAATGAAAATACACCCAAAAATGGTGGGGCCCTTATTTAGTAAAAGACATTATTGGTCCTAATACTTATCATCTAAAAATTAATGAAGGCCATGTTTTTAAAGAACCCACTAATGCACAATTTTTGAAGAAATATTTTGCTTAAATGTTTCCCTTCTTTTCATACTTATATATAATGTCCTAGTAACACTTCTTGTTGGACTTATCTAATGATCTCACTCTCTACAATAGTCTACCCTATACACAAACCTTAGTTCCTTCCTTTGGTCCTTTGGTTTGTTAAAATCATGAGTTGTATTGTAATATTGTGGATAGGATGTGGTTTTCCTCATGAATACCTTTTTCCTTCATACATCAATTTTTCATACTTTTTCTCTTTTAATCACAAGATTATTATTTTTCAAAGAATTTTACACCCACTCAGGTTTTAATTTTGTGAGTTGTAGTATAAGACCATGGATAAGAGCAAGCTCTCCTCACAAATACCATTTTACCTATTTTACACCCATTAGGGTTTTTATTTTGTGATTTACAATGTAAGACCATGGATAAGACTAGGTTCTCTTCACAAATACCATTTTTTTCATTTTACATTCACTTGAGTTTTTATTTTGTGAGTTGCAGTGTAAAACCATGGATGGGACTAGGCTCTCCTCAAAAATATCATTTTCCCCATTTTTCACCCATGCAGGTTTCTCTTTTATGAGTTATAATGTAAGACCATGGATAGGACTAGGCTCTCCTCATAAAATCTACATATCATTTCACACATTTCTACTAAATTGAGTGTTCCTTTTAAAATGTTAAGACATGGTTAATAGTTTGTGGTTCTATATTCTTAACCTCAGTTTTTGTTTCTTTGTAGATAAAACTTGCACAACAAACTATGTTATCATGTTTCACTACACTTACATACATTCTTGTGATAAGGATTCATACTTACCTATCACTGTAACCCTTTCACATTGTCACATCTTTTGTGATTTGAAGTAATTCAAATTATTTCATGTTCATCTTCCCTTGATTTCCCTTCCTTTTATTTCACTTTTGATAAAACAAGATCGAATTCAAGATAAGAATTTCTTTCACATGAATAAATAAGACTCTTAAATACCATACTCTCTAAGTCCTCTTTCTTAGCAACCAGGTCCAAAATTTTCAAATTATAGTAATTTTTAGCACCCATGTTTAGTTCTATAAATCCATATGGAAGAGGAATAGAAAAAGACATCAAAAGTTAAAATCCAAATCATTTAAAACAAAATTCAATTATAAAAATGTATTATACAAATATATAAGTCAACATCACATCAAAATATGTGATTCATAACACAACTCCTATCTCCAATCAAATCTCAAAATCCACAGTTGGTCTCTTCGTAGCGCCGAGGTCCATTGGGGTGAGGTAGGCCAGTAGATTAGGATAGGAAAATTCAAAATAATCTATAGTGCTACCTACTTTCTCATACAAGTACCCAATCTTAGTAGTAGATTGATGACTTTATAAGGGGTCTTGAGCAATGGGTAATATGTTATCAAAAGGTAGACCCATTTTACTTTTCCAACATATAGCTTTCATATGATGATATTCATACTGTATCCGTCCAATTCCTAACACCATTGTGTTGAAATTATCAGTCTTACTTGAAATGTGTGAAAATACATAATTTAGGCCAAAATCACTTAAACGTGCTAAATGGTTCATGCTTGTCATACACGTGTGCCTATTTAGGCTAATGTATCACTAAATGGAGAAATGCATTTTATGTGATTATTAACTTTTCTCAAATAGTTTCAAGTCAAAATAATGCATTAGGGGAAATTTAGATGTAAAATGGACCTCCTAAGAAATAATAAAAACTAAAAATACATTTAAATATAAATTAACAAATAAATTAACTACATGAGTTAAGTGGGGCCACATTTTTATTTAATAACTCCTTAAAATGCTTTTTCAAGATACTTTATATATATTTTAGATAATCTTTGAGCTAGTTTATCTCTTGAAAGTCAAAGTCAAACTTATGTTTCTAAAACTTAGATATTTCTAATTTTTTATATGCAAAAAGGTGACATTATATTTTCTAATTTATATTTTATTAATAAAATTGATATTTCTAAATGAGTATAAACTTTATATGTTTTAAAAATGAAATAAAAAATAATAATTTAAGTCTATATTTTAAATATCATCTGCGTACATACTCTACATTTTATATTTGAAAGATAATCTATCTAGATAAGGAATATTTGTTTATAGATTATATTTTAAAGATAATCTCTCTACATACTATATACCTAATTAGCACAAAACTAATCTAAATATTATTATATTAGTTAAGTTATTGGAAGGTAATGCCTATATATTTAAAAATTAAAAATTATATTAGATTATATTTTAATCAACTTTTTTATTTTTTGTTAATTAAATTTTTATTTCTTACTAATTAATTTAGTTAAATTATTTTTTTATAATGCTAATTAAATGATATTTTATTTTTCACTAGTATTATTTCAAAGATTATATTAGTTAAGTTATTATATTTTTTTATTTGTTTATTTCTATTTAGTTAATATATAGATATATTTCATCAAAAAAAGTTATTAGATTTTTCAGTCATAGTGATCTCTTGTTTTTAATGGGAGGGTGTGTCGTTGATGTATTGTACCATAGATCTTGCAATTTGAATAATCCCCCATTGCAAATTTACCCACTTTTGATGGTATGGGCCCAATAAACATTTTATATGACAAATTTAAAACATGAAGATGTGAAATATTTCCATTATGAGTGGAATACATCCTTTAAATATTTTAATCCACAACACAAGTATCATCAAATTATAAAATATTGATAACCAAGTTGTTATTTTTCTAAAAAACCTATTATTTCAAATATCTAAGATCTAAAAATTAGGACAGTTGGAAAGACTAATTGGAAACTTTCTTATAAGCTTATTTTTATTCAAGTGTAGTGTCTTAAAATGGTATAACCTTCCAATTATAAACATATCTTTCCTTATATGCTAGATTTTTACCAATTCAAAACTATCAACTCTAAGGAATTAGCTATACTAAATGTTATTTTGACAAACCCAAAGCTACGATATGAGTAAGTTGCTTACCAATGTGGCTTGGGATAAACCCAATGAAGCTTTTATGATAGATGTCTAATACTTGGATAGATTATTAGGTCTCAGAGGGCATGGGGAGATATCTATTCATATACCCCTCTTGAAACAAAAAAAAATCCTTTTAAATTTCTTCTGCTCCAATAAATTTTCTTAAATAACTCTCTTTTAATGCATACAATTTTAATTAAATAATGAAATGATCTCCTAGAGATTTAACTTCTATAAAATGAGTCAAATTTTACATCCTTGGTGATTTATTTAAATTTGACCTCAGAGGTAAAATAAAGCTTGATAATTAATTAAGCCTGGAGTGGAATTTTCTTATTACAACCATCAAATAGGAAGTAAGGCTCACCATATTTCATTTCAGCCTAATAAATCATAGGATAAGGCTCATTAATCTAGAGGTGTTTTCATGCACAAGCTAATATTTTCTTTTACTTTAAGCATATATTATTGTAAACAAATTTTAATGTTTGACTAAACACAGTTTAAACACATAGTTATGGGAGTTTTAGATATAGATGACTTTTGACATGCACCCTTATTTTTCACTTGTTACAGATAAAATCTATAGTTTATTCTTCAAACTCAGTATTCAGATAATGATTAATGGTGGTTCATATGAAAATGTGGGTTCATTGAAGTCATAACAATGATTGTATGTTTTTTAAGTTTAACAATGTCAAACACTATATTGAAACTATTCTATCAAAAATGTGTATTTTGTTCAAGTTAAAACTAGAGGAAGTTGACCTTCTAAATAATTTTATGATAAGGTAGTTGTCAACACCTTGGGATGTGTTATTGTTCTATGTAAATATGACTTTATCACTAAATAGTTATGTTTTCCGGCCACACTAATATCTTCCATAACACCAAAAACTTCTTTGACCTCTTTGAATAGAAAATAGAGCCAGAAGTAATTTGTTTTACTCAGAGTTTATCATAAGCACTATGCCTCCAATCCTCATGGACCCTGCATTAGAATCCAATTGCATAAAACTACTACTAGTGTTTATTTGTTCCCTCTTTGTCATGATGGGAACAACCTTTAGGACTTGGGGTAATGCAAGAAATACACTTTTATTTGAAAATATAATTTTCAAAATACACAAGCTTAGATATCACTTAGCTTACCAAAGGCTCAAAAATGGATATCACACCTGAGTTATTCAGTATAAATGGCTGACCTGATCTCCATATATATATATAGGCCATTTTGGGGGATCAATTCATGGATCACCCATAGATGTCTATGGTCTTGCGCATATATATGTCAGAGTGACTTGACCTCCTTATAATATATAGGTAAGGGAGGACCATCTCAAATGAATATTCTTGTGATGAGATGATGAAAGTGACTCGAGGATATTTGGCTAGCCATATAGATATATAGTTTATGGTTTTTGGTTCCCTATCAATCTATATATTGAAATCTCACTGATCACAATGCTTACATGGAAATGCCTATAACTCTCGACTTGAATATTAATCTGTAGTATTAATGGGTACTACTTATAGATATAGCTATAAGGGTGGGCCATATCCATAAATAGATTAGATCCCCACTAACATACCAAAAAAAATTAGTTAATGAAAAAATCACTTTATACACAACCAAAGAATACCAAATTTTACATTAGAATTTTATTCATGATGTGAGTTTTCTCATAAGAAATAGGTTTTATTGATTTTTTTTTAAATAAAAGAGCTGGTAAAATTTTTATTCAACATAAAAAGTAGAGTACAATCAGCAAGATACAGAACAACCAGCAAAGCCAGTACACAGCCACGCAAAACATCAACACATCATCGCCCATCACTCATTACTTCCGTCAGCATCCTTAGTGAGAAGTCGGCCCAAATGTTGGTGCGCCTCATTAGGTAGACCCTCCCACTCATCCACATGCAGAGCGTTCCCTTCTCCTGAACCAAATTTAGCCAAATAATCAGCAGGTGCATTCCACTCCCTGGGAATATGCACCCAAACTAGCGCCTCCATCAGATCACTAACTTGCAATATCTACTAGACAATCAAGGACAGTTGCCAGCTCACATCATTCATTTTTTGTTCCTGAAGCATGTTGATCAAAATCTACGAATCGGCCTCGCAATGAACCTTATGCCATCCAAGCTCATAGGATCTTTTTAGAGCATACAAAACCGCCAATCCTTCCATTCTATTCACCGTCTGTTCCCCCTGGTAGGATGAAAAAGGAAGACCAAGGCCCCCGAAGAGTCTCTGCCAACCCCACCAATCCCCGCTGGGCCAGGATTGCCACGAGACGAGCCATCCGTGTTAATTTTTAAAAATCCTTCAGGAGGTGGCGTCCATCTCCCTAGCCTTTGGATCTTCAATTTCTCCCCATTTCTGTGCCTCGCCTGGGTATAGTTCACCAAACCATACTATATCCCCAATCTCACAGCCAGCACAGCATCAGCCTGTGGCAAAGGCTGAGCAATTTCACTCTTAGTCGAGATAGTCTCCTGAAGCATGCCTAAAATCCTGTGCCAGACCTGTTGGAGTGCCAATTTTTCCTCTCTAAAAATTCTCTGATTTCTCTCAAGCCAGACCTGCCATAAAAGGAAGATTGGCCCAGAGTACCACACCTCCTGCAAAAACTGAGTACCGGATGGTGGTCTATCCAGTCTAGACCAAAACTCAGCCAAAGAGGAGACATGAAGGCAACCACATCCCTAGGCATCCCACCAAGCATGCCATATTTGACTAGTAAAGGAGCACCTAAAAAATAAGTGCGACGATTCTTCCTCCGCCTCCATACACAGGACGCACCTCGACGGTCCAGTAATGCCCCTCCGCTTAATATTATCCCAAGTCAAGCACCGATTCCAAGCAAGTGTCCAGGAGAAACAATTACATTTTGGCTAAGAAAAATGGCTCCAAACTCTCTTCCACCAAGTAACTTTGCCTCTATCCTCCCTCTGCTGAACAACTAGCTCCTGATATCTGGAAGAAACCATGTATTTCCCCTTGGGATGGGGCACCCAAGCCAGCATGTCACTCCCTCTGAGGGTGCAGCAGTTGCGCCCCTCCAAAATCCTCTTCAGCTCCATGCAATTAGCTTCCATGCCATTAATAGGCCACTCCCCAGGAGCCACCCATCTTGCCTCCGTCACCTGGCCATTGTGAAAAAAGACTTTGTAATCACTCACTATGTTCCATCCGGCTTCCCTGAAATTTTGTGCTAAATCACTCAAGTGGGGATGTTGAGTAATCAATGGTGGAAAGCCATCCCAAGAATCTGTCCAAAACTGTGCCTCCCTGCCATCTCTGCATATCCAAAAAAGACCCTTTTTAATCAAGGCCGCTCCCTTCTTTAGAGTTGTCCAGATCACCGAACCGGCTCTAGACAAGCTATACCTAGGAATGTCCTTTGCTGGGACCCCAAAAAAGTACTTATGCGAGAGGATTCTAGCCCAGACACGCTCTTGCTCAACACACCATCTCCAATAAAGTTTGGCTGCCAGGGCCGTACTTGTCAAAATAGACTGTCAAAGACCCAACCCCCCAAAATGTTTTGGGCTGTAAACAATGTCCCATCTAACCAGGCTCCATTTTGACAGAGTCAAATTACCGGCCCAAAGGAACTGATGAGCCATACCATCCAGCTCCTTGACAAAACCAGTCGGTGCCACCTGAAGCATGCATCTGTAAATAGGCAGTGCTTGCACCACAGACTGAATCAGTTGAACCCGACCAGCGAAGGAGAGCCACCTGTTAGTCCAATGGTTCACCTTGGCTCTGAATTTATCAATGATCCCTTCCAAGTATCTCTCACTTGCCTCCCAGTAGAGATCGAAATCCCAAGATAGAGAACTGGAAGGCTACCAATCTGGAATCGAAGAATGTTCGCCACCCTTCTCTGAATTGCCTGTGGTGTATTAAAAAAGAAGATGGAGGACTTATCTTCGTTGACAATCTGTCTCGTGGCAGCCAGGTAATCATCTAATCCTTTACGAAAACCAGCAGCCTCCCTCAAAGTAGCCATGCCCGTCAGCGCCACATCATCAACAAATTGTAAATGGGAGAGGAACGATAATTCCCCCCCCACCTCCATCCCTGTATAACACCCTCCGAGGTGTTCTTTCTGATCAGCCAGCCAAGACCTTCAGCTAGAATTAGGAATAAGTAAGGAGACACAGGGTCTCCTTGCCTTAGTCCTCTCGTCACCCCAAAGAGGTGGGAATGCTCCCCATTCACCAAGACCGAAAAAGAGGTCGAGCTAACACAGCTCATAACCCACATAATCCACTCCTCTGCAAACCCATAGGCAGCCAACATCTTCCGCAGAAAGGACCATCGGACCCTATCATAAGCCTTGGACATGTCCAATTTCATAAACATAGCTTTCTCGCGTGACTTTGACATAGAGTGAATGGCTTCCGTAGCAACCATAATTCCATCTAGAATTTGGCGCCCCTCCACAAAACCACTTTGCTCTTTAGAGATCAAAACATTCAGCCACTTTTTCAATCTTTCAGCAATCAATTTCGATATGATTTTATAAACCACGTTGGAAAGTGCAATAAGCTAAAACTGATTAAGGCGGTCAGCCCCTTCCCTCTTGGGAATAAGATCCAAGAATGTAGAGTTCATCGCTCTAAGCATTTGTCTATTATTCTGGGATTCATTGACAATAGCCAGTAAATCCCTTTTGACAATTTCCCAATACTCCTGGAAGAATTCAATAGGGAAACCGTCTGGGCTCGGTGCTTTACCCTTTTTCATGCCGAAGAGAACCCACTAGAGTTCCTCCATATTGATAGGACGCATCAACTACTCATTTATATCCTAAGAGACAATACTGGGGATGCAGGAAAGTATCCACTCCTCAACATCCTCTGTGCTTCTGCCTTCCTCAGTAAATAAAGCCAAGAAATACTAGGCCACTTCGTTGCACATCTCTCTGGTAGAGGAGATCCTTTCTCCGCTGTCTAAAACCAACGTCGGGATCATATTGCCGTGTTGTCTAGCTTTCACCGTATTAAAGAAAAAAGTTGTGTTCCGGTCCCCTTCCTGTAACCAATCAACTCTGGCTTTCTGTTTCCAAAAAATCTCCTCTCGAAGCTCCCATTCCTCCACCTTTCAGACAGCTCTGGTTTCTTCCTGCATCAAGAGTTCATTAAGCCCCTCCTCTCTAATCATTCTGGTAATGTTATCCAGATCTTCCTGCGCTTCTTTATTTTCTTGAAAAATATTACCGAAGTGCTGCCGGTTCCATCTCTTAAGTTGATATTTCACAAATTGAAGGAGCTTAACCATAACGAAGATTGCCGTGCCAACCGCCGGCCTTCCAATTCTCCACCAATCAGCTACCCTATCGAACAACCTTGGGTCCCTAAGCCACATAAGTTGAAATTTGAACGAAGGCCTTTGAAGGCTCTCATTGGAAGAAATGTTCAACTTGATTGGCCAGTGATCTGAGCCTCTCCAGTCCAGAATCTCAAACTTCAAGGACCATTGACCATTCATCCAATAACACGAGGTCAAGAACCTATCTATGCACTCAACAATGCAACTTTCCCCCAATCTCTTGTTATTCCATGTAAAGCTACCATTCCCTGGCTTAATATCCACCAGGTTGAGTTTAGTGATCTTATCCCGAAGCAAAAGGGATGAAGGCTCCAATCTTGCCGTAACTCCCCTTTTTTCCGAAAGATCCATGATGGCATTAAAGTCCCCTGCCAAAATCCATGGCACATATGGAAAGTCTTTTCAGACCATCTGTATATTATTCCAAACAATAAGCTTGCCCGGGTAATCAGTGGGGGCATAGATGTTTGTGAAAAGAACATATTCCCCCGATTCCACACAAAGTGACACCATAGATAGAGATGATCTGAAGGCAATCCAGGCTATCGGTAGAATCTTGCGGGGATTCCACAAACACGCCACGCCCCCAGCCGATCCCTGTGCTCCTGTGCATTGACACAAGCATTGTTTCCACATCTTAGGCACAATTCCCAGCATAACTTCTACCGAGACCTTAGTTTCCTATAGAAAGAGAACATCTGGATTATGACACTTAACCAAATCCTAAACAGCTTTTTGTCTGGGGCCACTGTTCAAGCCCCTCACATTCCATGAGAGCACAATCATTTTGCTGGAGACATGAAGTGGGAATCGATGGTCTTCACCGACCCGAACTCAACTAAATTCTCCCCAATTACCTTAATTCTTTCTATATCCTTCCTTTGGCTGGGTTTGGCACGTTTTTCAGCTGACCCCTTCTTCCCTTCCCTCTGTTGAATTCCCAGGTGCGGATGGGCCTTGCCTTTCTTCTCCATCTCTCCCACCCCGGCCTACGTTGGAGGATCCACCTCTTCCCCTACCTACCCCAAATTAGCATTTGCTGCTAAGGACATCTGCTCCCCTAATTGTCCATCCAAGATCATAGGTAGAGTAGCTTCTGCTGTCAACAAGGCATGGTCCATGGGTGTAGCACCAACCGCCTCGGCCTCTCCCCCCACCATCTCTTCACTAATTAAACCTAGAAAGATTTCCTATTGTCCCAGTGTATCAAGAATCTCAAATTTGTTGATTGAATCTTCTGCCTGTCGCTCCATCCAGGATCTTTTATGTCCTCTATTCTTGCCTTTAGCCTTTACTTGCACAAAACCCTCTGAATCCTTACTTCCTTTTGTTCCAATCTTTTTCCCTTTATCAACTCCTGTGGTTTGATTAAGAGGAGGGCGAGAAGGTTGCTGATCACTCATTTTTGCCTTAGGGCATCCACGTACCAGGTGTCCATACTCATGACACAATCTGCATCTGAAAGGGAGCGTCTCATAGTCAAGCTGCTGAACCCATGAATATTCACCTGCACTTATCTCAACCGCATCTGGTATAGGCTTACTTAAATCAATTTCTACACAAATCCTGGTGAATGTCATGAATTTATTTCCTAGAGTCTGAGAAGAAGACCCAACAGGTTTTCCTAACATAGAAGCAATCAGCTGTAACACATCCTCCCTACAACATTCAATGGGCATTCTGGGAAGTCTTACCCACACCGGTACTCTGTTCGGTAGCTCTTCAGTCAGGTTGAATCTAGCATGCCACGGTTTGACAAACAAACCTACCTGATTATAAAAATAAGGACATCCTTTGAACACCCTATTTCTATCATTTACACAGACAAATGTGATCATGAAGAAGTTGTTTGCCAGCAAAGAGATTTCCATCTCCCTCTCTGGCTCCCAAATTTGTCGCGCCCAGCTCTCCAAGAATGGTAAGGAGACTCTCAGTCCCAAAAATTTACAATAAAGTGAGTGCTTGGAGTAGTAATCCACATCCTCAGCTATCATTTCATAGGGAATAACAAGTTTTGGTCTCTCAGAGCAGCGCTCCAAGCATCCATTTACCTTATTCAATTTAGAGCTTCCAGCAGAATTTTTATCAGACATACCTACTGTCTGCACAGAGTCTACAAGTTCTTTCAATTTGGGTTCCGACCTGGAGCCATTCCCCTGAGTATGCTTCCCTAAGACCTCCTTGAAGCTCCTGTCCATTTTAGCAAACAACAGCCCTACCTCTCTACCCGTCACTTCCTACGCCCCTTTCTCCTTACACCGTGCTCCCTCCATCCACCAGCAAACCAGAACGCTCCCTAAGTTTACCAAAGCGCAATCCAAGAAAAGATAGAAATAGGCCAAGGCTCGGCAGCCCTAGCCTGGTCGTGCACTCCTAGTTTCACCCGTGCGCGCCATCGGCTCCAGCTTCCATTTCAACTCAGGTTTTATTGATTCACAATGAAGAACAAAATTATTTATTTGATTCAAAGCACACTTGAGTTTTTTTATAGATGGTAATAAGAAAAAAAAGTAACACATAGATTATAGATACATTCCATTGTTATATGAAATAGCAGCATCGGATGTCTTTCCATAATATTTTCAAAAAATATATCCAAAACTTAGAACTCAATGTGTAGCTGATGGATACATGATGCAAAAACTTGTTGGCAAGAAAGTTGCAACTGATGGAGCCTAGAAGACACCATGAAAAGCTTATATGAAGAGGCCCTTGAAAATTAATTTGGTTGGTGAGGAAGAGGAATTAGAAAGTATAGTCAACTATCTTTAAGCTCTACACTTTTTGGTAGAGGTTGAGCATGGATCCCCAATTGATGAATTGCATCTATTTTGAAAACCCCATGATCTAGATGATTTCCTACTATTTCATTAACATGAGAAGGAGTCGATAGTTTCATCACCATTGTGTTAACTTTCATAAGTCTTATCTATCAGTGGAATTCATTATTAAAAACTCCTCATTGGATGTTACCCATTTTTCATCGATCTAAACATACCACACCCAAATCTTGATTGTGAAGAATAATTTAAAGTACGTATTTATATAAGAAGTTAATAGTTTATAATGAATATATTGTTGGTAGATCAAACCAATAAATGTGAGTCAAGAACACCATAAAAGTCATTTATAGACATATAAACATGTAGTGCATGATTAGTAAGCCCACACTTACACATTTTTTTGATTAGTAAAGAAGTGGCACCACTGCAACTAGATTGTTGTAGGAGAGATCAAAACCCAATAATCTATATTACATTGAAAAAATTGTAGGAAAGAAACCTATAATGTTATAGGAGGCCAAGAATAATGCTTGAAAATAAATTGATGGTGTCTAATTTGGATCAAGGTTGACTTTCAATTGATTGTTTGAAAGAATGATCCAATCAAAACTGGTTGTGTTTTTAAAAACTTGAAGAGAAAAATTTACTTTGTAGATTGTTCAAACTAAGGTTAGCATATTTTATGTGAGGAATATTTTTAGGCATTTCATAAAAATACCTTCTATAATCATTTTATGTGAAAAAATAAAAAATATTCAAACTTTCCTTTAAAAAATAAAAAATGAAATAAAACAAGGTTATCTTGACCAAAGTGAGTCAGTTTAAGTTTTATATGATAAATAAAATTTATTATATTTTTATTTTACCTTAGGGGATGATGTCATTATTTATGTGTTTTGGAATATTTTCATATGTCATATTTTATTGTTTAATAATTTCTTTGAAATATTTTTAATTCAAATTTCCTCTAATGGAAAACACAAATTGACACTCTAAACCACTAGATTATTTTAATTCGGAAGCACATGACATGTGCATGTGTTATTTTGTGTTGACAATTTCCTAAATGGGATATTGGTCTATACACAATTGACACCTTCTTATAATTATACTCCAGTCAAATTATGGCCCAATAATATGATATTTTGATCAGTTTGATTAATAGTGTGTAATTGATTTCTAAAGAATTATATAAAATTTGATTAATCTCACTTAGGAAAATTAATCCAAATTAAGAGCTTAAGTGGAAAATCCATGGAAATTATTCAATATATTTTAATTGAAAATTTATCTTTTATATCTACATCATCAGGTGACATCATCTATGGGGTGGCATCCATAAGCCATAAATGTAACAAATATCAGGTTTAAGGCCTCCCATGCTCTTTAATGCCCCTTCCAAATATTTATGAGGGTGTTTATGGATATTATCTCTAAAATTGAATTAATTCATGGCCATCCATCTTTGTCTTAAAATGGATGGTTATGGTTGATTATGATCAATTTCAAAAATCTGTAAATAGGAGGCCTCTCACTCATCTTTTTAAGTTTCATTTGTGTAAACTTATTATGCATAATTCTCTCCATAACCTTTCTTTATTTAGTGTTATAATGATTAATTTGTAATAGGATAGCTTCAATATAGGTGTTGATATTTTTTTCCCAAAAATATAAAATATCAAGTACCCTAAGGGAGACCCCTAATTTCTCAGAAAAACACCTTGAATTGACCCAAAGCACACATTTCCTTTCTATTACAAAATCTAAAACTCTGCTTGCAATTTGAAAGTTGAAAAATTGCAAATTGCTTCCCAAGCTTTGGATCTTACAATGTATTAGCTGGTAGAATTTGGAGATCTGACTACAATTTGTAATTTGTAAAATTGTAAATTGTAGCCAAACCTCTGGATCTTGTAATGCACTAGTAGGTGGAAATTGGAAACATGCTTATAATTTGTAATTTGTAAAATTTTAAATTGCAAGTGGAGTTATGGTTCACACAAACCAAACACCCCAAAAAATCTAGAACTTAGACTATAATTTAAAAATTTGTAAAATTGCAAATTGCACTTAGAGTTCTAGTTCTCACAAACCAAACACCCTATAGAATTGGAGCTCAGACTGTAATTTGAAAATTTTAGGTAGAGTTTCACTTTCTATGAAATAATTTATTTGGAATCTAGAACTCAGAGAGCAATTTACAATTTGCAAAATCACAAATTGAAATCTAGGTTTCGCTTCTTGCAAGCAACCTAGCCACAGAGTCCAAAACTCCAAGTGTAATTTGAAAATTTGTAAAATTGCAAATTATTCTTGTAGTTCCACCTTCCCATTTCCAAATAGGTCAACCAATCCTTACCTACAAAATCTGGACGTCAAACTTCAATTTAAAAAATTGTAAAATTTTAAAATTGCAAAAATGCTTCAAGACTTCAGATTTCTATCACCAACCACCATTATAACATTAAATGTAGAGGGTCTATATAAGTAAATTGGGGATTTATGTTTAATCCATTATTAATTTACAAAATTGACTTAGAGTTTTGATAGTGACCTCGATGCACATGATGCCTTAGCCTTGCAAGTAATGACCTCAAGCCACGAACCAAGCCATGAATTTGAATGTCACCATTAACACCCTACATGATATTCCTTCAAAATCCCTACATTTTTTAAAGCTATCATTTACCACTTTGATTTTCTTAGACTATCTTCATTTATTGCAAAAAATATTTATTTTTTTTTGCTTAATTTTGTAGGGTTTTGATTGCCTTGGCATCATTAAGGTTTTTTTTGGCGGTGTCATAGAGGCTTTATTATTATTCTATTTACCCAAAAATCATGTTTTCCAAAGAGTTTGGTTTTTCCCAAGTTTTTCATCTAAATTAGTTGAGGTTATTAAGGGTTTCTCCAAATTGCATAGCCAGGTGAATATAATAGTGTATATCCTACTAACTAGGTGAATATTCCTTTGAAAGATCCCTCCATGTTCCATGGAGTTTTCCATTGCTTGGAATAACTCTATGTTCCATCAAAATTTTGACCTGCATTTTGAACCTCCAATATTTGTTAGATATTTTAACCTAATCATATAACTACACTTTCTCATGGAATTTTTGCCTACTTGGAACAACTATGAGTTATATTAGAGTTTCCACTTACTTCTCACACCTATAAATACTACCAACTTTTATAGTTGGTTTTCCATCAATAGTCTCTCTAGAATCTATGTATGGGAAAGAGATGAGGTTCAAGTTGAAAGGACTTGGTGTAACTCTTAGTTTGGAATCTAATACCACTAATATTATAGATAAAACTTAGGTCACATTAACCTAGGTGACTTTTGGGTCAGGATAAATGTAAAATTCAATAATGACTAGATCCAAATTATCTATGACTCTGGATTGGCATAAGTGACATCTTTCCCCTGATGGTACAAAGCCCTAAATTGGTAATGACACTAGAAAAACATTATGATGATGATACGAGAGAGGTACTGAATGATAAATGAGAAAAGATTCTAAATATGGACCCATATTTCATTGATTTAATATTTTTAATACCAGAGTTTGAGAGTTATCTAGATATAACTCAAGAAACATCCAAAAAATTCATTCAAGACAACAACTTGGGATGCCAAAGAGTGATAAATAAATAATGGATTAAGGTACCTAAGGCTACCTATACTATATTTTCAAAGACATTGGCGAGGATATATTTTAAGGATGATGTTAGAGACATAATTATATTACTACACAAGATCACTAGTAGTCTCGATGCACAAAGTTTTGAGGAGTGGATGTATCAGTACATATGGGTCATCCATGAGAATAAACAATATATCCACTAGGCCCAACTCATTAATTACTCCCTACAAAATTAGTTGATGGAGGTACAAACCACATTAGATTTTTACATGATTCTTAATTAGTATACATATTGGCCAAAGGGAGATCTTTCCTAGGGCTTAACATAGTGGCTAGTGAAGCAAATAAAGTGTATAAATATTATCCTAACCTCACTTTGGAGGCTAAAAAACAACAATTTAGGAGGTTGAATGATGCATTAATCTATTCCATAATAATAATGTTTGAAAAAGAACTTGATAGAAAGATATTCTCTAATATAACTACTTAAAAATCACCTAGTGGGGTTCCTAATTCATTTAGTTTCCCACCTACTCCTATATCAGGGTATGCATATTTAGTGGCTGCCCTTACAATCTTACAATATATGTGAATGATAAATGGGTATTGATTGAGATGGTAAGACAACTTTTGGAAACTCACAAGCTATTTTACAGCATACATAAATTGGGAATTCATTTTCTAATTAGTATAGGTAGATACACATACCCCTCCTTACTCAAAACTAAGTGTGCTAATGTAAAGATGACATATATTACCCCAAGGACTTGGTGGATGATGAGTCCCTGGTGAATAAGAACTAATACAAATAGATCATTACTCAACCCCTTCTAGTAGTAAGGTGGTCTATTCTTGAGTCTTTTTCTATTGTATATAGAACTATACATGTGATCAACAAAATAATCAATTGGATTAGGAGTAAAGGGGTCCAAGTGACCAAGGATATAGTGAGTATCATAGATAAATGATTTAATCTCAAGGAATAAGGAGTTCTTCCATCAATAAAGGGTTGTAGTAGTATAATAAGAGAATAATCAGATAGGCAAGTGATCTCTCATAAGAAAAAGAAGAAATCTAAGGCCAAAAAGGGGAAATCAAGAAAATATGGAGTAGCAACAGATCAAATTCTCATTATTTCATCTAAAGACATAACTATAGTTTAATCATCCACATCTTCAACCCATATATCAGTCATAATGATAACTCCCATCTCAGTGATTCATCCCCCAACTATATCTATCGTTCATGTAACTCCAACACCTCCACCTTCTATTTCCACTCCTTCTTCACTCCAAGCGACTCCACCCTCCATTAGAATTAATTCACCCATAATAATAAGTCCATTACCAATGCTGAAATAGACTCAAGTGGACACTTAGGGTCCCCCTTTAGTGGATAATCAAGTTTTCATTTCATTTTCCCTTCCCAAAATTTCACTCCCTCCTTCCAAAATTCCTTCTATTTAATTTACAATTCCTTCCATTATGTCCCCATTGATTTATAACACTACTTAGTAGTATACATGTTGGAAATATTGTCATTGATGTCAAAGGTCTAGTATTTTTGGTGATAAAGTCCCATTACATTTAATGGTGTTTTTAATATTCATATTTTGGATAATGTGTGTTTATATTTATTTAATATTAATGAATATATTTTTAGTTGCATATAAGTCAAAAGAAGGCCCATAGAGAAGTCAAAGAGTCATGGGGTAAAAGATGAAAGATGAATGGGATGCATTCTCTCATAAAGAGTCATCTTGAGGAATTCCAAGAGTCACCATGTGAAGACAAAAGAGGGTATGACACATTTTTACATGATGGGACACTTTGAGGAATACAAAAAATCACTAAGATAAAGACAAAATAGGAAAGGACACTTTTGCTTATGAAGGGTCACCATATGACTTTTCAAATGCAAGGATATGAAGGGTCATGCAAGTTTGACACTATTTTCCATGAGGATTGAAGGGTCACAAAGGGTGAATGCCAAAGGTCATTTGGAAAGCTATAAATAAAGGCTTGAGAAGCCATTTGTAATATGCAAGAGAGTGCATGGTTTGTATATTTTTTTTAAGAGAGAAAAGTAGGAGATATTGTAGAGTTTTATTATTTTTTGAGTAATCAACATTGAGAGATAGTTGTGTTTTAGATGCAAGAGGGGTTGGTGCTCCTATGGTTTGGTGATCACAAATCTTTGCAAGGGATTGGTGCTCAAAAATAGTTGCTATGTTGGTGCTCGGAAAAGGGGTTGGTTCTCCTACAAGTTGGTGCTTGCAAACTTTGTAATTTGATTTGGTGCACATTCATATAGTCGAGATTATTTTCTATGGTTTTTTTACACTTTGGGTTTCCACGTAAAAATATGGTCTCTCTCTCTCTCTTGTCTGGTGTATATTATTGTTTTAGTTTTATTGTATATCTTGAATGTGTGGTTAATTGGTTAAAAAAATTAATTTGATTAAGAAATAAGATATATAATATACTAATTCACCCCCCCTCTCAGTGTATTTCATGCTTAAAACTTGGTATCAGAGCTAGGTTACTTTGAAAAGGTTTTACAGATTGAAGGTAGATCAAGAAAGCACAATGGTTGGATCACATGAAGGTTTTTATATAAATAAGGCACCTTCATTTGATGGGACAAATTATGTTTTTTGGAGCACAAGGATGAAGACTTATTTGATGGCCCTTAGATTTGACATAGGGCAAGCAGTGGTAGAGGAATATGAAGAGCCACAGACACTTGTAACTACTCTGTTAGAAAATAAAGCAAATGAAAATAATGCTAAAGATTTAAATGCTATTTTATGTGGTTTATGTGAATTAGAATTTGTCAAAGTTATTCAATGTAAATCTACTCATGAAAATTGGGTAAAATGTGAGAATATTTAGAAAGGTGATGGAAAAGTTCAACAAGACAAGATTTAGAATTTTGAAAGATATTTTGAGAATTTGAAGATGGAAGAGGAAGAAAATATAACAAGTTATCTTTTGTGGGTTGATCAAATAGTTAATCAGATTCAAGGTCTTGGAGAAAAGTTAGAAGAATCAATTGTGGTTCAAATTTTTTTGAGATCTCTACCATTGAGACATGATGCAAAAGTTTTTGCAATTAAAGAGATGGAGAATTTAGCCAAGATAAATATGGATGAGCTACATGGTTTTCCTATGGCATATGAGATGCAGACTGAACAAGAGAAACCCTCAAAGAGAGAAGATGCTTTCAAGACATCAAAGAAAGAGAAGGCTAAGATTCAAGAATCAAGTGACAGTTCTAGCGATGATGAAGATGACAAAAAAGCTCTATTAATTTACAAGCCAAAAAAGGGAATATGTAAATATCAAGAAAAATTACCTCTCAAATGTTTTAATTATGGAAATATTGGACATTTTTTAGCTAAGTGCTCAAATAAGGGTAATGGTGACAATGAAGAAAGAAAGTCTACATACAAGAATAATTTCAACAGAAAATTCAAGAAGAGATTCAAGAAGAAGAGTTTGTATTTTAAAGATCCTAGCTCAACTGAAGATAGTGGAGTCAGTGATTTAGAAGAAGAAGAGATTCTATTGATGGCCATACATAAAGATGCTTCTGCAACCAAAGTATATATGATCAAGAAGAAGAACAGGATGAAGCTGAAGTGAATATGGAAGGAGAACTCGTTTGTGCCTTAGAAGAGTTAAAAACTCTTGAAAAGAAGAATTGAAGATTAAAGCTCTAGATCGAGAAAAATGAAAAGGCATCAAAGGAAATAATTGAAGATCTATAAGCACACTTTGAAGAAGCCAAGAAAAATGAAGAATAACTAACGACATAGTTGAAAATAGTAAGTAAAGAATGTGAAAGGTATGTTATTGAAATTACTTCTTTAAAATTAGATCTTGATAAAACAAATAAAGCAATAAATGATAGAGCAGCCAATGATTCAAAATTTAAGAATAACACTAATATGTTGAATAAGATATTAGAAAATAAAAAATCAATGTTAGATAAGACAGGTTTTGGATTTGAAAAAGTGAAAGAGGAGGCCACTAATTTCATAGACAAGGAAAAAGGAAATAGCTATGTTGAATATCTTACAAAAGAAAAAAAGAAAGGGGAAGAATTTAAAAATACAAAGGACATCTCAAACAAATAAGGTTGGAGGGAATAGAGCTACAAAAGGCAATTAGGTTAGAGACACACAAACATGTCCTATTTTTATGGTTACTATTTTTATTGTAATGGATATGGTCATAAAAAAATATAATGTCAAAAAAGGGCTAAAAATTTTAGAAATAATGAGAAGGAAAGTCATATAGAGTCAAGCAAAAGACACAACTCTTTTGCTCCTCTATCAGGATTTAATGAAGAGGCCATAATATGTTACAAGTGTAATAACTTTGGACACATAACCTAGTAATATAGAAGTGTGTTTGAGTTAGTCAAGAAGGACAAGAGTTTCAAGGCTCCATTTATCAAGAAGAAAGTTTAGATAGGTTCATGGCAGAGGAAACAATCTAAAAAATCTATGTTGGTACAGATATCTTTACATGCAAGAAATGAAAAGCCATGATTCATTGATAGTGGATGTCTGAGACACATGGCATGAGACAAAAAAAAGTTCATAACCTTGAAGAAGATCAATGGTGTCATAGTGAAATTTAGAGATAATACTATTTCTATAATTACTAGAAAAGATACACTAAGTTTGGATAATGGTAGAACTAAAACTAAAATTTTTTTATATGTAAAAAGTCTTAAGCATAATCTTTTGAGTGTAAGTCAAATTTGTGATCAGGGGCACACACTAAAGTTTTATGTATAAGGTTGTGAAATTAGGATAAAATATTTAGATGTGTTGATTGCAGATGCTTAGATAATATGTAATAATTTGTATATGTTATAAGGCATCAAAGGTAAAAAATGTTGTTTGAGTTAGATTGAATAAAGTTGGCAATGTCATAGGAGAATAAGTCACATAAATTTTGACAATATTGTCAACATTAGCAAAAATAAAGAACTCAAAAATCTTTCAAAGATTAAAAATCCATCCGACCCACTTTGTGAACCTTGTTAACATGGGAAGTAGGCCAGGTGGTGGTTCAAAACAAAAGAGTACTCAACTACTCAAATGTTAGATCTTGTTCACACTGATCTATGTGGACCTATGAAAAATCAAAGTACTCAAGGTGAGAAATATTTCATGTTGCTTATTGATGATTTTTCACGTATGACTTGGGTAATGTTTTTAAAGAAAAAATCAGAATCTTTCAGACATTTCAAAGCATTCAAAGCATTAGTTGAGAATGAAACTAGTTTGAAGATTAAGTGTCTAAGATTAAATCAAGGAGGATATTTCATGTTCGATCAAATTATTGAGTTTTGTGAATACCATGGAAAAAAAGAGACATTATTTAGTAGCCAAAACTCCACAACAAAATGGAGTAGTTGAATGGAGAAACAAAATAGTTCAGGAGATGATGAAGACAATGCTAAATGAATCCAAGATACTAGATAAATATTGGAGAGATGTAGTTGATACAATAGTGCATATTAATAATAGATCATTATTGAGAGTCAATAGTGACAAGAATCCTTATGAGCTATGAAAAGATAAAAAAGTAACAGTTGATTATTTTAAAATTTTTGGTAGCAGATACTTCATAAAGAGAATCGATGAAAAACTTGGGAAGTTTGAATCTAGAGCAGATGAAGGTATATTTATTGATTATTCTTGAAAAATTAAAGCTTATAAATGTTATAAAATAAGAATTAAGAAATTTTTTGAAAGTGCAAGTTTCAGGATAGAAGAAGATGAAACACAAAGAATCAGTGATCCAATAGACATTCCTGAAATCATCGAAGAGGAAGATTTTGAAGAATCAGATGAAGATGAGAAGGAGAAAAAGGACACCAAAACACCATCCAAATATGTTTAGAGAAATCATAATGAAAGTGACATCATCAGGGACATAAATGAATGAATTCACACTAGAAGAATGATGGTAAGTGAATTTGAGCAAACTACCTCATTTTCAATATGGACATGTTTTTATCATCACCACTACTGAATACTTTACCAAATGGGTATAATTCATGCCTCTTGTTAACATCGCAAATATTAAAATTTAAAAATTTATTTTCAATCAAATCATTTGTTTCTTTGGTGTTCCCCATACCTTCATTTTAGATAATGGTGGTAATTTTAAAAATAAACATGTTAAATAACTTTGCAATAAATTCAAGATTAATCATAAATTTTCCATGCCTTATAATTCTCAATGCAATGGCTAAGTTGAGGCCACTAATAAAATTCTCAACAATATTCTCCAAAATATAATCCATAAAACCCACATAGATTGGCATCTTCATCTTTACCCTGCACTTTAGGCCTATCAGACTAGCATACACACTGCCACTAGGGCAACTCCATTCTCACTACTCTATGTTATAAGTTAGTTATTCCTTTAGAATTTGAGCTTCACTCTTTTTTTATATCTCTTTATGGTATTATTCCTGATGAATAATTACTTGAATCTCATTTTCATGCCCTTGATCTACTTGATGAACATCATCTTTTTGCCTTACAACATAACCACCAATACAAGGCTCATATTATCAGATAACATAAAAAATGTGTTAAAGTTTGCATATTTAATGTTTGTCATCTTGTCCTTAAATTAGACTACACCCATTACAAATAAGGTAAACATGCCCAAAAATGGTGGGGTCCATATTTAGTCAAAAGATATTCTTGGTCCAAGCACCTACCATATTCAAAACAATAAAGGCCATGTTTTCAAAGAGCCCACTAACACAACTTATCAAAAAGTAATTTGATTAAACATTTAATTTTTTTCATGATTTCTATCTACATCTATCTAACAATTTTTTAGGTTACTTACATGGGTCTTTCCCTCTACAACAAGTTCCTTTCTTTCACAAGATATCCTATAGTCCTTTAGTCCTCCCTTGTGGTCTTTCGGTTTCTTGATTTACCATAGTCTTCTTTATCTACTTTCATCTTCTCTTTTTGAAACCCCTTGGGTTTTTATTTTGTGAGTTGCGTCGTAAGACTATGGATATGACCTGACACTCCTCACAAAATACCACCTTTTACTTATTTTTCTCCTTAATGTTTTCTAGTTTGCTTTTTGGCACTCCTTGGGTTTTTCTTTTGTGAGTTGCTTCATAAGACCATGGATAGGACCTATCACTCCTCAAAAAACTACCATTTTTTTGCTTACCTCACTTTATCTTTCAATTATTTGTTGGCACCCTCGTGGGTTTCTCTTTTATGATGTTACAGTGTAAGACCATGGATAGGACCTAACCAACCTCATAAAATTACCATATTTTCATCTTTTTACATCCTTGTTCTCAATATTTAGCTTTATCTTCTTTTTTTAGATGGAATTTGCACAAAAATATATGTTAGCATGTTTTACTCATTTTCCCTCATTCTTATGATAGGAAATCACATTTTACTATCATTGTATCCCTTTTTTCCATTTGTCACATTTTTTGAAATTTGAAGTAAATCAAATTGTTCCATATGTCATTCCTCTTGATTTCCCATTTATTTCACTCCACATTAGATAAAATAAAGTCATGTCAAGATAACACTTTTATTTCACCTAGATTTATGAGACTCTTAGACCCCATGCTCATTGAAATTATCTCTCTTAGCAACCTAGTCCCAAGTATTCAAATAAAAGTCATCTTTAACACCCATGTTTAGTTTTCCAAATCCACATGGAGGAGGAATAGAAAAATCCTTCAAGAAAGTTAAAATACAAATAATTTGAAACAAAAGGCAATGACATTCAAAAGGAAACAAACAAATCTCAAAATTCAAAATCATACCAAAAGATGTGATTACAAGTACATCTCCTATCTCCAATCAAAGCTAAATCTCCATAGTTGGCCTCACATAGAGCCAAGGTCCATTGGGGTATGGGAGGTTGATAAATTGAAATAGGGGAATTTAATAAACTTTATGCTACTACCTACTTTCTCATGCAAGTAACCAATATTCATAGTAGACTGATGGCTCTATAAGGGGTCTTGAGGAATGGGGAACACGTTATGGAAAGGTAGGTCCATTTTAATTTTCATGCATATAGCCTTCATGGGATGATCTATATACTACATTTTTTGACATAATACTTATGTAACTAAGATAATTTCTTTAGAGTCCTTAAGGTCAAAAGTCCTCCTATTTTGACAAACCTAATTTGAATGTCTTGACTTGGATAAAGATTTCCTATACCTTAATTTTGCCTTCATTCTCCCCTCCACCCATATAATTTCCCCCCTTGATAGATAGATTATGATTCCAAATATGTTTTCCATTCTTCTTCACATCTTAAAAACATACTAACACTACTTTGTTTCATTTTTATCTATCTTTAGAGTAAAACAACATGTTTTAGCAACTATGGATTACTTCTTTCTTTACACCATGATTTACATTTCTACACTTATTTTACCTTCATTTTACCATTTTTTGTACTATCCTACTTTTACAAATACCTGAGTTCATACTTTTTTCCATTTTTAATTGAGGCTGGCTTATTACTTCTCACTGGATAATGTTATTTTCCTTTTTATGTACATTTTTCCATTATTGAGTGAGATAAGGATTATTACTGCTCACTCATCAATGTTGTTTTACCATTTTTTTAAAATTTTACATTTGATATTTGATTACCATATCCTTTTTGACATGTATCCTTGGCTTGAATTGGTTTTTTTTCCTTTCTTGCTTAAGATCTACTTGTTTAAGTTTTTTGGTATTTAGTAGCCTTGGATTTTTGGTTACTTGATTTATAATTATTATTTGAATTGGTCATTTGGTCTAAAATAACACTAGTAATCCTAGCTTGAAAAATTTCCCAAGTATGTTCCATCCTCATATCACTAGCTATCTTATCTTATCTTTCATTTATTTTCTCTTTAGTTTTGTATTCTTGGGTTTGTCAAAAGTAGTCTCTGTGACCTACATAATCAAAACTAACAACACAATAGACAACCATCATTAATAAAGGTAAGTCAAGGTATGAATTACATTTAATTTTTAGTTATTTAATTTTTATTCATTTACTTTTAGTTATTTTTTCTTTAAAATATTACAATTTTTTTTTAGCATTAGTGTTGTGTGTTACTATGTTCTTTCTCAAAGCACCATCCCCTGTTGCACCTTGGTGACACGTGATGAGATTTGAGTGGGGAATATGTATACACATAATATTTTTAGTATTTTATCAAATAATGATGCTTTACATCTTATAGGAACCCATCGAGACTCAATCTCTCTGAGTGCATGCCCTAAGGGGTGTACTGAGAAAGGGGTGGGTAGACCTTTGGTGCTTTACAGGATTGTTGTCCCTTATTTCCACATTATTACCAATATAACTAGGGATTAAATACCATTCTCTAAGCTATTAATCTTCCCTTACATACTCCTCTAGTCTTTTTCCTCACCTTGATCTCCTTTTTCTAGTTGACTGTAGTAGGTTGACTGGGTTGACCCTATATAGTTTTCAGCCTATGATTACTATACAAGGTCGACCCTGTACTATTTTTGAGTATTTTCACTTGAGAGATTTATTATCCCTTTCATCAACCTAGCTCAAGACCTAGTGATTTATATCTTAAAAACATATTGGGTTTATTGGGTCGACCTCGTACAACTAACACATTTGAAAGGATTTAGGGTGAGATCTAACTATAAATACAAGATCATTTCATCATTATTTCAATATGTTATTAAGATTTATTATTCACTCATTATTCTTTACAATCTACTCTTTCACCATTCTACTTGAAGAGTGTTGGCTTAGGGAATCTAATTGGAGAATCTAGTCCTATGGATAAGTCTTGGATGCTTTGGCCTTTCTTATTGATCCTTACAAACCATAATAACCTCTTGTGAATCCCTTTTGACCAAGGGAGAGATTGAGTCTTGATGGCTTCACATTCAAGTATAATCTAACTTTGTTATCCTCTCTTTAGTGTTACCATTGAGTGTAGGCCATAATTGGGTCCTCATAGAAATAGACTATTCCACAAGATGGATTGAAGCAGTTGCACTAAAATATGCCATTGAGGCACCTATCCTAGAATTCATGGATGACATAGTCTCAAGGTTTGGTGTTCCTCACACCATTATCTTAGACAATGCCAAAGATTTTGGGGGCACTCAAGTGAGTGAAGGGGAAGTAAATAAAAATGTATACCGAAGTACTTCTTCCAATTATTACTTATAGGGTAATGGCTTGGCTGAGTCTACCAACAAAAAACTCATAAGAATTATCAAAAAAACAATGCAAGATAACCAAAGGACATGGCACACAAAGTACAAATAAACATTGTGGGTTAATAAGATCACCCATAAAAGAGCCATTGGAAACTCCCCATTCATTTTGGTATATGGAAGAGAAGCCTGAGTCCCACTATCAATTAAGTTACCATATCTAGATCTCAATCGTCAATTAGATTTGATTGACAATGATGAAATGATAATAAGATTGGCTGAAATAATAGAATTAGAAGAAATCAGGAATCAATCAATGGAATTTCTAGAAGAAAATTAGGATCAAACAAATAGGACTTTAAAAAAAAGCATCTGATAGGATATTTAATGAAGGAGACATGGTCCCCAAATGGGATGTAAACAAGGCTAAACTAGGAAAGCATACCAATTTTGATGCAATATGGAGTGGTCCATACATTATAACTCATTTCAAAGAAGCTAATGCATTCTATCTATCTAATATTTATGGATTAGAACTACCTATCTCAGTCAATGGGATATAACTCAAAGCCCAATTTTGAGGTTGGAATTCATTCCAAAAAATAAATTTTTATATATAATAGGGTTAGTTGTGTTTTCCAAAATAAGTGCTTTCATATAGGTCAACTCATTAGGAGTTTTTATTTCTTTCATTTGTTCTATTTTTCACTATTTTTTTCTTATTTATGAAAATCCCAATTTTTTCTTCACTAGTCAAAGTGTGCTAAGCTTAAAATGACTCCATGTCTAATGAACTAGAAGGCTACTAAAAAGAAACATATTATCAGACAATCATCCTATAGAAGTTGCCAAAAATGTTGATATTTTTGTCCAAAAAATATTAAAATATCAAGTAACTTGAGGAATACCATTGGAGAATTTTTAGTGATGTCATGATGATGTTCATGGAGGTGTCTTGGTGAGTAGATGAAGTGATTTGATAGCATAAGTGATAATGACAAAGTGTGCAATGTACTTGTCTTAGTGTGCTTGAAGTTGGCTTGGTTGATCTTCAATTTTGGTATGGCTAGAGATGTTCAAGGATAAGTATGGAGTATTGGACATGTGAAAGTGGTCCTATGAGATTTTTTTTATGATTGGAGATCTTGTGTACATAAGTATAATTCATTTGATTATCCATATTTTTCATCTAGACACTTTGGGTTTAGTGGTAGAAAATCTGAGTAGGTAGTTTGATGACATCACCATTACCACATAGGAATGAGTCAAGGGGAGTTGGTCACATGGTTATGATCACATTAGTCCCTAAATTTTATGCACCAGATATCAAGTCATGTGATGAATCACATTCAAAGATATGAGGATGAAAATTTAGCTACTTAGACATAATTCACTATGTTTCCATACTTGGCCAATTTTGTAAATGGGCTCAAGTAGATTCAAGTAATCTTGTTCATGAGGTTAGCATTCAAATGAGTGGAAGTGTTAGGAAAAAATGATTATATGGGTTTTTTCATGTTTATACCTAGTTTCTATGTGCTAATTCTTAGATTATGTGACTAAGCACATAAAAAGATATGCAAGTACAAAGTTGGGCTCCCAAGAATTTTGACAATGTTTTCCCATAGCCAAGTTTACAATATCGCAAGAAGATCCAAATAATTTTTTTGACGATTGAATATTTTTAATGTATGGATGATTTAGAAAAACATGATCATATGGGTTTGTTTAGTTTTGAGCCTAATTTATTTATACTAAATTTTAGGTCATGCACCAAAGCATGACAAAAGTCATACATGAGCAAACTTGGTCTCCCAGAGAAATTATAAGCATAGTTATCTCTATGACAAAAGTTTTTAAGAAGGGGTGTTATATATCACACATGTGAAGGATTAATAAGGAGTTAGTCATATGGATGGATTTTCCTTTTAAAGGTGATCATATGGTCTAAATTTTAGATAATGAATCTAAGTGCAACAAAAGTTATTGAGGTCCAAAGTAGGCTTTCTAAGCATATTATAGTTGCTACCCATACTTAGTCAATTTGTATGATGTTAAAGATATGGACCTAGTGGAGATCCAATAGCTCATAGGAGTTTATACTTCCAGATTTAATGGTGTATGTAGAGTCAAATGGGTCAATGTGACAGTTGTTTATTAAAGATAAAGATCGAGCATCTTATAGAAGATCAACAAAGCATGTGTATTCCAAAATAATAGGAAGTAATGAGATGGAAGGAAGTGCATGTTATTTAAAAAATAATAAAAGGTAAAGGATAAATATCTAATGAAAATTAGGTATTCATATAGGTTGATCTAATAATGTTCATTGTATATTAAAGACCTGATTGATCTTCAAAGATCGATGTTGCATATTGAGTCAACATTGCAAGGGTGTATGAGATGGGGTCAAAGTGACTGAGGTTTAATGTTTGAGCATTTGAACATATGAATTAAATTTTTGACATGATCAATGGTGCATAATTGATTTGAGTAGTGAGGACATGAGATATGAGCAAAGTAGTCAAAGTTTAACTGTGACCATTTGCATTTGAATATTTGGATTTTGCAAATGAAAATAATAGTGTCTAGTTTTTGTGCCATAACTTTCAATCCAGGCATAATTTACTCATGGTGTAAAAAAATATGTAGAGGAATCTAAGGTTCATCTATAAATATGGATTTAAAGATATGAAAGTGTGTATAAACAAAGATATTAAGTTCTAAAGTTGACTGTGTGTTCATGCTTGTTCTGCAAGCAACCTAAGAAGAGTAATTGATCTTGTTTTCATATTGTTTCGACATCACTTGATAAATTGGATAATGGGGTGTATTGTAGACTCCATGAGGATTCTCTATGTGATTTATGAAGGATTGACCAATCTTATGCTTTATGAAGAAAGGATTATAAGGTGACTGTGTGTTCGCTCATATTTACTGTATATACAAGGAAGTGTTTGAGCTATATGTTCTTAAGCTAAAGGGTAATGTGATGATTTTTGGAACTTGAGGGGGACCTATAGATCATGTAGAATGGGTCCATTCTATTGGAAAGTGTTCTTATATTTTAATTTTCTTGGAGAAGTGTCAAAGATCTGAATGGGTCTCCATAGTACGTAAAAGTGCCTTAGGCCTATTTGAAAGTAGATTGTGCTTAAGTGTGAACCATGTGAGATGCCTTAAGGGTGAAGGCATGTGTTGTTTCTGAAAATAAATATTGTGATATTATTAATTCATGATTTCTCTATATATACTAAAATCAAAGATGACAATTTTTAGATTTTTGGAGTAGACTATGTGTAGAAGATTTGTGAGAGAGAATTGTGCAAGGTGGATGTGAGAGTTGTGAAGCGAAGGATAGGTTGTGTTCCTATTGGTTGAGTTAATGAGTAGAACCATTTGTTGAATATGTGTATGAACTGTAGGTCACATTACTAATGTCAGGATGGTGCTCATGAAATTTGAGGATATGCAAAGAGGGCCAAGTGTGCATAGGAGGATAGTTTGAGTGAAGAAGGAAAGAGATTGTGACATGCCTATATGAGAGGCTTATTTTAGATGGAGAGAGAGTTCGGACATGGGTTATAAAATAGAGATCCATCATCAAGTGTTTAAGATATAATTTTTAATGTGGAGGTATTCAAAAGAAGGTCTAAAGGACTTGGTCTTCCTTAGGGGTAGTTGCTCCTTGTGAAACATGTGTTTCACTAAATACCTTTGGTCAGGAGGATATGATCAAGGTTTACCAGTCTAAAAGAGTTTATTAGTCTTTTGTTTTTAATTTATTATAGGATATTAGTCCATTTATGTTTCAAGCTTGAGAGTGGGTTTTATTCCCCATGAGGGTTTCCCACAATAACTATGTGTTATGTGTTTAATCTTGTGTATGCATTGAATGCATGAGCTCTCTTGTTAATGTTGATTTATCAAGTTGACATATACTAACTAGTTAATAGTTAAAGGAATTCAATTGAAATTGAAATATCTAGTCTCAATGATTCACCTCCCTCTAATTGATTTTACTTCTAATAGAGACCCCCTAATTTCTTAGAAAAATAACATGAATTAGGCCAAAACACACATTTATTTTATATTATGGAATCTAGAACTCTGTTTGTAATTTGAAATTTACAAATTGTAAATTACTTCCCAAGTTCTACATCTTATAATGCATTATCCAACAGAATCTAGAGATCTAACTACAATTTTCAATTTTCAAAGTTTCAAATTATAGCCAGACCTCCAGATCTCACAATACTCTAGTTGGCAAAAAGTGAAAACCCACTTGCAATTTATAATTTTCAAATCTAAAAATTACAAGTGGAGTTCTGATTATTGTAAACCAAACACCGCACATAATCCAAAACTTGGGCTGCAATTTACAAAATCACAAATTACACTTGGAGTTCTAGTTCTCATAAACCAAACACCTCATGGAATCTAAAACTTGGATTACAATTTGCAAATATGAAAAATTATAAATTATAGGTAGAGTTTTGCTTCTCATGAAATTTTGTATCCATAATCTAGAACTTGAAGAGTAATTTTTAATTTATAAAATAGTAAATTGTAATCTAGGGTTTGATTCCTACCAGGAACCTAGCCATAAAATCTAGAGCTCCAAGTGTAATTAGTAATTTTTCAAAATTGTAAATTATTCTTGGAGTTACACATTCCCATTTCCAAATAGGTTAACTAATCCTTACCTGTGGAATCCATAGGTCATATTGAAATTTACAGAATTACAAAACTTAAAAATTACAAAAATGCTTGAAGACTTTGGATTTCCACCACCAGCCACCATTAGAGAATTAAATGTAGAGGGTCTATATAAGTTAATTGGGGATTTTTTTAACCCATTGTTAATTTGAAAAATTGACTTAAAGTTTTGATAGTGACCTCAATCCATGTGATCCCTTAGCCTTGTAAGAAATGCCCTCAAGCCATGAACCAAGCCATGACTTTGAACACTGCCATTAGCACCCTACATGATATTCCTTCTAATTTCCTACATTTTTTAAAGCTATCATTTCCCACTTTGATATTTCTTGGATTATCTTCATTTCCTATAAATGTTGTTGATAATTTTTACTACATTTTCTAGGGTTTTCATTATCTTAGAATAGTTAAGGTTTTTTTGGTGGTGTCATAGAGGCTTTGTTATTATTTTATTTTCCTAGAAATCATGTTTTCCAAAAATTTATGTTTTTTTTACCAAGTATCACATCAAAATAAGTTGAGGTTATTTATAGTTTCTCCAAATTACATAGCTAAGCAAATATACTAGAGTATATTCTACTAACTAGGTGAATATTCTTTTGAAAGATACCTCTAAGTCCCTAAAAACTTTTCACCTTATAAATGCACCTCCTATTTCCATAGG
Source organism: Torreya grandis (assembly GCA_037957365.1). NCBI lineage: Eukaryota > Viridiplantae > Streptophyta > Pinopsida > Cupressales > Taxaceae > Torreya > Torreya grandis. The sequence goes on along the minus strand of JARHVA010006559.1, from coordinate 416,250 downwards.
ATTTCAACCTACTTTGAACACCTCCTGAACCTGAGGACATTCTTATTACTTCAAACAACTCTAAGTTCTACAGAGTTTTCCATTGCTCAGAACAACTCTAAGTTATATTAAACTTTTAACTTGCATTTTTCACCTCCAATCTCCATCAAGGATTTTAACCTATTTTTACAGCTACACTTTCCCACAAAATTTTTACCACTTAAAACAAATTCAAGTTCTGTAATATTTTCCACTTGCTTCTAGAACCTATAAATCTTGCCAACTTTTATAGTTGGTTTTCCCTCAATAGTATCTAGAGAATGCATGTCTAGGAAAGAGATAAAGTTTAAGTTGAAAGGACCTAATGTAACTATTAATTCAAAATATAATACCACTAATATTATAGATACAAACCTAGGTGACATTGACCTAGGTGAATTATAGACTAGGATAAATGTAGAATTCAAGAATGACTGGATCTAGAGTATCCATAACTCTAGATTGGCACAAGCAGTAGCTTTTCCCCTAATGATGCAAAGCCCTAAACTGGTAATGACACTATCACACCATTATGATGCTAATAAGAGTGAGGTCCTAAATGATAAAGGGTATTGAATGATAAAGGGGAAAGGATTCTAAATCTGGACACAAATTTCATTGTTTCAATATTTTTGATAGTAGATTTTGAGAGTTTTCTAGACATAACTCTAGAAACATCCAAAAAATTCTTTCAAGACAATAACTTGGGATGCCAAAGAGTGATAAATAAATAATGTCTTAAGGTCCCTAAGGCTACTTCTACCAAAATGCCAAAGACATTGGCTAGGATTGATTTTAAGGATGAGGTTGGAGTCATAATTATATTGCTATACAGGATCACTGGGAGTCTTGATGCAAAGAGTTTATAGGAGTGGTTGTATTAGTATATATGGGTTATCTATGAGAATAAAAAATATATCCACTAGGCCCAACTCATTAGTGAATCCCTTCATAAGCAGTTGATGGATGTACAAACCACATAAATTTTATACATGACCTCTTACGTAGTTACATATTGGTCAAAGGGAGAGCTTTACCAAGGCTCAACATAGTGGCCAGTGAAGAAAATAAAGTGTATAACTATTATTTTGACCTCAATTTAGAGGCTAGTAGAAATTTTTTTAGGAGGGTCAATGATACATTCATATATTACATCATAATAATTTTTGACAAAGAACTTGATAGAAAGAGATTCTCTGATGCAACTACTACAAAAATCACCCAATGGGGTTTCTACTTCATTTAGTTCCTCACCTAATCCTATATTAGGGTATGCATATTTAGTGGTTGCCCTTACATTTTTATAAGATATGTGAGTGATAAATGGGCATTGATGGAGATGGTAAGATAACTTTTGGAAACTCATAAGCTATTATCTAATAAACACAAGTCAAGAATTCATTTCCCAATTAATATAGGTAGATACACATGCCCTTCCTTACTCAAAGCCAAGTGTGCTAATGCAAAATGATATAGATGACCTTATATACTTGTGGATGATGAGTCCTTAGTGGATAATAACTAATACAAATAGTCATTACTCAACCCCTTCTAGTAGTAAAGTGTCATGTTCTTGAGTCTTTTTCCCTTGTAGATAAAACTACACATGTGATCAATAAAACGATCAATTGGATAAAGAATAAAGGGGTCCAAGTGACCAAGGATATAATGAGTATCAAAGATAAATTATTGAAGTTCAAGGAACAAGGATTTCCTCCATTAGCAGAGGGTCCCAGTGGTACAACATGAGAACAATCAGATAGGTCAGTGATCTCCCATAAGAAAAAGAATAAGTCTAAGGTCAAGAAAGAGAAGTTAAGCAAAGATGGAGTAACAACATATCAAATAATCATTATTTCATCTAAGGACATAGCTATAGTTAAAGCATCCACATATTCAACCCCCATATCAATCATATTGATAACTCCCATCTCAGTGATTCATCCCCAAACTGTCTCTATTATTTTTATAGCTCCTATTAGAGGTATACATTTCACCCTAGCTAGAAGAATAAAAATCTAGGTCCTATTTCCAAATCTAACTCAACATGGGACTGATCCCAAGATATGGGTATCCTTTAATGGGGTCAGACCTCTAGAATTTTTAATGAGGCTAGATCCTCTAATATATCATTTTATCTCATTCCCATTACTAAAACCTACTAATGATTGGGGAAAAGGGAAAGAGAGATAAAATGAAATTAAAACCTAAGATAAATATGGTGATGCACCTAAATTCTTGTTCATCCACTCTGATCAACTCTTAAATACTAATGAAATAAGAAAAAGACCAAATCTAGGATCCCAAATATCTATTATACATTAGTGTTTCATGAAGAGGTTCACCAAATGATCACAAACTAAGGGAAATTATGGAGAGGTCTAATGCAAGACACTAACTAGTCACAATATCCATATAGAGGCTTCAACCAAAATATGTAAAACACTAAACATGACCTACATAACAAGATGAACTAGTAACTAGGTGAGATCATGACTTGAGAAGGGAGAGACTTCTACCACATATGCAAATCTAACATGTACACACTATACCAAAACATTGAATTCTGAAGAACAGTTTTGTATTCATTTCAAGAGGTTATAAGCTCCATATTGGTAGAATTTAGTCATGCCCAAGAGAGGGAGAAGAGTGATACTAAGAGGATATAGAGGGATCCATTTTTTAGCTCAAAATACTCTATATATAGTAGAAAAGAGAGAAAATAAAGATGGGAATAATGCATTAGATAGTGGAGAAAAGTCATCAAGATCAATAAGTGAGGTGGTAGATCATTGATTACTTTTTATATGCCTACTTTGATCAACCAACTAGCCTTGATCAACAAAAAAAACTCTTTTTATCCCAATAATCCTCAAGCTCCTCTCATTAGCTGAGAGATCCTACTAGAATATGAGGGCTTGTTATGCACAGTGACAAAGTCTATTTGAGTGAGATCAATCCTCTTAACTGCTTCTCTAGCTACTAGTTCACCACCTTGGGACCCTAAATCCATTTAATGTGCTCATTAGGATCAAATACTCAAAACCTAAAACTAACATTTCCATGTCATGGATGGTGGTTTTTACCTACTTTGTTAATGATGGTTCCACATTGACATATGAGACCCTTTGCATTAATCACACATCTACTTCCATTTTCATGTCTAGATCATAGGTTCATCTATAAACAAAAAACTAATATAAGATTATTATTTTTCCTATATTTTTTATGTTAATGGGGAATTATAAACAATATAGTTTCATTTTGGACTCCCATTAAGTCTAAAAACACCCATTTTATCTTTACAATAAGTGAGAACTCGTGTATACATAGATCTTTATTTTAAAAAGGTGAACACAATCATAGAATGGACCCTACATGATACAAAATGTTAAAATAGAGATCCATATTTAACTTCAATGGTAGTCCCTTTACATTCCTTGGCTGCATTAGTGTGTCCATTTAATAGTGTTAGATCAAGCTTCAATGGTGATAAGATGATCCTTTAAGTCCTATGGTCCTTGGTCAATAATGGTTATTCAACCTTCATTAAAAGTTATAGGCTCACCTTTATTTTAATTGGCTGTTGATATATAACTTGGATTATTGAATCATTGACCTATCTTGAACCATTGATCTTGATTAGTAAGATTGAGTGAGATCTATCAATCCTTTCATTGACCTATCAACTTTTTCCAAGCTAGTGCCGCTGTCCATTGTGTATTAGTTCTTAGGATTTTCTATCAAACTATAGCCTCATGTACTTATGCCACATGTCAATCTCTTGATCCCATTGACCTTTTGACTCACCTCACACCATTGGATCAAGATGTATGATGTGACATTGAATATTAGATCTATTAGAACCCACTATCTGAAATTCAATAGCTACTTCAGAAGCTTAAATTTGATGCTCGTGCTCTTGTCAAATGATGTTCACATGACTATCATTAACATTTGCATGATCATCAAATTTAAGCTCAAAAGAGTTAGATTTGCTTGAGCTTTATTTTGATGTTAGCATGAACATATTATATTGTAGGTCTAACTTTAGAAGATTATAACTTGAGCCAAAAAGCTCATGCAGGCATGAAAATTTTAGAGGATGATCCTTGCATGAAGGCCTACCTAATGCTTTAGGTATTTGGCTTGTGATATTTCCTAAGGTGCATTTATTAAATGAATAAGTTATCTGGTCCATTCATTTTTTCATGATGTCTTGGTGATGATTTGGTTATTAAACTTGCATAAATTCATATCTTGATCATTCCTTTAAGGATCTAATGGATTCTTAATATTTTTATAACCTAGTCCATGCTTCTTAATGCTCAAAACATATGGTAAACTACTTAGATACCTTCATTTACATTTCTAGACTTATTTTAAAGCTTTAGTCCACTCATTCCACATGAACTTTTCTCATCTTTTCAAAGTTTGGTATGTGAGATAAAAATTGCCAACATATTTGTTGACTCTTAAGGGTTGCTTACCTGTCTATGAAAAAGAAACTAGACCAAGTGCCTAGTCTAACCATTAGGAATGAATTCTCTACTTAGATCCAACATATTGACCTAGATCTAGAATTGGTTTCCAATCTTACTCTAACCTATTTAAACAATATAAGGACAACAAAACAATAAAGGCAAGTACACACAAACACTTGGAGGAAATAAAAAATAGCTAACCTACTTAGAGAAAAACATGAAACTAATTTAATATATATAGTATTTTACATCAATTCATAATCACCTCATTCTTAGGTCAAATGGAAAATTATGAGATCATTAAATTTTAATAAATCAAGCTAAAAAATACCTTGCTTTGGAGTTATTGTAAATGGTGGACTAAGTATCTTGATGGCCAATTCTTTGGATGTGATCCCCATTGGATGGAATGGAATGAACATGTCTCTAATGTAGACATACTGGTCCAAATTTTCCAAACTTGGTTCATGTTAGTCTATGGGAGCACTTGCTTACATGTCCTTTGGCCTCTTCAAAATATTTGGATATGGCATTGAACCACTACCATAATTCTTCAAGATATTCATTAGTATGCTAATCAAATTGAATCACTTGAGGACTTGAGTTATCCCATTCATCATCCTCACTCAAAATTTCATCTTGTTCTGCAAATAAAAATGAGGGTTGATTTGACCACCCAAGGGCTGAAGTATCACACCTATTTTTCTCAAGATTTGATTTGGTTTCCTCTAGTTCCAATAGGTCAGGGTTATATTCATTTGGTACCTCATCTTGAAGTGTAACCATTTAAAACACCTAGTCCTCATCCTCTTCTTTATCTATGTAGAATGGACCTTTGGTGGTTCATTCAAAATCTTGTCTATTTTCATCTTAAGGGTTGACCTCAATAGGATCTAGTTCATTTGTGTGTAAGCCATGCTAATACGGCTAGTCCAAACCTACATTTTCCCCTTTTGGATGAAGTGGACTATAGATCATGATCTCTTCATCATATATACTTGTACTATTCTCTTCATGTTCACCTATGACTACAAGCTCTTACTCTATCCTTTATAGAATAGGCTTCTCCTTTATGAGGGAGATGGTGGGGGTGAAGAAGTTTACCCTGTTTGAAGCTTAGGAGGGTATCCTTACAACTAGGTACTTTGAATGCTCTTTTAGGTGGCTCTTGAACTAAGGAGAGAGAGCCTTGGAACACTTGTACACCAAGATCATTGAGATAATTTATGGTTGCTTAATTCATTTCTTGCATAACTAACCCTTCCTCTACTAGGATTAGTACTTGGAATACCTCAATTAACACCTCCCTTTCCTTTTTTGTGCCCTTCTTGATTGATTTCCACAAGGGGAATATGTAAGACTTTACCACCTTCTCTAATTACTGAATGGGTGTGGGAGAGTGTGGTTTCAAAAGAAAGGGTATGAAACTGTTAGGGTCATAGGAGAGGATCTAAGATGGAATAGCTTCATGCTCTTGAGTGAGAATGGGAATAGGGGTAGGAAAGGGAAAACTGATTGGCTCAGGTTTGACATAATCTTTTTCCCATTTCTCAAACATTTATTTAATGGATAGTACCCACCCTTTCATCTCTTACTTCTCAATATGTGGGTAGTCAGTTTCTTCAATAGATGTTCATACATTCTAGAACTCTTGAAAGAAGAAATTTATCCCATCCATGACATAGATAGGGAATTCTTATCCAAGATTGACCCCCTCATTTATCTTCACTATTATTCTTCCTTGGTCTAATATTGCCTCTTTGAGTTTTGACAAGGATGAACTTTGACAAGGTTGACTAAGGGGCTGATTAGGGACTCTTGAAGGTTGATCATGAGGCTATTAAAAGGGAGAGGGCATATAAGGCTAGTTTAAATGACCCTGTTGATATTAGTAAGATTTTAACATATTATCTACATTTTGGACCATGTTTCTTATCATTATTATGTCCTCATTCTTTCAAGATGACCATCATTCACTTTCACAAACTAAACATCTATTATTTACTAACTAAAGAACACTCCTTATTTTTTGTAGAGCATGGATAAGTATATTGGAGAAAAATCTAAACCTTTATGAATCTCCCTTATAAACTAAATATAAACTATTAATGATTTCTTGACTCTTGATAAGGATGTAATAGGGTAAGCTTGGTTTTGACAAGGGGAAGTAGAGGACTGATTTGAATGTAAGGAGGTTGAACTTGGTCATATATAGGGGTAGAAGGAGGACAAAGGCCATGATAGGGTTGATAGGTTATTTGAGAGCCACTTGGGGGTAACACATAAACATTATTCTCCTAATAAGTATGATGTTGAGGTAAAGGATAAGCATATTGATCAAAAGATCATTGATTGCACATACCAGATTATGATGATTGGGCACTTAGTTATGCTACTTAAAAAACTAATAGATTCTTAGAGTCACCATTGATGTTTGTATAATGACTTAAAGGGATGATATTTATAAGGACAACACCACAAATCCTTCCACTACTTTGGACCTTGGTCCCACCAGGCATGCCAGAACTATTGGAGGTCTAGATTGTACCCTAGCTGGAAGCAAAAGTGTTCAAGTCCTAATTATAAATCTAAATCAATATGGGACTGACCCCATGTTATGGGTTTCCTATAATGGGGTCAAACCTCTAGGATTTTTAATGAGGCTAGCTCTTCTGATGCATTATTTCAGCTCATTCCCATTACTAACACCTACTCATGATTAGGGAAAAGGGAGAGAGATAACATGAAAGGGAAACCTATGATAAAGATGGTGATGCACCTAAATGATGGTTGATCCACTCTACTCAACTCTTAAAAACTAATGAAATAAGAAAAAGACTAGATATAGGATCCCAAATATCTATCATACATCAATGTTTCATGAAGATGTTCACCAAATGATCACAAGCTAAGGGAAATGATGGAGAGATCTAATGCAAGACACTAACTAGTAACAGTATCTACATGTGGGATTCAATAAAAATATGTAGAACACTAAACATGACCTTCATATTAAGATGAACTAGTAACTAGGTGAAATCATTACTTGAAAATGGAGATACTTTTACCACATATGCAAATGTAACATGTACACACTATACCAGAACAATGAAATATGAAGAATAGTCTTGTATTCATTTCAAGAGGTTACAAGCTCCATCTTGGTAGAGTTTAGTCATACCCAAGAGAGGGAGTAGAGTGATATCAAGAGGATATAGAGGGATCCATTTTTTGGCTCAAAAGCCTCTATATATAGCATAAAAGAGAGAAAAGAGAGATGGGAATAATGCATTTGAGAGTGGAGAAAAGTCATCAAGATCAAGAAGTAAGGTGGCAGCTCATTGATTACTTTTTATATGCATGCATTGATCAACCAACTAGATTTGATAAAAAAATAGACTTATTTTTATCCCAATAATCCTCAAGCTCCTCTCATTGGCTAAGGGATCCTATTAGAAGATGAGGGACTATTATGCATAGTGATAAAGTTTGTTTGAGTGGGATCAATGCTCTTAACTTCTCTTCCAACTACCATTTCACCACTTTAGGACCCTAAGTCCACTTGATGTGTTCATGAGGATAAAATCCATGAATCCTAAAACTGATAATGCCATGCAATGGATGGTGGTTTGTACCTACTTTATTGATGATGGTTCCATGTCGACAAATGAGACCCTTTGCATTATTCAAACATCTACTTCCATTTCCATGTTTAGATCATAGGTTTATCTATAGATGAAAAACCAATCTAATATTATTAGTTTTCTTATATTTTTTATGTTGACAAGGAATTATAGACCATATAGATTCATTCTAGACTCCCATTAGGTCTAAAAGACCCATTTTATTTTTGTAGGAATTGATAACTCATATATGCATAGACCTTTCTTTAAAAAAGGTGAACACAGTCATAGAATGGACCCTGAATGATACAAAATATCAAACTATAGTTCCATATTTAGCTTTAATGGTGGTTTTTTAATGTTCCTTGGCTACATTAGTCTGTCCCTTTAATGGTGTTAGATCGAGCTTCAATGGTGATAAGATGATCCTACAAGTCCTATTTTCCTTGGTAAAAAATGGTTCTTCAACCTCTATCAAATTCCTATGCTCACCTTTATTTTAATTGGATATAGATATTTAACCTTGATCATTGACTTATAAACCTATCTCAAACCATTGATCTTGATTAGTATGATTGAGCGAGATCCATCGATCCTCTCCTTGACCTATTAACTCTGTCCAAGGTAGTGTCACATGTTAATCATGTTTTAGTTATCAAGATTTATTATCATACTATAGCCTCACATGATATACCATGTGTTAATATCTTGAACCCCTTGATATTTTGACTCACCTTGCATTATTAGATCAAGATGTACGATGCAATGTGGACCATTAGATCTACTGGGATCCACTGTTTGAAATCCAAAGGCTACTTCATGATCTTAAATTTGATGTCCACACTCTTGTTAAATGAAGTTTACATGACCATCATTAACACTCACAACACCATCAAATTTAATCTCAAAAGAGTTGGTTTTGCTTTAGCTTTATTTTGATGTTATCATAAACATCTTATGTTATAGGTCCAAATTTAGAAGTTTATAACTTGAGTCAAAAAGCTCATGCAAGCATGAAAATTTTCGAGGATGATCTTAGATTGAATGACTCCCTATCACTATATCTATTTGGCTCATGAGAGTTCTTGAGGTGTATTTATTAAATTCAAAAGTTAGCTAGTCAATTCCTTTTTGCATGATGTCCTGGTGATAGTCTAGGTATTAAACTTGCACAAATTCATCTCTTGATCATTCCTTCAAGGATATGATAAATTCTTAAGATTTGTGAAACCTGGTCCATGTTTTTAAATGCTTGAAATATATGGGAACCTACTTGGATCCATTTATTTTCATTTTTGGACCTATTTTAAACCTTTGATCCACTCATTTCACATGAACTCTACTCAAATTTTCAAAGCTTGGTATGTGGGATAAAAATGGCCAACAAATCCAACACCTTCTCCTCCTATCTCCATGCTTCCTTTAGTCCAAGTGACTCCACCCTCCATTCACACCAATTCACCCATAATAATAAGTCCATTGCTAATAGTTCAATTAAGTCAAGTGGACACTCATGATCCATCTTTAGAGGATACTTAGGTTTCCATTCCATTTTACCTTCCCATAATTTCACTCCCTCCTTATACAATTCCTTCCATTTCATTTACAATTCCTTGCATTCCATCCTCATTGATTTGAAACACTACTCAATTATATGTATCCATGAACTTAGTCATTCTAACTTCAGTTCCACTGGCCATCCTAACTCTTATATAAGTACTACTCCATCTTCATCCCCATTCATCTTTCCTACCCTACCACCCATGAGTATCCCTACCACTTTAATTGACTCATTTGATGATTTGGCCTCCACATTTCCACTAGTCCCCAAGTTGTGAATCCCTATGTCTACTCCCCCATTAATATCACTTCCATCTCTTACATCCCTAGTAGACATATCTATTTTCATTACCCCTACCTCTTCCATTTCTATAGTAACCCCAACCCCTTTAGTGGAGATAGGCAAGGAAGAAACCCTTGATGCAAATGTGGAATTATAGCCTATAAAGAAAGAAAAAATTACATATACATCTACCAATAAATCAATGGTAATATCAATTTTGGATATGACACTTGTCACCATGCCTACTAGTGTAACACTTCAGCTATAGATTCTCAAGTGATAATGTCTACATAGCAGGATGCTATATCTACTTGGTAAGCACAATCAATGGGGAATAAATGCAAGCAAATGGTGTTCCCAAATATATTGTATTTTGGTCTTTTAGATATGTTTTTCCAAAATCAGCTTAGCCCATTTTTGGAAATAACCCCCTACAAAACTTTTCCATTTCATCTTTCGTCTCTCTATGTTTGTTTTTGAGACGGGTTCTTCTCGTTCTCATCTTGGTCCGACTGCACCTTCCAAAATTCTTAAATCATGTCTTCCCTAAAAAGTGAAGGTAGTTACGGTCTCGATGTGTCCAAGGGACCAAGCCTACCTCTTTCAGAGTTAGTGTTTCATTTCTTTTATTTTTGTGCACGAGCGGCAAAATTTGCCGCTAGTGCATTTTACCCTTGAGATGCAAGGGCAGCAATTTTTGCCACCCCTACATTCTTACCTGCAAGGGTGGCAATTTTTACCACCCCTACATTCTAACCATGCAAGGGTGGCAAATTTTACTGCCCATGCACCTGAACATGCATGGGTGGTGAAATTCACCACCTATGCATGCCTTGATTTCCATGCACAACATTTATTATCATGCACAACAAATTGTTGGGGTCAATTTTTCACCTCATATAAACTGCTTTCAACCCTTATTTCTTCATTCTTCTTCCTCTCCTCTTGCCCTTCACATTTGGACAATCCAATGAATGAGTTGAAGTGCATTTTGGTAGATTTAATCTCGTGGCACATGTGGCTTTCTAGGTAGGTCTCATTTTTAGCTTTTATTGTCTTTTCCTTCCTCTTCCTTAACTTATTTTTCTTCTTTTGGTTTTGTTAGAGTGTTTTTGTTATTTTTTCTCCTTGTCCCCCCAGTTAGCCTTCTAAACTTACCTACCTACTGAGACAGCTAAAATCACCGTCCCTCCCTATTACCCGTAGTTTTTGTGCAAACCAAGCATGGACGGTGAATTTAGCCGCTCATGCCTTCTAGTTGCCCTCTTCATATCCCTTACCTACGTGGGTGGTGAAATTTGCTGCCTGCGCACCTTTTCCCCCTTTGAACTTGCATTGGTGTTGAAAATCGCTGTCGATGCAGGTCAGACATGTAGGGGCGGCAAATTTCACTGCCCCTACATTGTCCTTCTCTGATCTATATGGGCAGCAAAAATTGCCTCCCATGCAGGCCATTCCTGCAGGGTGGTGAATTTTGCTGCCCTTACACTATTTGACTTCTTCATGCAGGGGCGGTGATTTTCACCACCCATGCATTCCTCCTCCAAATTTTTCTAACTCTGGAGGATTTTTCATCTTTTCCTTTCTTTCCCTTCCTTCCTTATTTTTTGCACCTTTTTTCAACCTAGCCTTTTTAAAGTATCCTCCCATGGTCATAATCACTTGATATGCCAATTCCACAACTGTCTCCCTTTTCTCTAATTATGTGATCATGGCTACAGTTATTTTTGAAGGCTCTTACTCATCAACACCTATCTAATCGAGACCTGCTCCAATGTCGAAGATGTCTCTCAAAAAGGCAAAGATGATGAAGTACAAGTACTAGGGTGTCTTCTCAATCACTTTGGTTATTTCCAATGTCGATGACATCTGGGACACTGAAATTGGCCACGTGGATATGGCTGAGTTTGTATCTTGAACAAAGGTGATGAACCCAAGATCCAAAATAAAGAGGATTATTAAAAGCAACATCCACTTGGTTGCCACTTTCTCAGTGGCAGCACATCATACAGAGTTCATCCTCCATGTGCTTGCTTCTATAATAAAGAGACAAGGTCAGTCTTAGATGCCAGTGGTAGTGTGATAATTTGGCTAGATCCTGAGTTCATCGACAAAGTATTCATGTGCCCTCCCGCTACTAAAGTGTTGAAGATCAACTTCATAGAAGCCCAGAAGGAGTATGACAAAGACCTTGAGAGGGCAAAGAAAGTGATGAATAATAGGTGGTTGAAGATGCCTAGGTCCAGTCTATCTAGATGGCCACGGAACTTCTCGAGGAGTGACTTCATTGAAGAAATTGGTGACTTGATAACCCTTCTCAGTAGAGTGCGAGGCCTCCCATCTTCTTCATAGTTCCACAAGTGGATATACCCATTTATTAAGATCATCCTCCAGAGTAAGCAGGTCATCTTTTGGGGTGAGTAGATCAACAGTGCCCTTCACAAGTAGCTGACCAAGGTATAGACTTCTTCCAAGTTTTATATGACCTCATACCTTGTGTACATAGCTACTTCAATGTGAACCTTCCCAAGTTTAATGACTAAAGGGGATAGAAAGACCACCCTAGTCTACTCATATTAGCCCCGGTTGACACTTCAAGGGTCAACCCACCATTTCAAAATGTTAAATGATGCTTTCTTTGCCATATTTCTATGCCTCTTCGACCCTCATCTTGAGCAGAAGAGAGTATCTGATGAAGCTTGGACAGTCGTCAACGACTATGGGTGTATGTTCCTCTAATTTCCCACCTTCTGCTATCTTTGGGTTGGCTTTTTCTAAGGCTACCCCTATATGGTCCCCAGGTTCCCTTCTGACAAGTTGGTTCTAATAGAACTTTGCCAACAACTGGTGGTCATGCATACTAGGCAAATGGAGCTGAAAAAGCCATGTTTCAGGTTTCCAATCAAAATTGGTAGGTGTTTTATTGCGACAGTAGCCAAAGCCAAGGTCATGGAAATAGAGATGCAGCTGGTCACTCTAAAATAATTCAATAGAAGAGACAAATTTGACTATAGGGGAGTCAAGGACAAGATCAGGTGGATGACTCAATTCTATGAGCCCATGATCGAGGACATCTAGATAGATCTGAGGACAGCTGAAGAAATCAGGAGAATGGATTATAGCAAGTTGACCCTAGAACAAATTGAATATTTGGGGCTTGCAGAGATCCCCTCTAATTTGGTCGATAATGGGAGCATTATCAACAACAAATACTTGGTTGAAAATATTGCTGGCTCCCCTCTTCCTCCAACTCAATGGTCTCAGAAGGAACTAACTTCTCTAAGGAAAAGATTTGAACTGATATTGGCTAACACCAATGATTGGTTAGCAGTTAAAGGGATCGTACTGAAAGAATTTATCACAGGATCTGAAGCTGAGTTTCAAGCAGTGATGAGGAAGAAGATGGAAAATAGGATCAAGAACAAAGGTGATGTTCCTTCCCCTTCTAGGCCTCACAAGCCTAGAATCATCTTTGTTTCTAAAAATCAAAGACTACTGAGGAATCAGAAGCAGCAGCTAAAGGAATTATAGAATAGAGCTCTCAGGAACAGGCAACCCAACCAATGGAGACAGATGACTGGTCATCAGAACAACAAAAGATTGAGCCTCTACCTTCCTAAGAAGGGGCACAACCACTCAAAAGCATCTCTCCTTCTCCACCTCAGTCTCTTGTGGCACCCCCTTCTCCTCTCTCTCCTATCAGTGTTCAGTCTTCTAGAGCTGCCTCTCCTTCCAGAGTTATATTTGGTGATCCTCAGGGTGCTTCTGGAGGCACTCCTAGCTCCTCTGGGTCCATTCCTAGTTTATCATCTCCTTCTTTCAATATGGGAGAAAGTTTTGCACAAGAGCTAGAATCAATGGCCAGTATAGTTTTGCCTGTTACTCCAATTGTGACCACTGTCACCAATAACAGTGTAGAAGCTGCCATGGTAATGCCAGCTGAGGGAACCATTGCCATGATAGGTACTTCTCCTCTCCCACCATGGATGTTAGCTTTCACACCCAAAAGAAAGAAGTTAGCCATCTCCCTAGATGACTTCAATTTTGGAAAAATAGTGTTGATAAAAGCTAAGGCTCCTAAGAGGCCCAGGATCCTCTCAAAATTGGTCGAGAAAAAAGGGACAAAATTCCTAGAAATAGCTAAGCCTCCGTAGGATGCAACCCTTAAGGGTTTTGAAATGAGCAGCTATTCCATCTCTCATGTTGAACTTGGTAAAGTTACTCACGAAGGTGCGAAAAGCGATCTTCAGTCTGCTATGGACATCATGGTTCAGAAATTTGATCGAGAAAAAGAGATGAAAGATTATTACAAGGCCAAGATAGAACAGCTGATGACAGTAATAAGGAGGTTCACTCTTCCCCTTGAAGCGGCAACCCTAGAGGCTTTCTCTATAGATGACCCTGTCATTCAAAAGGTAGAGAAAACTTACTTAAAGGAAAAAGTCCTCGAGGACTACGTTGAAAAAATGCATACTTAGGGAGTTTTATTGTTTAAAGAGATTGCTGAAAAGATAGATAAAATGAAAAAGGTGAGGGCAAAATTAGATGACCTGGTCTCTCTTATCTCTCAGGAGGTTGATAGTTCAGAAAAATATCTTAGCAAATAGAGGGAGATGAAAGATCTGAAGAAAAGCACCTTGATATCTATCGATGTCATCTCCAACAAGGACTCTTATGTTGAGATCAAGGAGTCACTGATATACAAGATACAGGTACTCAAGGATTTAATTGAGGATCTCAAAACTTCTAGGGATACTAGTGAGAAGAGCGACACATGCCTGCTCAATAAACTGGAAGAACTGCCTTGCAACCTCACTTCTAGAGATAACCAATTTCTCTCAATTGAAGAAATGATCCAAAGTTTCAAGGGGATGATTCAAAGAGACTTCAAAGAAAAGACCTTCTCAATGTCTTCTGTGGACAATATCTTGGATACTTAGCTGACTCTGGACAATTTAAAATCCCAGTTAACTAGTCATGTTAAAGCAATCACAACATTGAAGGATTCTTTAATCAGAGCCAGAGTCATCTCAAAGAACATAGTTGTGCCAAATATCATAGGAATTCAGGCATCCATTACTATGTATGATGCTCATCTGAAGAGATTTGGTGGCAAGAGCTGAAGCTTTTTCTCCTTCTCTCTTCTTCTTTCCTTATGCACTTTTGTCTTGTGAAAAGTGCATGCAATTTTATAATATGTAATTACATGTAAAAAGTTTGGAAAAATATCTCAAAGTCAAAGATGAGTCATCTTTGATTAAGATATTTTTGTATTTTATTATTTTCTAAATTTTGAGAGTTTCTTCCTATATATAGTGGAGACCTCTTTTGTAAAGGATCTTGGATAATAGAGAGCAAAAACTCTATCGAAATTGAAACACTTTTTAAGACTTTGTGCTCAAACTTGTAAATCATATTTTGTTAAATGAATGAGAAGCAGGTTTATTTCAGACTTTGTGTTGAAATTATCTGTGTTATTTAGGAAATAGTTCTTATGTCCTTTTTTTTGGTAATATCTTGTTTATCTGATTTAATAAGCAAAGTGGGTGTGTTAATATTATCTGAGAACGTTTCTAAAAGGTAGAAGATAGACTTTGAGCTATTTTTATCTTTGTGATTTAGTTATCTTTTATAGTTTTAGGTGAAGACTTTGTGTTTCATTTCATTCTACAGTTAGGTTTGTTCTGAATTGGTGAAGGAGGATATGAAAGACTTTGTGCTTACGTGAATTTTTTTGTGAACTTTTGTTATTTACTTCAGGTGATTTCTTACTCTAGTTTGGATACCATTATTGAAAGAAGAGGGATGTTATTGACCCACTACCATGATTTCTCTCTCTTGCTTCTTATACATCATCTCTGAAAAAAGAGAGGTGTATGCTATTATACCACCCCATGTGTTATTTTCTGCTTAATTATATATATGTATCTAGCATATAAATATTCATAAGGAACCTCCCCTTGATGAGAGGAGAGATTTACCCTATCCAGATCTGGTAAACCCACACTTTTCATGGCATAAATCTCCCTATGCTATGGTTGATATACCCATTTTGTCATCAGTTAGTTGATGACAAAATATTCACCCAACAATTTTTGGCAACTCCACTGGGGATTACGAACGTGCATTTTGAAGCCTCAAGCTTCAACTTGAAGTAGTTTCGGTCCCTTTTTCATTTAAAATCTGGCAACTCCATGCTACACTAGAATCCAGAGAGCCAACGATGTTTTTGACCCTGTGTTTGAGTTAGCACAATAGAGCAATTTTGATCTCTTTCCTCCGTCACCTTTCCTCCAATGGTCTAGGAGTTTTTCTCCTAACTTTATCAGGTCACCGACACAAGGCAGGGCTTCTTTTCTTACTGTTAATCATGCCCTACCTATAAATACTCCACCAAGATTTGTTATCCTACCATTTAATCATCTTATCACAATGGCTCAAGGCCCATGGGGCAATTCCTTTGGTCCTCTTAATTTGACTACACCTTTGCATGAACTACCTCATAGTTTTAGAAAAAATTCTCCTAAGTTTTTTGGTGACGAAAAGGTTTATCTCGACGAGCATATTTCTGCTTTCTCGATAGCATGCAGTGTAATCAGTGTGGAATTTGAGGATGTAGAAGTGAGACTTTTTGTAGAAACCCTATAAGGAGTTGCCACAGATTGGTTCTATCACCTGCAGGCTGGGTCAGTAACTGACTAGGATATGCTCAAAGCTAAATTTAAAGCTAGGTTTAAACCTGATGAAGATGCACACACCTTGTTAGCTCAATTGACATAGATGAAAAAATAATCCCAGGAACCCATGAGGGATTTTATAGCTAAATTCAACAATTTGAGGAATCGGATTCCAACTGTTGCTCAGCCCACGCCAGAAAATCTCAAGTGTTTTTTATCAACTCACAGCTTCCCAAAGTAAGTTTCCTATTGAGGCAAGCTGGCCCTATGGATTTAGCATTAGCTCAAAATTTGGCTACTGATATCGAAGATGATCTTATTCTGGTAGGTAGGATCAAAATATACCCTAGTAAAAATAGATTCTCTTCATCTACTGAAAGCTCTTCTACAGGCACTACAGATCCTATGGTGCAAAAATTGACAAATAAACTAATAGCTTTGAAAAGGAAAATAGCCCAAGGTACTTCTACCCCTACCTATCGAGATATGCCCAGGAGAATGTTCTAAAATTAGTAGTATCAAGGTAATGCTATCTGAAACAAAGGGCAACCAAATCGCCTGCCTCCCCCTCTAAGGAAATTGGCCATTGAAGCAGCACCTGCCAATTTTATGGTCAGTTACCTAGAGGCTGAACACGACTATTCGCTCCAACCTCAGTTGGACCAACAAGATGATGCTAATCTCTTCGATGAGCAGGAAGAAAAATTAGCTGGCAACTCCAATATCAGTTTCTTAGACTACCAGGACGAAGCTGGAAGTAAAGGGGAGGGTTTGGATAGATCCTACGCTATTTTCACCAAATTTGAAAATTAGTCAGCTCCACAGACTGACAAAAGAAAGGTAGAGGAAGAACCCCAGCCAACGGTTTCCATCGCTAAACGAGGGACTCCATTGCCTTCACAATCAAAAGATTAGGTAATTCATAAAAAAGTAAGTACCTCCAACCACCCCATACCTTCCACTTCTATTGCTCAGACCAGTGCCATACCTACTAAAGTTCCAGATGATGGACTCTCTTCCTCTGTTTCAAGTTCTTTTCAATTATTTGATATAATTGATCATGCTAGAAAGACTAAAATTCAAATGACAGAAGTTGAATATTTGAGGGCTAACCTAGAACAATTTGATAGGTTAGCAAAATAGGTGAAAAACAAAGCTGTCGCCATAAGACAAGATTCTTTGAAGACCATTCATGATCCCCCTAAAGATAAATCAGCCTAAAACAATCTCGTTGTAACTCCTCCTATCGTTCCCTAGAAAATAGAACCTTTCTATGTTTCCCTACTAATAAATGGTTATAAACTGAGTAATTGTATTATAGACTTTGGAGCCTTGGATAATGTCATGCCCGCGAAGGTGGCGGATTCTCTTGGCCTAACTTTGACCAAAACTTTTGGGAGGTGTTTTTCTATAGAAAATAAGCAAGTTCCCCTCCTTGGTCAAATAAAAGATGCTCAATTTGCTTTCACAGATTTCCCAAAAAAGTGGATAAAATGACGGTTTTAGTGGCTGATATTTTAGCATCTTATGGCATCTTACTCAGGTGGAATTTTTACAAAGACGTTAGAGGTGAGCTAAGTTTGGACTTGTCAGAAGCAAGAATCCCAATTCAAAGTGTCATGAAGAAGTTGCTTCCTAAAAGAGAAGCAAGGTATGTATTTACCTGATTGTCGGCACCAGAAGCTCAAATTTTATTTGAGTCCTCAGGCATGGGCAACTACTTCTTATCTATAGACAGGATCTACGGGGCATTTGATGAAACTCTTATGGGTGATAACTTGAGATTGTGTTCAGCTGACATAGTGGGAAAATCGACAAATCAAAATGAACACATGGAAGAACCTCTTTCCCCAAATGAAGGAGTTTTCAAAGAAAAAGTAGCATCTAACAAGGTATGGACCTTAGAATTTGATGGCAGCTGCTCTTCTATTGGTTCAGGAGCTGAGATTGTATTGGTATCTCCTCAAGGGGAAATTATTCTTTTGTCCTACAAATTGCAGTTTAACAATACCAACAACACGGCTGAGTATGAATCCCTATTGCTTAGATTACAGGCTGCCAGAGAAAAAGGCATTAGGGTACTCCATGCTAAAGGGGATGTCGAGTTGGTAGTCTACCAGGTGAAGAACCTCTATCAGATGAGAAATGAAAGGTTACACCACTATCGCAATTTGGTTTGGGATTAAATTGAAAATTTTGACTCTTTCAACATCTCTGCCATTCTAAGGAAATTTAATGACCGGGCAGATGCATTGGTTGTCTCTGCTACTCTCTTAGTTCCTCACCCAGACTTTAAGGGAGATAAATACACTATTGAATTGGTCTTTCAGCCAAGTGTACTTGATAATACCGGCTATTGGCAAGTATTTAACAATGATGATCAAATCATTGCCTTCTTGGAGCAAAAGGACAGTTTTGAACAACTGCTTTTGAAGGTAGTGAACTTTGAGAATGTGAAGCAACTCCTGAGTCAAATAAGAATATAGGCGAGCATTTCCTACAGCTTAAGGGGAATAAGATTCCTAAAGGCCTGGTTTCCCTAGAGAAGTTTGATAATCATGACATGTTTATTAAACAATAGTGAATAGGTTCAAACTCCTCTCAAGATTTTGATCAGATAAACTTGGGAACCAAGCGAGATCCTAAAATGGTAAACATTGGGAAATGCTGTACTCCCGAGGAGAGATTTAAGCTTGCTAGTTTACTTTGCCAATATATAGATGTATTGGCCTATTCCTATGATGATCTGAAATCACTCAGGCCAAATGACATTCGCCATGACATTCCTTTGAAGGCAAACTCTATACCTTACAAGCAAAAGTCCAGGCAATATAATCCAAAAATTTCAGGTACTATTTTAGCTGAGATACAAAAAATTCTTGATGCTTAGATAATTTTCCCAATCCATCACTCAACATAGATTGCCAACATAGTGCCTGTCAGGAAGAAGAATAGTGAAATTTGAATCTGCGTGGATTTCAGAAACTTAAATCAGTTGTCTTTAAAAGATAACTATCCTCTTCCTATCATGGATCAAGTTCTATAGATGGTAATAGGTTCAGAAATATTATCAATGCTGGATGGTTTTTTGGGGTATAATCAGGT
Source organism: Torreya grandis (assembly GCA_037957365.1). Taxonomy (NCBI): domain Eukaryota; kingdom Viridiplantae; phylum Streptophyta; class Pinopsida; order Cupressales; family Taxaceae; genus Torreya; species Torreya grandis. The sequence goes on along the minus strand of JARHVA010006559.1, from coordinate 396,500 downwards.
CAAAGTCAGGAAAGCAGATCATCATAAGACAACATTCACCACACCTTGGGGCACCTTCGCTTATCGAAGAATGCCTTTTGGTCTGATAAATGCAGGTACCACATTTCAAAGGGTGATGGATCTCGCTTTCAAGGATGAAATGGAAAAATTCATTGTCGTATACCTGGATGATCTAATAGTGTTTGCAAAGCATCGTTCTAAACATGTCCACCATTTGTAAAGGATACTGGAACACTGCCATCAGAATGGTATTTATTTAAACCCAAAGAAATCTATCTTTAGAGTAATTGAAGGAAAACTTCTCAAACACATTTTGTCCCAAGAAGGTATTAAAATTGATTCAGAGAGAGTCAAGTCCATCTAGGAACTTACTCTACCTACTAGCAAGACCGTAGTTCACTCTTTCTTTGGAAAGGTGAATTTTCTTTGAAGGTTCATTCCCGAGTTTGCTGAGAAAACCCGTCACATTGTCAACATGATGAAAGGCAATGCTACATTTAGGTGGACTATCGAGGGCAAATCAGTGTTCAAAGAAATCAAAGAAGCAATTACTCATGCACCAGTCTTGGTTTGTCCAGATTATACTAAATTTTTTAAAATATATAGTTATGCTTTCGAGCATACACTATCAGCCGTTTTAGTCCAAAAAAATCAAGAAGGTGTAAAATCTCCTATCTCTTTCATGAGTTGTCCACTCAAGGTTTATGAGCTAAAATATTCCCTTATGGAGAAGCATGCATACACAGTGGTCAAAGTGGTCAAGAATTTCAGGTTTTATATCCTGAACTCTCACATCAAAGTTCTTGTACCTGACACAACAGTAAAATCTATTTTGACTCAGCAGGAGTTCAGTACGAAGAGAGGTAATTGGATTGCCAAGACTCAGGAGTTTGATCTGGACATCAAACCTACCAAGCTCGTACGGGGAAAGGGTCTTTTCCAATTGATTGCCAACAACATTCTAGATGAAGTAGAAAATGAAAAAGTAGAGATCGAAGGCGTGCCTACGATCCTCTTTGTTGCAACTACTGATGAGTGGTATTTTGACATTGCTCATTTTTTGACATATGGTGAGTGTCTTACTCATATTTCTTATAAATAGAAATGGAATGTTAAATTAAAAGTAGTTGGTTATGTTCTATGGGACAATGGTATTTACAAAAGAAATCTGGATGAGGCATTTCTTCATTGTGTTGATAAGGTGCAACAAGAAAAACTCTTAGAGTCTTTCCATAATTTGGCCTATGGAGGGCACTTTTATGCACCAGTGACAATGCAAAAATTCTAAGAGCAAGGTATTATTGGCCGATGCTATTTTAGGATGCCTACAAATGGGTGCGTAGGTGCGAATTATGTCAATAATTCATTGAAAAGCCTAAGCTGCCTGCATTGCCTCTTAAGCCAATAGTAATCGAGGAACTATTTCAGTAGTGTGGTATTGACTTCATTGGCGTAGTCAACCCATCTTCTAGTGCTGGACATGATTATGTCCTCACGACAATAGATTACTTTACCAAGTGGGTGGAGGCCATCCCAACCAAGCACGCTACATCTAAAGTGGTGTGCATTTTTTTCAAAGAAAATATCATCTCTTAGTTTGGGGTCCCACTCAAGATTGTAACAGATAATGCAGCCTATTTTTCATCACATGAAATTACTCAATTTTGTTTTTATTATGGGATTACCTTATCCCACACTTCAGATTATTTCCCTCAAGGAAATGGCTGAGCAAAATTGAGTAATAAGAACCTAGTCACTATTATCAGGAAGTTGGTGGATGACAATCAGAGAACATGACATAAAGTATTGTATGATACTTTATGGGCAGTTAAGATAACACCCAAAAGGGCAATAGGTATGTCACCTTTCTAGCTTCTATATAGATTAAATGCAGAAATCCCCATCACCCTTGAACTACTAACGCTCAGGTTAACTAAAGCAATCGAAGACTCAACCTTCAAAAGCTCAGTCGACAAAAGAATCATGTGTTTGACCGAGCTAAATGAGAGATGAGCCATGGTAGTGGATTAGATTACGGAGCATCAAAACTGGGTGAAGGCACTTTTTGATAAAAAAGCTAAAGTTTGCAAATTCCAAGTTAGAGATCAAGTCTTGTTATGGGACAAGAGGTGAGAACTAGAAGGGATGCACGGTAAATTTGACTCCCTATGGAGAGGCCCATTCACCATTCGATAGCTTTGTGGTGAGGCTAGCTTCTTAGTAGATTACCAAGATGGAACACCATTTGCACTACCTCACAACGGGTAGCATCTGAAGCTATTCAATCCTTGAAGCTTGGATAAGTCTGTTTGTATATATGTACAATTTTTACGTTTTGTCTATTTTTATTTTATTTTTGGCTTGACTCCGTAGTCCAATGGCTTGGATGAAGGCACTTAGAGACTAATTTCTACTCCCGATAATCAATTTGATTAACAGAAGTTCTCCAATAGGAGCTAGCTATTAATTCCAAAATTAGCTTAGCTTGTTTTTGGGAACAACCCCCTACGAAAATTGTCCATTTCATCTTTCATCTCTCTAAGTTTGTTTTTGAGACAGGTTCTTCTCATTCTTGTCTTGGTTTGATTGCACCTTCCGAAATTTGTAAATCACATCTTCCCTTAAAATTGAAAGTTGTTACAGTCTCGATGTGTCCAGGGGACCAAGCCTGCCTCTTTCAGAGTTAGTGTTTCATTTTTTCTATTTTTGTGCATGAGTGGCAAAATTTGCCGCTAGTACATTTTTCCCTTGAGATACAAGGGCAACAATTTTTTCCACCCCTTCATTCTTACTTGTAAGGGCAGAAATTTTTGCTTCCCCTTCATTCTGACCATGCAAGGGTGGCAAATTTCATTGCCCATGCACCTAAACATGCACGGGCGGTGAAATTCGCTACCCATGCATGCCTCAATTTCCATGTGCAACATTTATTGCCATGTGTGGCAGGTTGTTGTGGTCAATTTTTCACCCCATATAAACTGATTTCAACCCTTATTTCTTCATTCTTCCTCCTCTTCTCCTGCCCTTCGCATTTGGATGACTCAACGGATGAGTTGAAGTGCATTTTGGTAGATTTAATCTCATGGCACACACGGCTTTCTAGGTAGGTCTCATTTTTAGCTTTTATTGTCTTTTCCTTCCTCTTCCTTAGCTTCTTTTTCTTCTTTTGGTTTTGTTAGAGTGTTTTTGTTGTTTTTTCTCCTTGTCCCCCCAATCGGCCTTCCAGACTTACCTACCTGCTTGGATGGCTAAAATCACCATCCCTCCCTATTACCCATGGTTTTTGTGTAAACCAAGCATGGGTGGCAAATTTAGCCACCCATGCCTTTTGGTTTCCCTCTCCATGGCCCTTACCTATGTGGGTGGCAAAATTCACCACCCACGCACCTTTTCCCCCTCTGAACTTGCATCGGCGGCAAAAATCACCGTTGATGCAGGTCATATGTGTAAGGGCGGCAAATTTTGCTACCCCTACATTGTCCTTCTCTGATCTATATGGGTGGAAAAAATCACCACCTGTGCAAGCCGTTCTTGTAAGGGTGGCAAATTTTGCCGCCCTTACACTATTTGAATTCTTCATGCAGGGGCGACGATTTTCACCGCCCATGCATTCCTCCTCTTGATTTTTCTAACTCCAAAGGATTTTTCATCTTTTCCTTTCTTTATCTTCTTTCCTCATTTTTTGCACCTTTTTTCGACCCAACCTTTTTAAAGTATCCTCCCATGGTCATAATCACTTGATATTCAAATTCCATAACTCACTCCTTTTTCCCTAATTGTGTGATCATGGCTACAGTTCTTTCTGAAGGCTCTTGCTCATCAACACCCGTCTGATCGAGACCAGTTCTAATGTTAGAGATGTCTCCCAAAAAGGCAAAGATGATGAAGTACAAGTACCAGGGCATCTTCCCAATCACTTCAGTTACCTCTAATGTCAATGACATCCTAGACACTGAAATTGGCCACGTAGATATGGCCGAGTTCGTAGCTGAAACGAAGGCGACGAAACCAAGCTCTAAAATAAATAGGATCATTGAAAGCAACATCCACTTGGTTGCCACTTTCCCAGTGGCAACACATCATACATAGTTCATCCTCTAATGTGCCCACTTTTGCAATAAAGAGACAAGGTCAGTCTTAGATGCCAGTGGTAATATGATAATTTGGCTAGATCTTGACTTCATTGACAAAGTCTTCATGTGCCCTCCCACTACTGAAGTGTTGAAGATCAACTTCATAGAAGCCCAGAAGGAGTATGACAAAGAACCTAAGAGGGCAAAGAAAGTGTTGAATAATAGGTGGTTGAAGATGCCCAAGTTCAGTCTATCCAGATGGCTACAAAACTTCTTGAGGAGTGATTTCATTGAAGAAGTTGGTGACTTGATCACCCTTGTCAGTAGAGTGTGAGGCCTCCTATCTTCCTCATAGTTCCACAAGTGGATGTACCTATTTATTAAGATCATCCTCCAGGGTAAATAGGTCATCTTTTGGGGTGAGTAGATCAGCAACACCCTTCACGAGTAGTTGACCAACGTATAAACTTCTTCCAAGTTCTATATGACCTCGTACCTTATGTATATAACTGCTTCAATGCAAACCTTCTTAGGTTTAACAACTGAAGGGGATAGAAAGACCACCCTGGTCTACTCATATTACCCCCAGTTGACACGTCAAGGGTTAACCTACCATTTCAAAAGGGTAAAAGACACTTTTTTTGCCATATTTTTATGCCTCTTCGACCCTCAACTTGAGTAGAAAAGAGTATCTGATGAAGCTTGGACAGTCATCAATGACTATGGGTGTATGTTCCACCAATTTCCCACCTTCTGCTATCTTCGGGTTGGCTTTTTCCAAGGCTACCCCTATATGCTCCCCAGGTTCCCTTCTGACAAATTGGTTCTAATGGAACTTTGCCGACAACTGGTGGTCATGCATACTAGGCAAATGGAGCTGAAAAAGCCAGGTTTCAGGTTTCCAGTCAAAATTGGTAGGTATTCTATTGCAATAGTAGCCAAAGCCAAGGTCATAGAAATAGAGATGCAGCTGGTCACTCTAAAACAATTTAAGAGAAGAGACAAATTTGACTACAGGGGACTCAAAGACAAGATCAGGTGGAAGACTCAATTCCATGAGCCCATGATCGAGGACATATGGATAGATCTAAGGATAGCTAAATAAATCAAGAGAATGGATTATAGCAGGTTGACCCTAGAACAAATTGAATATTTGGAGCTTGCAGAGATCCCCTCTAATCTGGTCGATAATGGGAGCATTATCAATAGCAAGTACCTGGCCAAAAATATTTTTGGCTCCCCTCTTCCTCCAACTCAATGGTCTTAAAAGGAACTAAATTCTTTGAGGAAAAGATTTGAACTGATATTGGCTAACACCAATGATTAGTTAGCAGCCAAAGGGATCATACTGAAAGAATTTATCATAGGATTTGAGGCTGAGTTTCAAGTAGAGATGAGGAAGAAGGTGGAAAATAGGACTAAGAACAAAGGTGATATTCCTTCCCCTTTTAGGCCTCACAAGCCTAGAATCATCTTTGTTTCTAAAAATTCAAAGACTACTGAGGAATCAGAAGCAACAGCTAAAGGAATTGTAGAATAGAGATCTCAAGAATAGGAAGCCCAACCAATGGAGACAGATGATCGACTGTCAAAACAACAAAAGACTGAGCCTCTACCTTCCCAGGAAGGGGCACAACCACTCAAAAGCGTCTCTCCTTCTCTGCCTTAGTCTCCTGTGGCACCCCCTTCTCCTCTCTCTCCTATCAATGTTCCCTCTTCTAGAGCTACCTCTCCTTTTAGAGTTATATTTGGTGAACCTCAGGGCACTTCTGGAGGCACTCCTAACTCCTCTGGGTCCATTCCTAGTTTGTCATCTCTTTTTTTCAATCTCAGAGAAAGTTCTACACAAGAGCAATAATCAATGGTCGGTACAGTTTCACCTGTTACTCCAACTATGACCACTGTCACTACTAGCAGTGTAGAAGCTACCACGATAATGTTAGCTGAGGGAACCATTGCCACGACAGGTACTTATGCTCTCCCACCATGGATGTTAGCTTTCATACCCAAAAGAAAGAAGTTAGCCATCTCCTCAGATGACTTCAATTTTGGCAAAATAGTGCCGGTAAAAGCTAAGGCTCCTAAGAGGCCAAAGATCCTCTCAGAATTGGTCGAGGAAAAAAGGCAAAAATTCCTAGAAATAGCTAAGCCTCTGTAGGATGCAACCCTTGAGGGTTTTGAAATGAGCAGCTATTCCATCTCTCGTGTTGAACTTGGTAAAGTTACTCACGAAGGTGCGAAAAGCGATCTTCAGTCTGCTATGGACATCATGGTCTAGAAATTTGACCAAGAAAAAGAGATGAAAGATTATTAAAAGGCCAAGATAGAACAGCTGATGGTAGTAATAAGGAGGTTCACTCTTCCCCCTGAAGCGGCAACCCTAAAGGCTTTCTCTATAGATGACCCTGTCATTCAAAAGGTAGAGAAAACTTACTTAAAGGGAAAAGTCCTCGAGGACTACGTTGAAAAAATGCATACTCAGGGAGTTTCATTGTTTACAGAGGTTGTTGAAAATATAGATAGTATGAAAAAGGTGAGGGCAGAATTAGATGACCTGGTCTCTTTTATCTCTCAGGAGGTTGATAGTTCAAAAAAATATCTTAGCAAATGGAGGGAGATGAAGGATCTGAAGAAAAGCACCTTGATATCTATCGGTATCATCTCCAGCAAGGACTCTTATGTTGAGATCAAGGAGTCACTGATATATAGGACACAGGTACTCAAGGATTTAATTGAGGATCTCAAAGCTTCCAAGGATACTAGTGAGAAGAGCGACACATGCCTGCTCAATAAACTGGAAGAACTGCCTGCAACCTCACTTCTAGAGATAACTAATTTCTCTTAGCTGAAGAAATGATCCAAAGTTTCAAGGGGATGATTCAAAGAGACTTTGGAGAATAGACCTTCTCAATGTCTTCTGTGGACAATATCTTAGATACTTAGCTAACTCTGGACAATCTAAAATCCCAGTTAACTAGTCATGTTAAAGCAATCACAGCATTGAAGGATTCTTTAATCAGAGCCAGAGTCATCTCAAAGAACACAGTTGTGCCAAATAGCATAGGAATTCAGGCATCCATTACTATGTATGATGCTCATCTGAAGAGATTTTGTGGCAAGAGATGAAGCTTTTTCTCCTTCTCTCTTCTTCTTTCCTTATGCACTTTTGTCTTGTGAAAAGTGCATGCAATTTTTTAATATGTAATTACATGTAAAAAGTTTGGAAAAATATCTCAAAGTCAAAGATGAGTCATCTTTGACTAAGATATTTTTGTATTTTATTATTTTCCAAATTTTGAGAGTTTCTTCCTATATATAGTGGAGACCTCTTTTGTAAAGGATCTTGGATAATAGAGAGCAAAAACTCTATCGAAATTGAAACACTTTTTAAGACTTTGTGCTCAAACTTGTAAATCATATTTTGTTAAATGAATGAGAAGCAGGTTTATTTCAGACTTTGTGTTGAAATTATCTGTGTTATTTAGGAAACAATTCTTATGTCCTTTTTTCTGGTAATATCTTGTTTATCTAATTTAATAAGCTAAGTGGGTGTGTTAATATTATCTGAGAACATTTCTAAAAGGTAGAAGATAGACTTTGAGCTATTTTATCTTTGTGATTCAGTTATCTTTTGTAGTTTCAGGTGAAGACTTTGTGCTTTGTTTCATTCTACGGTTACGTTTGTTCTGAATCGGTGAAGGAGGCTACATAAGACTTTGTGCTTACGTGAGTTTCTTTGTGAATTTTTGTTATTTACTTTAGATGATTTCCTGCTCTAGGTTAGATACCATTCTTGAAAGAAGAGGGATGTTATTGACCCACTACCAGGATTTCTCTCTCTTACTTCTTGTACATCACCTCTAAAAAAAGAGAGGTGTATGCTGTTATACCACCCCATGTGTTATTTTTTGCTTAATTATATATATATATATATATATATATATGTATCTAGTGTATAAATATTCATAGGGAACCTCCCCTTGATGAGAGGAGAGATTTACCCCATCCAAATCTGGTAAACCCACACTTTTCATGGTGTAAATCTCCCTATGCTCTGGTTGATATACCCATTTTATCATCAGTTAGTTGACGACAAAATATTCACCCAAAAAGATACATGAAATAAGTCTAAGATACTCCCTAGACCTTCTCAATAATTTTGTGTGACTCAATAGGGAAAGATATGTAGAGATTGTAGTCTCCCCACTAGACAAATAGAAATAAGATCTAGTGGTGGGGGACCAATGAATCCTTTATTTGATTATTTTTTATTTAGATTACCTTGATGCCAAATGCCTCAAATGATTCAATCAAGTTTGAAGCTCAATTTTTGACTTATTTAGATATGCAAACTTGCACTGGTATTTATTTGTGATCTATTTTACAACCAGTTCAGAAGTACTAAACACTAGTAGTTGTTTGGCATTTTGCTTTAATGTGAAATGTAGGCCATAGATCATGGATTCATACTTATCCTTATTATTGGTGTAGGGGAAATACAACCTATAAGCATATAGGTACTATGGAAGAAATAGGGATAAAAGAGAGGGGTGGGGGTGAATGAATGGGGATTGGGTTTAATGTGATGTTTGAATATTAAAATTATTATTATTGATGTCTTTATGGATGTTATTTGATTTTATAGATGTTATTATATGATGTCATAGATGGATATATGATTTTATATTCATGTTGTTTTATATATGATTCATACTTAATCATTATTATGATCATTTTAGGTATCAAAGGTTCACCTTGGATGTCCTACGAGGGAGGGGTTGAAACATGATGTTTAATCCAATATCAACACCCTTTTTGAGAAAATGGATAGTGATGAGTAAAAAAAAAGGTTGAACAATTAATGGTTACATTTAATAAATTCATAGTTCCCAGTATTCTATCAGTATAACCTAAACCAACACAACCAGTCACCTAGATCACAAATTAGGCAAATCTTAACATGGTGATGGAAATTTACAGCATGGGGAGGGCCACCAACAAATGAGAAGAAGAACTCATCTCCAAAGGAAACAAAATTATTGATGTAGTAATGGATCATTATGTAGTTTTGAGAGGGAGAAGGGTAACCTTGAGAGAATTGGTCAAAAAATATGAGGGAGAGATTGCAAGTTTTAATATTTTCTATCCCAAATTGACAGCTATGGACTCAATTGACATAGACATCCTCCTTGCAGAAAACATACTAAAAAATGATGGAGAGCAAGAGGAATTAGATAGAGCAGCTCAATTTAGAATAAAAGTGCTTATATATGTTGCCCACAAGGCCAAGGTTACCCATGAAAAGGTCATCGACGTGTTATATGATATAGAGGATTTGTAGAATAAAGTGTCATGTCGGCCAATAGACTATGAATATAACCTCCTTCTAGTAGAAGAGGTTCAGATTAAATTCAAAAAAGTGATTGAAAAGGAATATGCATGAAATACCATCTTTAACTTGAGCTTTATCCATTGCAACATCACGTATCATAACATGTTGGATTAGATATGTAAAGATATTTCAAAATATATAACTTTGGGGAGGGAACTTTTCAATACAATGGCAAATTATTAGATCACCACCCCCACTCTTTTGGCCTAGATGAAGACAAAATTTAGGAGATATTCAATGATTTTGATGCATATGTCGATAAATTATAGGCTAAGATAGATAAAGATTATAATAAATATTGTAAATAGATGAATTCTTTCCATTAAAGTATTCTCATATATTTTATTTTCATTATTGTAAAAATATTTTAAAGTTGTAAAAACGTATCTTGTAAATTACAACTATTTTTTGACAACTCTTTTAATAAAGAGCCATGTGTATTCTAAACTTTCTATTTTGATAGGTTGGAAATTATAAAAAGAAAATTTGTAAATTACACTTTTCATTTTGACAATATTGCTTAAATTGTAAAAACACATATTGAAAAATTCAATTCCAGTTTTGACAAAGTGGTATGACTTGAAAGTTGTAAAAGTCTCACTTGGAAATTATAGATTAGGGTTTTACAAAAAAGGTAAATTAAGTTATCTTTTGTTCTAAACATGATTTAACTTTGGCACCCCCCATTTTCATGAAGAGCCATTACAATTGCATGGAGAACATAGGGATTACATGAATATTTCTCAAGTTGCTTGGATGCCACACCAACTAAAGATCACACATAGCTCTTGCATGATAATTTCATAACTTGTTCACCATGCCTTGGATTCCATAACTAATATTTATCATGCCTCTTTCCATGGATTTTATAGATTTTTATGATTCTCTACTAAGCATTGGAGTTTCTGTTAACTACATCTCATTTATGAGATCTTTTGTATAAATATGGGCATTACCCTGTAGCCTATTTATCTTTTTATTATTAGAAACATTATCTTAATTTTGATTATATTTTATGTTGTAACCTAGAAAATGAGAAATAATTGAAATTTACCTTTTTCCTCTGAGAAATCCCTATGTATGCAAAGTTATTTGAATATTTGTGGATGTTATAATTCTTATTTTTAGTCACAAAATTTCATTTGTAGTATTTTCTACCCTTTTGAAAGATTGTTTGATTAAAATAAAATAATATTTTCCCTTCTATAGAAAATAACAAATATTACCTTTAATTTCCCATTTGCATGATTTTGTGCTCTTACAAATTTCAATCTATTTTTTTGTTCTATTGTGTTCATTCAAGCAAGCATTAAAATCCACTGTAAAAATATTTAGTGCAATCACCATTTTTAGTTATTGTAAGTTTCATTCTCAAACTCTTTTCCCTAGTCAAACCCTAATTTAGGATCAAGATCACTAAGGAAGCTTAATCTCTATAAAATTGGTATTTTATCAATTATACTAAATTTAGTGAAAGGAAGTTGGCCTTCTCCAGAGGTTCACTTCAATTTTCCAAGGTCCTATAGCTTGGAGGTGTTCCCATTATATCATTAGATTTTTTTTCACATAAAGATACTACATCAAGAAATGGGTGCAAAATATATGTGATAACAATAGGCATACATTTGATTCAAATATCATAAGCCTAGTTTTATTGGTGTACTTGAGATGATGGATGAGCATTTCCATTCATCATTGATAAATACTTGAGCACCAAATCAATAGTAAAATCATGTTTTGAGCCACATTTGGATGATGGGATGCTCTTGGGAAGGATTGATATATATGTTTTCTTTTAATAGCTCTTAATTTTCATTTGCAAATCCCGTTGAAGCAGTTGGCTTAGTTATGTTCTTTATGTATTTCTTGAGTTTTCTTGACCAATATTTGATCTAACTTTGGATTCCATCTTTACATCTTGGCATGTTCGGTGGGACTACACATCCCATTCAAGCAAGGAGAAGACTTTGGCATTTTTAGATTTGCTAAAAAGTGCTTAAAAATCTATAAAAATCAAATTTTATCATTATTTTTCCTATGTTTTTATGTTTTTGTGGACACATAGTTTACATAGTGACCTATATTGATTATCTATAAATAGCATCTGTCATATCTAATCAGTAACAATTTATATGTAGAGGTAAAACAATGCAAAAAAATTGGTTTTTGAGTTTTTTTGAGAGTTGCAAGTCATCATTCTGGATTTTAAAAATTGTTAGGTCTCTATCTAACCATTTTTTACAGGATTTAGAAGATTTTCTAGAGATTTTATACTATTTTGGGATAAATAATATCTTTTGACAAAATATTTTTTGCCTAAGGGTTCATAGGTACCTAGCATTGGTTTTGTTTTGATTGGTTTTGGTTTTGTTATAACTAGCATCAGTTTTATTGTAACTGGCATCGATCACTATTGATTGAAATTGGTCTTTGTGTAATAAAAATAGAGAAACCTAAGAGAAAGTTTTCAAATATTACTTCTCTCATTGATAAAATTACTTCAAGGCAGAAAGAAACTCTCTAAAAATTATAGTTCACATGTTGGAAAAAAGCACAAATTTGATAATGCTTAAGTTTTGAACTTCTCATTTGGTGCTTAAAATGAATTTAGAGGTTTTATAATTAGTTTGTTTTGTGAAAGGTTTACAAGTTTGAAACTAAGGCCAAGGGGACAAGAATTTTTTACAAATACTTCCATTTGGTGCATTAAAGTAAACAATTTTTTTTTATGATAGGTCTTTTGTACTTATTTGATTTTTGTGGAAAATAAAGTGTGCGTGTATACTTTCCCCTATCCCTTTTAGGGAACTTGGGTGACCAAAAGTGCTTCTTCCTTGAAATTTTTGGCTTGTCCAAGGCATGCAAAGAATTTTGTTAAGGATCTCCCCAAAACCTATATTATTTAGGTGATCTAAACACAACCTTTAAAGTATTTTCACTTGGTCATTTATTTTATGCAACTTGGCTTGTGAGTGGGAGTTCATAAACTCCTCACAAGTTGTTTAGGGAAGCTTTAACCCAGGGTTTCATCTTCCATCATTATTTCAACATCAATCCATGGTGGGATATTTAAATTAGGGCATTTATATTGTGATTGTTAGGGGGTTAAGTGGCTAACCTCTCTAATGATAACAAAGACCTGAGTTAGGTCTTGCTAACCAGGGGATTCCACTAAGAAGTACATGAATGAAATCACTATACAAAGGGATAGACCTTTGCATAGTAAGTTATCTAATATTAACTTAATTAATGTGAGACAAATCTAGTGTTAACCACACTTGGGACCTTCTAGACATTCAAAAATTTAGTTGTAGAATAACCCCACTTGCCACAAATGTATTATTGATGTAGGGTGAGAAGCCATAGGTTACATGTCACTATATAATATATTGGGAGAAGGGTGGTGTAAAAACCCTACTACTTAATGTACTTTTATTTTTGGATTAACACTTAAAATCCTCCCAAGAGCATGTATATAGATGGAATTCAGTGATATGAAGAAACCTTGTCAGTTTAGGGCTTTGGACATTATACTTGTATTTTGTCACTTTTAATTTACTTGCTTGGTCTTATTAGAGTCTAAAAATTATTTGTAAAGCAAAACTTGCCTACCAAACACATTTGTTGTCCATGATTTTATTTGAACAAGGAGGTGTTATGCTGACCAAATCAAAATCAACTTTTGCCTTGTTTAAATCCCCATTTGAAACATTGTGTTTGTCTTATATAAATAACAAAAAATTTTGAAAAAAACTTTAAGTCATTCACTTTTTAATTCAAATTTAGAATCTCACCTTTCTAAGTTCTATGCCAAGGTGTTAATTTATTTGCCATCTACACTTGGTTTGAGTTAACTTAGGTATGATTTCCTATTTGGGTTGAAGGATGTTTTATAGACTAATCATCATTTGATCATTGTGAACTTAGGTTATCTTGTGTATCACTCACACTCTAATTTTTAGAACGAATTCTACTTGCTATTACCATGTGGTGGTGTTGTGATTCCCATTTGGTTTTAGTTTTATACTTAACGAATTATTATGTGTTTTCACATCTTGAGTTTCTTAGTTTGAATTATTATATTCCTCATCATAAAGACTCTCCTCTAATTTTTTAATCATAACTCATCGAATTTTTCCCTACCTTTTATAGTATTGACATATCTTTGACATAAGTTTGGTGTACTAATTTAAACTTTAGGTTTCAAAGTTATCATACCCTCTTCTAATTTGATGATTTCAACCCGCCAAAGTTGAAAAACTTCATGACCATTTCTTCTATATTATGTTACTATACCACCTTCTCTTTATTATAGTTGTAGACACTAGAAAATAACACACAATGGTTCTAAATGTTGAAACAACCCTAGACTACCTTAGGACCCCCTTGTGCCCAAACTTTACCTTTCGATTGATAACTAGACCTAACTCTAGTTAGCTTGACCTACTATTTTAACCAACCTTTTTAACCCAACTTACCTTTGACCCTCAATCACCAATAGTTACCCTAATCATAGATGGTCACCTTGATCACCGATAGTCAGTTTTTCACCGCTTGAACACTAAACTCCCACAATAAATCTAACTTGCTTTTTTATTTTTATCTACCCATTAATTATGCATATTAAGACTAAAATTATAATGTGGTGTTTAACACCTCTTAAACCTACACTTCCACCTCTTCCTTTTTCCTATAAAAAATATAATAGGAGGAGGTAAAAGGAGGATCATCAATTATAAGAGTAATCATCATCAAAACTTTTTGGGTAAGAGAACAGAGCTTCTTATGTAAGTATTTTTATATCTTATAGCATCAAAACTCTATAAATTATTCAAGCCATCAAATATCAACCACAAGATACGTATATTATTCTTGTTTTAAGTTTAATTTATTTAGTTTTAATAATTCTATAGCTCTATATATTACCCCTTCCACCAAAACACCCTTTGACCATTCTCAACCACCTAAGTACCAAACCTTTACCCTTGATACCTTTAAGGTTATATCTTTCCCTCATGACCTTTAACCAACCTCAAACAACCTATATAAACTTTTTTAAACCAAGACATAACCTATTATGGCTAGAATAAAAAATTTGTCCAAACCCATAGTAACTACTAATAGTTAGCCTGACCACCGATGGTCACCTTAACTACCGATGGTCACCCTAACCATTAAAGGTTAGATCTAACCATTTATAGTCACTATGTAGATCATTTATACCCTAAAAAATAAGCTTATACCACCTCTCAAACTCAACTAGAAACTTATTTTCTTGACCTCTATCACTACATAGACTAGAAACAATACCCTGACCACACTTGAACCTACTTTTGATAGTTTAGCATTTCTTTTAATGTTATTTTATTAAAATAAACATTTATTTTTGAAAGTATTTATTTATTTTGCTTAAGTACTTTCATTCGTGTAATACAAAATTTATTATCATCAACTTTATCAACATTAAATTGTCTTAAAAGGTGGATTGAAAACATCCAAGGAAGTCATGTACTTCTTGGATCTAGCTTGCTAGGAAATCCACCCACCTACCTAAATAATCAACCATTTTCTTAGTGATTTATTATCTATAGGCCATACTCCCAAGATAAAGAGGAGTATCTAAAACCATCTTGATCATGGGGTACAAACCAAATCTAAGTTCTACTAACCTCACCCTAATTTTAAGTTTTACATCTTTCTTCTTAGAAAAAAATCAAAATTTATGTGAAATAATAGTCTCTTTTACCTTGTCACTTGTTTGGAAAAAATTGAAATACACATTTTTAACATTTAAAAAACATTTTTGAAATCTTTAAAAAACATAAAGAATAAGCTTTTTAGAACCATAACTATGAGGAAGAGCACTTTTATGATAGACAATACAATTCTATGGTATTTTAAGACATTCTCATGACTTAGGATCTGAGGAAGACTATTTTGAACATCAACCCCCAGAAGACAAAGATAAATCAATCCTAAATTTGATTGAATATGGAACTAGATTTCCATCAATTTTTCCTATGGAATAATTACATGCCTTGGTTAGGGTAGAAGAAAAATAATGAGAACAATTCCTCGCTCATATTATGAAGATAAACATTGCTTCTTCTAACAAAGGAAATGAAGTGCTCATTGAGTCAATACCTAATTATCAAGATCTTGTCACCAAGATCAAAAAGATAAGTCAATGATATGAAAACCAACTTATCATGGACTTGACTGACTCTTTAGTTGCCACTTCCATACATAATGACACTGCCAAGGAGCAAGGGAATGTGGTAGAACCTATGAAACACACTTTAGTTGAGAACACACCTATGATGGATCATGATTTATCAATTAAACAACCCAAGTCCTAAGAGATTACACACCATGATTCACCAAACATGGAGCATACATTTTTCAATCATCAAAAACCTCTTGTTCCTTCATAGAATCAAGGAATGAAACACTCAGTGCGTATTGAGTAAATTCTTCAAAACAATTTGGCAAGTTCTTCTTAACTAACATGTAATTTGGTTAATGAACCACTGACTCCCCAAAATCAATAGAACACTTATAATTTAAGACAGTTAACTTTAGGGAATGTTTATCAACCCAGGAATTAATGACTCAATTACTCAACTCAAGGAGTGAACTAAAATAAAGTTGTAGATCATAGGGTGTGTAGACATATAAAATTGGTCACCAATGGATTTATACCCAACTTTAGAAAAATTCTTACCAACCTCTTAAAATATATCCTAAGAATATCTAAAAGTCTCAAATTTAGCTTCATAACATGTTCCATTGACCTAAAAATCAATTAAATGAGTCAAATGCACACATTGAATTAAATCAAAAATTGCATAAATGTTCAAAATCCTAAAAGAGATTAATTAAAATTAAAATTAAAATCCTATTTGAATTCATCCATGAGTAATTAAATAAATTATCAAAAATTAAAATTCAAAAATCAATAAATATCCTAGATTTTCATCATTAGCTTTTGTGAGTTGTCATTTTTTGAAAATATCCCAACCATGCTTATTTTATGATAATCATGACCATTTGACACCTTTTAACCCTAATAGGGTTAACTAAGCCAACCAAGGTTATGATTTAAATTATTCCAAGTTATTTTAAATCCTATAAAAGCAATCTTAGAACTCTTCATTTAGAGATATTGTAACATAGTAGAGTTATAATGTAGGATTTGATTCATCAAGAAAATGCATAGTGTTATAATGCCAAAATTGAGCGAAGCCAAGCCGTTTTCAACCAACATTAATCCAAAGCAAATCCAACCATGGTGATAAGAGGATATAGAGATAGCCAAACCCCATTGATAAAGACTTCTTGAGCATAATCTAAGAAAGCCAATGACCACATCATTTGGAACATTCAAGGAATGTATATTTTCTTGCATTTTAGTTGAGCTTTATCATTTGTTGTTTGCTCACCAAGATCCCCCTATGATATAGGCATGGAGGTGTTAATATTTTTTATTGTGTTTGTTTTCATTTTGAGACTAACACTTGATCTAACCTTCCCTCCATCATCAAATTCCTAACATCACAAAGGGGATGCCCAATGGGACCCAACACATCCCACATACCAAAGACATCAATATACATCTTTCAAATCTTCATTTGGATGTTTGAAGCTTTCTAAAATTGATTTTATAACCTTATTTTGGTTGGATTTCATTTTGTTATATTTCTTAGATATGCACAAAGACCACCGATAGTTAGGTTAAACATTGACGGTTAGGCCCTAACCATCAATGGTTCTGCACAACTGCTAATTATTATGTGAGACCACTGATAGATGGATTGTGTGGGAAAAATGTGTTTAAATATTGAATTTTGATTCTCTCTATCATTTCATATTGAGTTTTCTTGGTTTCATAGGGTTTTAAATTACTAAACTTAAGTTTTCCTTGCAATTTTTTGTCAAATTTCATCTAACCAGGCCTAACCTAACATTTTTTTATCATTTGTGGTGTTACCTTTGAGTTTATATGTTAACACTGATGGTATTTATTGATTGGTGATGAATATGATCGATCGATGGTGGTCATATGTGACCATCCATGGTCACTATGTGAACTAAATAAAAAACCCAAGAGCTAAAAATCAAACATCATTTTCCCAACCAAGAAAGTGACTGCATGTTGAAGGATCAATTTTAACACCAAATTTTAATTCTTAGACTAATAAAACATTTCATTTTGGGATTTAAAAATAATTAGTCAAATTCTGTACATTTCAATTTGGGTCTAAAATGAACATGTTAGATCTTACACATTTGGTATTTGGTGCCTAAAATAAACCTAACATGTTAGGTCTTAGAAACAATTAAAATTTGGTGCCTAAAACACATTTTTAAATGTTGAACATTTCAAATTGGTGTTTTAAAATTAAATTAGGATACATCTTGCACATTTGGACTTTTGGGCTTAAAATAAACGTAGATTCTTTTGCTTCCTTTGGTTTTGTGCAAATATTCTTTCAATTTTTTACACTTAAGCCAAGGGGATAGTAACAAAAAATGTCACATTTTATTTTGTGATTAAAAATCAAACTTCACTCACAAATTATTTTTATACTATTTGTTGATTATTTGTTTTGCAAAAAGGATAACATGTGTATGCTCTCCCCATCCCTATAAGGAACTCAATGATCAAAAGAACCTTTCCATTTTATTTAGTGCCTAGTTCAAGGCATAAAACTAAATTTGTATAGGATATACCCATTATTTCATAGTATTGGGTGATCTAAAATCAACCCTAATGTCTTTCTACTCATCTTTTATTTTCATGCATTTTGGCTTATGAAGGGAGTGTCATTGACTCTCATGAGTTCTTCAGGGAAGTAATGACCTAGGGATTCATCTCTTGGAAGTATTTCAACCCATCTCCATGGGGAGGTATAAAAATTAGGATCAACCCATTGGGATTATGGTTTGAGTAGTTAAACTATCTTTGTTAGTGGCAAGCTAAATCTGAGCAATATGATCAATCTAGACATCACACTATACTAAGAAATTGATGAATGTAATGGTTATGAAAAAGATAAGACCTTTTCACACCAAGATGATTGATGTAAAATCTATTGATGTGATTATTCTATTGTGTGCATACATGAAAGTGTGTACACATGGGATCAATCTAGATAGTCAAAAACTTATTAGTTTTAGTCAACCCTACTTTGCCACACCTTGATAGGATCTAGGATGATATACTTAGTTGTATTTTTTTCATCTATTCTTTATTGCTTGGTGTGTTAGATATAAAAATTGTATTATTTAAACCACATCATGAATGAGTCTTGTGTCCAACATTACTCCATTGTTTGAGGAAGTCTTATGCCATCTATTTGACACCTTGATTTAACTTAGCAAACATTTATTTCAAAATGCTGATTGTGGCACTTGATTGGGATGGGTAACATTATGCTACCCAAATATTTCCAAGTATTATGCTTTAGAAGTATTTGAAACATAAACCCTTGTCATATATTTTGGAAGAGATAACACCATTATGTTGCCCAAATTATTTCAAAAGACTTGTCTTATTTTATGTTTCAATTATCATTGCTTAAAAACTAATCATTTGAGCCTTGTTAGATATTTGTTTAGTGTAGTCATGTTGTTCAAATTAACCTAGCTTGCTATCATCAAATCTTAGTTTACCTTAGTTGATTAAATTTCATAAGTTTAGATCCAAACATTCATTGATTTTAGTTTAGGCCTCAACATGTAGGCGTTGATACATATATCTTTCTCTTTTGGGTTGTGTAACTTAGTTTAATCCATTACTCAAATTTGGAAACTTTAATATTTGTGCATTTGTTTGATAGAATCAAACCATCTTCAAAGTGTGTTTTGTTTTGTGTTTTTCACCAATAAAATTGTGTTTATGTCTAAAATCAAGTGCCTAGTCCTTTCCAAACTATTTCAAGTTTGTTAGATTAATCATCATCATCCTTTGTTTCAAGCCTATCTTTTGACACCATGTTTGGCCAAAAGTCTTAGCACAACCTGTTTGAGACTAGATTTTGACTCCAAATTTAGATAAAAGACCTAAAAACATTTCCCTTTCCTATTTTAGACCTATTTAAAACACTTTGGACATTAGAGTTTTGAATCTTTTTTTTAGGTCATTTTAATTGATCCATTTTATGTAAAACATTTGACGTTAGACATTTGACATTACACTATTTTTACCAAGTCTTTGCATAGACATTTTGGAGACACATCTATACCATTAACCAATTAAGATAGAGTTTGAACCATTTTATATTTTTAGACATAGATTTTTAGATTTTATATTACCCTAATCCTCTCTTGTTGTGAAACATTTTTCAAATATTTGATCATGGCTCACTATACACATAGTGGAACTATGTACAATCCAAGATATGGAAGTGTTAGCATGCAAGGAGACTTTATTCAAAACTCTTATGAAGATGATGTTGATTGGGATATGGATTCCTATCCACAATACAACATTCAAATAGGGGAATAGAGTCAAATCCTTTGGGTAATTATTTAGTTAGTATACCTCCCTACATAGAGCAAGATCAAAAAAAGATAGCTCAATATTTGGATAGTGTACCTATGATTGTAAAAAAATTTAAATAATAAAATTATCATCATAAAATTCCATCAAAATATGAGTTAGGACATGATAATTTACAAAATATATCAATAAGGGCTTATAACATGTCTTATTAAAATAATGATCAGGTCTCTTATAACAACCCTAATGCCATTGTACCAATACCATATCAAGATCCTCATATGCTTATCACTCAAAGAGGTCTCATAGAGGACCATTTCATTCAAATGTAGACATCATACCAGACATATCAAGACCTATCACATAACTTTAATTAGATAACCATGTCAAACAAGCCTCTCATTTATTTATCTCCTTTAACAAGAATTTTAAGAGAATTGACTAGTCAAGAAAATTAGGGTTTAGACCCATTTATGCAAAACACTTCAATTGAAAACATGTTTAATACCCCAACTATCAAATAAGTGCCTTATACTTCTACATAGAATAATGAGTAAAACATAGTGTATAATATTCAAGCGATGTCCAATTTAGACTAAAGATGTGTTAGTGCACAAACACATAGTCAACAATAAAATGTGCCTTTAACTAGCACCATTAATGGTTTAAAAACTTAGGGAGTAGGAGGTTTTACTTTCCAACCTCAACCAACTACCTCTAATCCTTAACCAACTACTTCTTATAGTACCCAACAATAAGGATTAAGTAGTCAACCAATGACTAGTACTATGCCACAATAGAATGTGATGAATCTTACTTCACCCCAATAGGTGACTAGTAATATTCCATAATAGTAGGAAAAATCTAGTATACCCATGAAATAGAGGTAGAACATAATACCGCTTCAATAGGGGGAAACCAATGTTCCACCTCACTAGGTAATAACAAACACACCTCTTTAGTCATAGACTAATATGCTGATCCAAAACCAAATGATGTCTAACCAACCAAGTTTAAATATTAGTTATCAATAGATGATGAATCTCCAACATGTATCCACTTCCTAATAAGTATTTGTGTAACCAAGAGGTTATAATGTTCCTCATGTACCTACTAGGTAATAATTACCTTTCATGTAAAATATACCACAAGTTAAGTGACACTGTCTTGGTTCATAAGTCCCTCTCAATTAGGTAGGTATGACTCATTGGTAGCATGTTTCTATTAAACCTCAATAGGAATAGTATAACCATATTCCACCAACCCAATCTCAATATTTCAAAAATCAAACTTACATACCCAATCCTAATCAGAATATCACATAACCATAAGTGTAATTTGAATAATTGTACCCTAATCTATGCATGCATATTCCTATTTTGTTCCCTATCCAATCCAACATACCCCAAAAAATACCTACATAATACCTCAATTAGAGTAATCCACTTATGGCCATTCATCCATCACCTCAGGTGAATGTTCCCACAAATTACTTTGAGCAAGAGTTATAACAAATGAAGGATGTAATTACTACCATCCAAGTTAGGAAAAAAGTAAAAAAGGTTAAGTTGGATGATGTATGTTCTTACCATTTCAACATGGAGTACTTGTAGATACCATTTCCTCTAGGGTATGAACCATTAAAGGTTGTCAAATACAAGGGGAAAGGTGACCCTAAAGCACATCTGATGGAATTCTTTATTGCATGCTAACTAGTGGCCTATAGTGATATATAATAATTATTGTTGTTTCCAAGAAGTCTAACTGAATAAGCCTTGGAACGGTTCTTGAAATTACCAAATAATTTAGTTTCTAATTTTGATGATCTTTCAGACAAACTTGTGCAACACTTCTATTACAATCTCAAGCATGATATTTCATTATTAGACTTGACATAAGCAAAAAAAAAATAGGAGAAATATTTGTAAGATATCTATAGTGATGGAGACCCCTTGCAAGATTATTTAACCATAGTCTACCAGACAAACAAATAGCCACTATATTTACCAAAAACTGACATAGTGAGATATCTTACTATCTAGAGTTACAGTGTGTACATACATTTGAAGAAATCATTAACAAAGGTTTAATGATCAAAAGAGACCTTATTAACAAATGGATTATTAAACTAACCTTGTCAAATCAAAATAAAAATAATGTCCATAATCAAAACTATAATAGTGGCCAAAATCAACATCCATTCCAAATGCAAGCATCTCAATCGACATAGACTAATAACAATGATAGGCCCAAATAATTTAATCACAACAAGAATGTTATAGGGAATGGAGTAACAGAGTTATAACATGTCCAAATGGTGTAATCACCATTTGATCAACCTATGATACCTTTTTATCTTACTCCTAACCAATAACCTCTTCAATAACGTAACATGTGTAGGAAACACAATAACCTTGACCAACACAACAAATTCAACAAACACAACAAATTATTATGTCTTTTTAAAACCCTACTCCTCTAAGGAGAAACATACCTACTCATCATGATTTGACTAACCTTAAAGAGCCTATAGAATTAGTCTTTCAGAAGCTCATAATAACTAACTTGATTAGATGGTCCATTCTGAAAGAGTAAATTCATGAGGGCGTTAACATACCAGACTGGTACAATCTAGAATAATTCTGTAATTTTCATAAGGTCAATGGCCATAATTTGTAGTGTTGTGTGAAAATTAGACATGTAATTAAAAATATGTTAGAAAATGAAGAAATCACATTGGATCATGGATATTATATCTCTAATCATAAGCTTGGCATTTATCAAAATCCTTTTCCCCAACATAAAATTCAATAACAATAGTATCAATAACCAAGGATGAACCAATATACTCAACAAAAACAATAGAATAACCAACAACATCAAAATAATAGACAAAACTAAAGTCAAAATAGTAATAACCAATATACCTACCATGTAGTTTTACATTACTATAACTTAGATGTAGGCCATATTGTAGGAGGTTACGTTAACACCATTTCCATTAATCCTAAACCAAGTACCAATCAGACAAGACCATTGATAATCATACCAAATCAACCAAACCATTATGTAATCCTTTCTTAACTTGGGACCACACATAGGCAAACTAATAAGTAGGGATTCACATGTTAGGACCTTATATTGATAACTCATTGTTAGGCCATGACCATGCACAAGTGCATCGATAACTGAGACTTATCCCATTTGGTCCCCTTCCACCATAATTTAATAATAACAATGGTATTGTACCTATTACCTATTGTTCAATCATAACTTAGTGGTCAAGGATTACCATACCAGGCCCACAACCATCCACCACTTCACCCATCATCCAACCAACTGTTATGGCTCAGAATAAGACATTTACCACTATCCAAGAAAATATGTTTGACATTATGGAATAATTACAAAGATACTAACACAAATCTCCATTTTATATTTTTTATGTACATCAACCATCCACAGAAACATTTTTACAAAGTTCCTTAGTCAATCTATAGTTCCAAATGACATATCTCTTTGCAAATTTCAAATTTTAATTTGACACCTAGCTCTAGCCCAATAGTCACCTTCAACCAAAGCTATATGTCATCCCTTGTCCCACTACATAATAATCCATTGTACATCAAAGTTTACATAAAGAGGTACAAAGTGAAACATGTCTTAATAGATAATGGATTGGGTCTGAATATAGTGTCTTTGAAGGTCATCAAGCTTCTTGGGTACACCTCAATAGATCTCTAAGAAGAAACAATCACCATCAAAGCCTATGAAAACAAAGAATGAGTATCACAAAGCACCATTATCCTGCCATTTATCATTAGGCCCTTGACCCATGATACACTTTGTTATGTGTTAAATATAGATTTGTCATATAATATGCTTTTGGGTAGACCTTGGTTACATGAGATTCATGTAGTCCCATTGACACTCAACTAGTGTATCAAATTCTCTCATTTAGGGATGGAGGTTAGTATTCCAAGAGATTTGAATCTATATGAGAATTGAAAACATTTGTAGGCTGAGTTTAAGATCTAAAATTACTATTTTGGCATGAATCCAATCACCAAATAAGACAAAGGGAAAGCTATACTTATTGATCTACCATAGGCTAATTGCATTGATCCTAATACCCTTGATTCACTTTCCCACATAAATGTATAATCACTATACTATCTTAGCTAATGGCCTAGGATAGTATTTGACATATGACACCTTTCACATTGAAAAGCTTCCATAGAACCCAAAGTCCTTTGAAATATCACAATCCAAACCATGCATGCAATGGCAAAGAAAAGGAAAAGGCCATCAATATAATTCAACACCTATCACTTTCATACCAGCATCTATCCAAGCATAAGACCCTTTTAAAGGAGATGAATCATGATTTTACAATGACAAGTTGGCCAATTATTACAAGAGATCCAAGTATTCCATTCCTAATCATATTATAAAGAATTGAGACTATGAAAGAGGAGGCTTTAGGCTAAATCAACAGGGAACCCTTGATCTAATTTCTATAACTAAGTACAAATTAACCTATGGATTTGGATATAAACCACTTGGGGGTAACCCGAGATATCTTTTTTGAGTTCCATCACCAATGACTAGTGACGATGATGTTGCTAGTGAACTAGAGTCTGATCATTACCAATTTGATGACTTAGCTCGAACCAATATATTTGATAATTGTTGTTCCCAAAATTGTCACTTGTTTTTGTGGGAAACATGTCGACCATTTTGGTCCTATAGGCCAAAATGCTCTCTTCCTTTCTCAAAAAAATACTCAAGCCTTTTCAGCTAAGGAAATCACAGGTTCAATAGGTGGGATTTCTCAAAGGGAAGTTCAAAACACTTAAGGCATTTCCTAAAAATTATAAGGATGATTCAATGTCGAGGTTCAATCAAAAGGTTGAACGATGGGGTTCAAAGAGTTCAAAGTTCAAGCGGAAGATTCCAAAAAAAGTTTCAACCAAATGGTTCAATTGAATGGTTCAAATAATTGGTTCAACAACACCTTGAACTCATAAAGAAGACTAAGTGAATGTGGTTCTTTACAAAACATTAAACCACCAAACTGCTGAACCATTGAACTTTGAACCATTAAACCATTAAACTGGTGTACTCCAAAAGGTTGAAGGTTTAAGGTTCAAAATGGTTCAAGTGACTAGTGACATCCTCGTGAATGTTAAATTCAAGATTATGGGATAATCATTGATTTTCAAATAGCACAGACTTGAGGACAAACTCAGTGATATGCTAGAAAAGGAGCCAATGGAGCCAGTAGAAAGTGAGAAGATAGCCCCAAGAGCTCAGATCACTAGGAAGAGACAAAATGTAGCAAGGAAAGAGGGAACAATATAGAGAATCTAGAAATATCTATAGAAGAGTTATTCTAGTAGGTGGAGCAATCCACTAGGTGGACCTTAGAGAGTGAAAGCATTCAATGGCATGGCCTATTTTTCTTCATTTAGTAAAGGTGAATGGACAACCATGTAAACATCATAAAGAAGACCAGGCAACCCATGCTTCAGAGGAGACATTTGAGATGATTTAGAACACCAAAGTTAAGGCCAATAACCTATTCCAGTATGGCCCCTTCATAGAATTTCCTATGCATTCAATGTAGCATGGGCCATTTCATGAAAATAAACACCCAAGTCAATCTTTGGATGTTATATATTGTAATCTCTCATTTTGAATAAGGGGGATCTCTTAGTTATTAGAAGTGAAACTCTGCCCAAATTGAAAGGCATGCCTAAGACTTTGAGCTTAGACTATTAATCATATTTTATCAAGTGAATGAGAAAACAAGTGATCTTTTAGACTTTGTGTTGAAATAGCTTGTGTTATCTAAGAAATCATTCTTATGTCTTTTTCCAAAAATATAGTCTTGTCCATTTAATCAAATAAGCAGAACAAGTGGAAATAATCTGGAAGATGTCCTGAAGTTGACTGTGGGAGACTTTTTGCTACCATAATTATCTTTAGTCCATGTGTTTTATGTTCCAAGATATTGGAGAGACGTTGAGCTCCCCTTATCCTTCATAATCTTTCACTCTGTTGTAGTTTTTGGTGGAGACTTTGTGCTGCACTTCATAATATTGTGTTACTCATCCTAAATTAGTAGGAGAAATAATGAAAGACTTTGTGCTTTCATGGGGTTTCTTGTGGATCCAGTGACTACCCAAGAAGAATTCCTGCTGTTTGCTAAACATCATTTCTAAAAGAAGATAAATGCCTTTAGTAATTACACAAGAACTCTCATTTATTTTCTGAACATCATCTTTGAAAAAAGAGAGATGGATGGTATGATTTCACCCCTAAATCTATTTTCAATTTATATTAGCATATTATAGTTTAGGGAACCTCCCCTTACTGAGAGGAGAGATTTATCTCATTATGCTATGGTAACCACATCCATTTTTCCATATAAATCTCATTGTGTTGTGGTTGATATACCCATTTTGCCATTAATTAGTTGAGGACAAAGTATTCACCCAATAGTCTTTGGTGACTCTGTTGGGGATCGAACACGTAATTTGAAGCCTCAAGCTTCAAATTGAAGTAGTTCTAATTCTTTTCCATTTCCATTTCATACTCTAGAAGATCCAAGGTATACGTGAAGCAAGAGAGCTCAAGGTATTGTTGACCCTGTATTCAAGTTTGTGTAGAAAAATCATTTTGATCTTTCTCCTCCACAATCTCACCTTCAGTGAACCAAGAGTTTTCCTCCTACCAGTGTCAGGTCTCCAATACCATGTGAAGCTTCTCTTTCCTCTACTAGTAGAGCTTTGTATATACATATCCCATAATGATTTTTTATTCCTCCTTTCAATAGTTATATCATGGCAACTCAAGGCCCTTGGGGTAACACCTTTGGCCCCCTAAATCTAACCCCACCTTTACATGAACTACTCCGTAGTTCAAGAAATAAATTTCCCAAGTTCTGTGGTGATGGGAGAGTTCATCATGATGAGCATATTACAAACTTCTACATAGCCTATGGTGTGATAGGCATTGAATTTAAAGATAGAGTGGTCAAGCTATTTGTGGAAATGTTGCAAGGTGCTATCGTAGACTGGTTTTATCATTTGCAAGCTCAGACTGTGATTGACTGGGACACTTTCAAGGCCATGTTTGAGGCTAGGTTCAAACCCATAGAAGATGCACATGCCCTATTGGCTCAGCTTATGCAAATGAATAAGGAGACTCATAAACCCATGTGAGACTTCATTGCTAAATTTGACAAGCTGAAGAACATGATTCCTATAATTTCTCAGCTGATGCCAAAAAATCTTAAATGCTTCTTCATCAATTCTTAGCTTTCTAAAGTGAGTTTCTTATTGAGGTGGACTGGCCACATAGATCTTGTTGTAGCTTAGATTTTTGCCACTAAGATTGAAGATGATCTTATCTTGGTAGGAAAGATAAGAAGAGATCCTAACAAAAATAAATCTTCTTCATCTTCTTAAAATTTATCTACAAGCACCTTTGATCCTATGGTGCAAAAGCTAGCAAATGAATTGCTAGCTCTAAAAAAGCAAATGGCACAAGAGATGTCTACCCTTCCTTCTTATTGAGATATTCCAAGGAGGACATTTCCCAACCAGTCATATCAAGGCAATGTTGCTAGGAATCAAGGGCAACCAAATTGTCTTCCTCCCCCACAGGGGAAGCTTACCATTGAAGCAACACCAGCTAACTTAGTAGTTAGTTATCATGAAGCTAAACATGATTTATCTTTCCAACCTGAGTTGGACCAAGGAGATGACATTGATCTCTTTGTATAAGGTGAAGAAGAATTATCTGGTGAGTCCAACATTAGTTTTTTGAATTACTAGGATGAAGCTAGAAGTAAGAGAAAAATGTTTGATGGATCATATGCTATTTTTACTAGTTCCTAGAACTAGTCAACTCAACAAGTTGATAAGGGAAAAATAGGGGAAAAATCTTGACTAGTAATTTCAATTGCTAAATGGGGGACTTCACTGCCTTTCCAATCAAAGGACCCGGTGATCAATAAAAAAGTAAGTACCTCAAACAACCCTGCACCTTCTACTTCAATTTCTTAAACTAGTACCACACCCAATAGAACCCAAAATGATGGACTTCCTTCCTCTGTTTCTAGTTCATTTCAGTTATTTGACACAATTGATCATACTAGAAATACTAAGATCCAAATGTCTGAGTTTGAATACTTACAAGCTAACCCTAAGTAGTTGGATATGCTAGTTGAATGCATCAAGAACAAAACCATCCCTATAAGACAAAATGTTTCAAAGGTAACTCATGATCCCCCAAAGAACACATCCATATAAAATAATCTTGTCATTACTCCTCCTGTTGCCCCTGGGAAAATAGAACCTTTCTATGTTTCCCTTTTGATTAATGGTCATAATTTGAGCAATTGTATAATAGACTCTAGCACCTCTGACAATGTGATGCCCACCAAGGTGGTAGAATCTCTCAGTCTCACTCTGACTAAAACTTTTGGGAGATGTTTCTCCATGGAAAACAAGTAAGTACCACTTTTGGGTCAAAACAAAGATGACCAATTTCCATTCATGGCCTTCCCAAAAAAAAAGATTAAAATGACAGTCTTGGTGGTCGACGTTCTATCTTCTTATGACATTTTGCTTGGATGAAATTTTTGCAAGAATGTTGGTGGAGAATTGAACATGGACCTATCTGAGGTGAGGATACCTGTCAAGGGCATCATGTAAAGGCTACTTCTTGAGAAGGAGTCAAAATACATTGTCACCCAAACATCAGCCCATAAAGCTCAAATTCTATTTGAATCCTCAGGAATGGGTAACTATTTTCTATCCACAGAAGATATTTCTATTTCATTAGATGAAAGTTTTATAAGTGACAATCCAAAAAATTTAGACAAGATGTCAAAGAATTGGTGGAGCATAGTTCAGATAAAAAAGGGTCTTCCCTCTCTAATGAAGAGAAATCTGAAAGGAAATCAAATTCTAATGATATCTAGATTCTAGAATTTGATGGCAGTAATTCTTCTACCAGTTCTAAAGCTAGGATTGTTTTGATATCTCCTCAAGGAGATATTTTTATCTACTCATACAAGTTGTAGTTCAGTAATACCAACAACACCACTGAGTATGAATCTTTGTTACTCAGATTGAAAGCTACTCAAGCTAAAGATGTTAAGCTTCTTCACCCCTGAGGAGATGCTGAACTAGTGGTTTGTCAGGTGAGGAACATGTATCAAACCAAGAATGAAAGATTGTGATATTATCACAATATTGTATGGGACTTCATTGAAATTTTTGATGATTTTAGTATTTTTGTGGTGCCCAAAGAATCCAATGATCGAGTAGATTCCTTGGCTGTCTCTGTAATCCTCATGGTTCCTCACTAAGATTTCAAAGAGCACAAGTACACTATTGAGCTGGTCTTTCGACCAAGTGTACTTGATAATGCCAACCATTGGAAAGTTAATGCTGACCATCAAATCATGTGCTTGACTAAAATAGAATAGTAAATTATGGTAGTGGACCGTATTGCTACATATCAAAACTAGGTAAAGAAACTCTTTGGCAAGAGAGCAAAGATTTGTGGTTTTTAGATTAGAGATCAAGTCTTGTTGTGGGGAAAGAAGAGAAAACCAAAAGGAATGCACAAAAATTGGATTTTTGGTGGAGAAGTCCATTCACCAATCACTGATTCTAGGGTGAAAATAGTTTCTTACTAATATATCAAGATGAAATGCCATTTTCACTACCTCACAGTGGGTAGCATCTGAAGCACTTCAATCCTTGAAGCATCAGATAAGTCTAGTTGTACATATGTATAGTCTTTGTTTTTTTTGTGTGGTTTGTTTGGTTTTTGGTGCCTTTATTTTTTTTGGGTGGCATGACTCCATAGCCCAATGACATAAATGAAGGCACTTAGAGACTGGATTCTACTCCCTTTGATTGCTTCAAATTTCAACTGATGGAAGTTCCCCAACTGAAGCTAGCTATTGTTCCCAAAATCCATCACTTGTTTTTGTGGGAAACATGACCATTTTGGTCTTGTAGGCCAAAATTCTCTCTTCCTTTCTCAAAAAAATGTTTTGAGTAGTTAAGTTTTTCAAATACTCAAGCTTTTTCAGCTAAGGAAATCATAGGTTCAATAGGCGAGATTTCTCAAAGGGAAGTTCAAAACACTTAAGGAATTTCCTAAAAATTATAAGGATGATTCAACACCAAGGTTCAATCAAAAGGTTCAATGGTGGGGTTCAAAGAGTTCAAAGTTCAAGCAGAAGGTTTGAGTGAATGGTTCAAGCAAAAGATTCAAGAAAAAAGGTTCAACCAAATGGTTCAACTGAATGGTTCAAACAATTGGTTCAATGATACCTTAAACTCATAAAGAAGACTAAGTGAATGTGGCTCTTTACAAAACATTGAACCACCAAACTGTTGAACTGTTGAACTTTGAACCATTGAACTAGTGAACTCTAAAGGTTCAAGGTTCAAGGTTCAAAATAGTTCAAGTGATCGGTGACGTCCTCGCAGATGTCAAATTCAAGATTATGGAATAATCATTAATTTTTAAATAATATAGACCTAAGGACAAACTTAGTGATCCACTAAAAAAGGAGCTGAAGGAGCCAGTAGAAAGTGAGAAGATAGCCCCGAGAGCTCAGATCACCAGGAAGAGACAAAGTGTAGCAAGGAAAGAGGGAACAATACAAAGAATCTAGAAATATTTGTAGAAGAGTTATTCCGATAGGTGGAGTAATCCACCAAGTGGACCTCAGAGAGCACAAGCATTCAATGGCATTGCTTATTTTTTTTCATTGAGTAAAGGTGAATGGACAACTGTGTAAACATTAGAAAGAAGATCATGCAACCCATGCTTCAGAGGAGACATTTGAGATGATTTATAACACCAAAGTTAAGGTTGATAACCTATTCTAGCATGGCCCCTTCACAAAATTTCCAATGCATTCAATGCATTCAATGTAGCATGGGCCATTTTGTAAAAACAAGCACCCAAGTCTTTCTTTGGATGCTATATATTGTAATCTCTCATTTTGAATAAGGGGGATCTCTCAGTTATTGAAAGTGAATCTTTGCCCAAATTGAAAGGTATTCTTGAGACTTTGAGCTCAGACTGTTAATCATATTTTATCAAGTGAATGAGAAAGCAAGTGATCTTTCAGACTTTGTGTTGAAATAACTTGTGTTATCTAGGAAATCATTCTTATGTCTTTTTCCAAAAATACAGTCTTGTCCATTTAATCAAATAAGTAGAACAAGTGGAAATAATCTGGAAGATGTCTTGAAGTTGACTATGGGAGACTTTGTGCTGCCATAATTATATTTAGTCCATGTGTTTTATGTTCTAGGATATTGGAGAGACTTTGAGCTCCCCTTATCCTTTGTAATCTTTCTCTCTGTTGTAGTTTTCGATGGAGACTTTGTGCTGCACTTCATACTATTATGTTACTTCATCCTAAATCAGTGAGAGAAATAATGAAAGACTTTGTAATTTTTTGGGGTTTCTTGTGGATCCAGTTACTACCTAGGAAGAATTTCTACTATTTCCTAAACATCATTTTTGAAAGAAGAGAAATGCCGTTAGTAATTACACAAGAATTCTAATTTATTTTGTTAACATCATCTCTAAAAAAAGAGAGATGGATGGTATGATTTCACCCCTGAGTCTATTTTTAGTTTATATTAGTGTGTTATAGTTTATAGGGAACCTCCCCTTGCTAAGAGGAGTGATTTATCTCATTATGCTTTGGTAAGCACACCCATTTTTCCGTATAAATCTCATTGTGATGTGGTTTATATACCCATTTTATTGTCAGTTAGTCGATGACAAAATATTCACCCAACAATAATAATGCCATTTTTAACCTTTAACTAGTCATTTATTATAATCCGTTACCATTAAATTATCCCCAAATGATAGATAGGGACTAATAATAATCCAACATGCCAATTGATGAGATCCAAAATGATGAGGCCTTCTATGATTTTCCAGGCCTTAGGGATAATGTTCCATTAGGAGATAACAAATTAGGATTCTCTATCAAGTTAGATCTTGAAGACTATTTAAGAGAGCAGGTGAACACCCTTAGCTAAAAATAATTAAATAAATCATTGAGATCCCAAAGTGAAAGCCTCTTTTAGGCACTTTTGGACCAGGGAAAAAGTAAAGAAAAAGGCTAGTCTAGTGGCAAAAACCTATTTTAGGTGCCATTAGATGGGGGTGTTCAACCTTCTTCAAATATATACTGGGAGACCACCAATGACAAAATTATCTATGGGTTTGAGGATAGTCTTGAATAAGAATAGGCTTTTGGTCAACTCATCTAGGATACCAATGATGGCAAACTTGCCTATGGGTTTGAATTTAGTCTTGAAGAATAATAGACATTTGATCATATAATCCATGAGTTTCGAATAAAATTTGTTACATGGCCATCCTTACCATTAGGGGATTCTAATTCATCATGTATAGGAGAATTTTAATAATGAGTCCTAACAGAGTACTCTAACATAGACAAATAGTTCAAATCTTTACCCATTATTCTTGAAGATAGTTTGACCCTTCTAGTGGAAGACATAATAGAGGTAAACACAGGGTCTCTAGATGACCCAACAAAGATTAAATTAGGTTTATGAAGTCCTTAAAACCCTATTGAGATAATTTTTAGATATATTTGCATGGGAATATTTTGACATGCCTAGTTTAGACCCTGCTTTGGTTGTTCACCACATTGTGGTACATCTTGATGCCAAACTAGTGAAGCAAAATTACATAAAAAACATCCTTGCATTACTGTATTATTAAATAAAGAGTTTGAGAAGCTATTAAAATTGAGATGTATTAGTCTAATTGACTATTTTTAATGGATTTTTAATTTAGTGATAGTTTTTAAAAATCCATAAGGAATCTGAATCTATACCAATTTCAAGGACATTAACAAAGATTTCCTAAAGGATGAATTTTCATTACCAAATATTGACATGGTTTTAAATTCCACTATGGGTTATGAGATGATTTAATTTATGGATGGATTCTCAAGCTACAATCAAATCCAAATAGCACTAGATGACCAACACAAAAAAGAGTTCACCAGTCCATGGGGAACATTTGGTTATCAAGTTATGCTCTTTGGTCTTAAAAATGTAGGGGAAACCTATAAAAGAACCATGTTAATCATATTTCATTATATTATGCATGATATTATTGAAGACTATGTCGATGACATAATAGGAAAATCAAAGTCTAGGGCCGATCATCCAATAATATTGAGGAGAATATTTAAGTGACTATGTGAATACAAAGTCAGGCTCAACCCTAAGAATTGTGTTTTTGGCATCACATCAAGGAAATTTCTTGGCTTCATTAGGTCTTGTAGGGGAATAGAATTTTATCCAACCAAATTACAAGCCATAATAGAGATTCCACCACTAATGAATCTAAAGCAATTCTATAGTTTGTAGGGCAAGATCCAATCGATTAGACACTTCATTTCTTGATCGGATGGCAAGTGCCATCCATTTACACATCTACTTAAGAAGGGTGTGACATTTTTTTGGGATGATGATTATCAAAAATATTTTCAATAGGTAAAAGACTATCTTGCAAATCCACTAGTTTTATTGCCTCCTATTCAAGGAAAGTCATTCTTGTTATATCTGTTAGCTATCAATAATGCCTTGGTGGCATTTCAAACTCAACATGATGAAAATGGAAAAGAGCATGAAATGTATTATCTAATCCATACACTTGTTGTGTATGAACACAACTATACACCCATTAAAAAATCATGTTTAGCTATGGTCTTTATAGCTCAAAAACTATGACATACATGTTGAAAAATAAGACCATGGTCATTTCAAAAGTAGATCCACTCAAGTATCTACTATCTAAAATAGATTTACTAGGCCTCATGGCCAAATGGACCATGATTCTCATTGACTTTTAGATATAATATGTGAACCAAAAAGCCATCAAGAGGTAAGTTCTTTTAGATCAACTTGCTGAAGCACCCCTTGTAGACACAAAGCCATTAACAATCCAATTTCCCAATGAATCTATCATGACCATGATTGAAACACCTCTTGAGGATCAACAATTTAAGTTGTATTTTTATGGTTCATTCACAACACATGGATTGGGGGTAGGACTCTTTTTTATTACTCCACAAAGGGATCTAATCCCTAAGTTATTCAAAAAAGCTTTCATTGTACCAAGAACATGTCCAAATATGAAACACTTATCATAGGGATTCAACAGGCCATACAATAGAACATATATCATCTGAAGGTTTATGGTGATTCATAGGTAATCATCAATCAGGTTATAGACCACTTATATACCAAATATGACAAGCTGGTTCCTTACAAAGCCATGGTTTTCACTCTAAAGCAACAGATTATCAATATCTAGTTTGAGCATATACTAAGAACCGATAACAAAACAATAGATACCATGACTACCATTGGATATTTAATTCAAAAAGTAGATACAACCAAGGAATACTAGTTTCTCATTAAAAATCTATTAGCATTGACTCATGAACCTTTAACCTGTTGTAATGATATATGATATTGTTAGTCCCAAATCTACTAAATATTTAGATCTATATGCCTATTTAAATGACCATGTTTTACCACTACAATTATCCTAAAAATTAAAAAAGCCTTCATCCACAATGCCTAATGTTATACCTTACTCAAACCAACCCTATACAATCATAGTTTTTAAAGTAAATCTACTTTTTTGTTTACCTTCGGCAAAATATATACTAGCATTATGGGAAATTCATGAAGGAGTATGTAGAGCCCACACCAATAGAGAAATCCTATCCAAAAATATCTTATGTATTTGTTATTATTGGCCAATGATTGATGCAAATCCAACTCCATATGTAAAAAGATTTGAAAAGTGTTAATGGCATGATAATTTGATTCATGCCCTAGCCAAGGCTTTGAAACCAATGTTGATACCATGGCCATTAGTTACATAGGGTCTTGATCTCATTGGGAAGATAAACCCCACCTCATCATATGGACATAAACATATCACAAAATATTTCTCTAAGTGGGTTGATTCAAGCTATACCCCTCACTTATATGACTAGAAAGCAAAATTCCAAATTCATCTTCAACCATCTCATCTACCATTATGGTATCCATTCTGACATTATATCTGATAATGGAGGATCATTTAATAATAAGGATTTTGAAAAGCTATGTACTAAATACAAAATCAAATAACACTCTTTCATGGCATATTACCCTCAAGGTAATGACCAAGCTGAAGCATCAAATAGAACCATCATCAACATTTTCAAAAAGATTATCAATGATGTCAGTCATGATTGGTACCTTCAGATATTTTGTGCCCTCTAGGCATATCATACCAATCACCACACTCCCACGTGAGCCACTCCATACTCACTTGTTTATGGTACTGAAGCCACTCTTCCCATTGAGGTCAAGTTACCTTCATTATGCATCTCTTTAAAGCATGTCTTGGATGATGAAGACTATTGAGTAGCTCTTCTACAAGAGATGGAATTACTTGATGAAAAATGCATGGACATAGTGAATAATCTGTAGGCTTATTAGAACTGACTCTGTAACCATTATAATCAATTCATGAAGCATAGAAAATTCAAAATTGGTGATCTTGTCCTCAAATAGAACCAAAATAATACCATGATTGAAAAGAAGCATAAAGGTAAGTTCAAACCCAACTAGGTAGGTACTTTCATCATTGTTTCATACTATAAAACATGATCATACAGGTTTACTACACTAGATGGGGATGAACTTGATGAGCCTATGAACATTATACACCTTAAGCAGTACTACACTTGAGTGACTTGATGTATTGTCTATGAGGACCATTTCAAGTTGTACCATATTATCAATATTTTTATTTATACCATAGCATTTTGCCATCCTATCATCCTATCATCCTACCAGCCTATCACTTTTTATATCACTTATCCATTCTACCATTCCATTATATCAACCATAGTATGTTTTGATCCATCCTATACTAGCCTATTTTGACCTTGGTTCATCCATTGGTTTCACATTTTTAGCATGAAGAATCAGATCAATTTTAGTAGTTATTTCATGCATTCTAGATAGATGTAGTATTTTTAATTAGTATAATAGAATTTTTGGTAGTTTCATCCTTCATTTATTACTCCCTTATTATCATGTTTATTTATGTGATCCTAATTATATCCACCTATAGGGGCAAATCAATGTCGCACCAATCTTGATATTAATTGTAACCACCTATATGCAAATTAGTATCATTGATGTGATTCATTGTATCCTAGTTATAACTACCTATGGGTAAACTAAGGAAAACATTTGTTTATTTTACCTTGAAATAACAACTTGCCATTCCTATGTCATACTGTGCCACTGCCAACTATGCCTATTTGATTTGAAATAACTACTACACTAATCAGATTCCTATACTATAAGGTGGAACTATTATGACTTGAGGTCATTTTAGGACTATGTGGGCATGCTCAATACTTTTTGAGGTCAATTCTATCCCCCTATTCCATTATGATCTCACCATTTTTCAAGCATCTATTCAATTTTTCCATGCCCTCACCATTTTGTGAGCTTGACCCATTTCGTGTCTCATCATTATTGATTGAACTGAGATGCTCTAAAATTCCAAAAACATTTGTAACACCATTTAGAAAATACAAAAAACATTGACCACTTCTTTTCCTTAAGGATTATGGGAAATCTTATTAAATCACAAGAAATCACTTGCCACTTAGTTTCCACATCCTTTTTGGCATTTTATCCTATGCACTTGCCATTTTTCAAGATCATTCCTATTCTTATATCATATCAATCATGTTTTCTGATCATCATCAATTTCTTCTATCCTATTTCTTAGGAGAACTACATTCAACCTAAAACTTTGTTGGATATCATGTCCATAGAAATATGTAGGCAATGTCCACTTGCCTAGTGCATATTGAGACATCTTAACCACTCCCTACCTATTCTTCTATTCCCCCATCATGTTTATTTGTTAAGTTATTTCCTATTTTATAGGGGCAATGTTTGTTGTCTTATTTGTGTCATGTTGTTTGTACTAATATTGAGACTAACTATTGTTTATTTCTTTGTTTTTGTTTGTTTATTTGTTTGTTTGTGTGCTCGTTTGTTTACTTTCAACATTGTTTCCTTGATTCAATCTATGTGTTTTAATTAGGTGATTCCTTGTGAATTTATACTTGAATCTATCCATATTCATACATATACCTTTTCATCATGGTTTTTTTTATCATTAATGCATTATTTTCCATTGAGTATTGGATCATGGGAGTTAGTACTTATGCTTATTTTGGTCAACTCCTCATGGTGTTCTATCATGATGCCTAAAATCACATGCTACAACAAAAATTAGCTTTGATATGTCTAAATAAAAATGAAACATCAATATCTCCTCAGCACCAACACCAAAAACTATCCCAATCATATCACAAATAGAGTAATTAAACAACTAAAAAAATCAACCTTTATTAATTTCTACGAGCATCTCCCCACTAGTAGGTTGTCCCAATTCATCTTTATCCTCTGTATAAAGTTGTCGTCTTCTTGTTTTCAATCATCAACCATCAATCTTATTTTACATAATCAAGGTACAATTCTTATAACCTCCTTTGGGAAAACTATTATACACTATCCCACTTGCATTCTCAATGATTCTAACCACCTTTGGGAAAATTATTATGTTTTCACCAATTTGAGGGTTAATGATTATAACCACCTTTGGGTGAATTATTCACTATTCTCTGCCCACCTAGGGCATGTTTTTATCCTATTTATGTATACTAACTGGGGTAGATCCATATCCTCAATGATTATAACCACCTTTTGGTAAATCATTGTGTTATCATATCATGTTTCTCACTATTGGGGTACAATGCTTATAACCACCTTTGGGCAAACCATTGCACACCATCCCACTTGCATTCTCAATGATTTTGGCCAAACTTTGGGAAAATAATTATGTTATCACCCCATAATTATCATTTATTTATCCCACTCATTTTTTTTCTTTTGATAGACTATTTGCTGACCCCTTTGCCAACCACTCCCTTGAGGGGGCACCCTATAGTTCATCCATTGCCATTGAAGTCGTAAGCACAAAAAACATTTTTATTCTTTGAAAAGACACTATTATGCTTATAACTTGCAACACATTCCCAAACAAGGGAAAATTTTAGACATTTAAAATTGGCCACCAATGGCTTTATACCTAAATTTAGAATAATTCTTACCAACCTCTGAAAATCTATCCTAAAAATATCTAAAAGTCTCAAATTTGGCTTCATATCATGTTCAATTAGCCTAAAAATTAGTTATATGAGTCAAATGCACACATTGAATTAAATCAAAACTTGTAAAAATATTCAAAATCCTAAAAGAGATTAATTAACATTCAAATCCTAATTGAATTCATCCATGAGTAATTAAAGAAATTATCAAAAAGAGAAATTCAAAAATCAATAAATATCCTAGGTTTTCATCATTAGCTTTTGTGAGTTGTCATTTTTGGAAAGTATCCCACCCATGCTTATTACATGATAATCATGAAAATTTAACACATTTAACCCTACTTGGGTTAACTAACACAACCAAGGTTAGGATTTAATTCATTCTAAGTCATTTTAAAGCCTATAAAAGCAAGCCTAGCTTATAAAAGCAAGCCTAGCTTATAAAAGCAAGCCTAGAGCTATTCATTTAGAGAGCTTGGAACATAGTAGAGTTATAATGTAGGATTTGATTCATTAATAAAATACATAGTGTTATAATGCCAAAATCAAGCCAAACCAATCCATTTTAAAGAAACATAAATCCAAAGCCAATCCAACCATGGTGCTAAGAGGAGATAGAGATAGTCAAACCCCATTAATGAAGACTTCTTGAGCATAATTCGAGAAAGCCAATGAACACATCATTTAGAGAATTCAAGGAAGGTAAGGAAGGTATATTTTATTGCATTTTAGTTGATATTTTTCATTTGTTGTTTATTCACCAAGCTCCCCCTATGATCTATGCATAGAGATGTTAAGCTTTGTTAGTGTGTTTATTTTCATTTTGATTTCATTTTGAGACTAACACTTAATATAACCTCCTCTCCATCGTTAAATTACTAGCATCATAGTGTTTATATCAATAAAAAATCCACATAAAAGGAGAATATAATACCCCAAAATAATTATATTCCACCTACCAATACACTAAGCAGGCAATAGTGGAATTTGATGAAAGAAATTGTGTTGCAATTGGAGATAAGAAACATAATCAAGAAGTACAAATTTGATGAGATATGTCCATATCTAATCAATTTAAGTATTATATAATTTCCCTTTCTACCTCATTTTGAGGCACAAAAATTTTACAAATATAAAGGAAAAGGTGACCCTCATGAACATATTCAAGATTTTTTTGTGTTATGCTTAGAGGTACCTTACATCAACATTTATTTAATTTGCTTGTTTTCACTAAGTTTAAAAAGACAAGATTTAGAATAGCTTCTTAGTTTACCCAAATTATTAGTGGTAGATTGGTATGATCTATTTAAAAAAGTCATCAACCACTTCTATTATAATATTAAACATAAATTAACTATGGTTGACTTGTGCAAAGCCAAATAACGAGATGGATAAATCATCACAACATATTTATAGTGGTGTAGAGCATTAGCTGGATGCTTTCAACATAATTTTATAGATAAATATTTGGATGAAATATTTACATATAAATTTCACCCTAAGGTGGCATACAATCTATGGCTTACTTGTGTGAACACATTTGAATAAATTATAGACAAGTGTGTGTAGATTGAGAAGGTGCTTATCACCAAAGGCCTAATTAAAATTTATTCACAGGGTAAAATATCAAATCAAACCAAATATCCTATCAAAAATATTTCAATAGAGAAACCTAAAGGGTTCAACAAGAATAAGAACATTGTAGGGAATGGAGTAATTAAAGCAAGACATGTACAAACTGTGTAGGATCTACCAACTCCAAATGTGCAATTAGCTCTACCTAATCCACCAAACACTTTGCAAAGGGTCCTTCTAAAAAGGGAAATTAATAATAGGTATAGATCCTTTAAAAAAATTGAGGATCCTATTGAGGTAGTGTTCCAAAATTTTGTAGCAACTAATTTAATTAAATGGCTTATACCAAGGCCATTCCCATAAGATCAACCCAAACCTGATTGGTATTAGGCAAACAAAATTTTCAACTTCCACCATGTTTTTGTTTATGGTTATTATTTTTGTGTTCAATTGGGACATCTCATTGAATTTTATTGACAATGGTTAATTTGAAATCAAACTTGCTCCATAGAACACTAATCAGGATATGGGAATCTACAAAGATCTATTTTTTTGACATAATCAACAACTAGTGAGGAATAACCAAAACCAAGGATATAATCAATGATAAAATTAGAATCAAGGTTAGAATCATAATCAGTATCATCATAATCAAGATCATAATACCTATGATAATAACTTGAGTTACAACAACATGCCTTATGACTACAATAATACTATGGGGTGTATTTCTATAGACCACAGAGCCACTTTTACTATTAAATCATGTGATCCATCCCATGATTCTAAAATTACTAGACCCATTATTAAAGGGTCTTCACCTTCTCCCTCAAGTAATGCCACATCGAGTGCAAGCAATTATATTGCACCTTAGTTTTTGTAGATTATCATTTCTAGACCTCATCCTTCTTCTAATTATAATGGATCCTCATCGAATCAAAATTACTCCAATACAACTATATTTATATGAGTCACCTTTTAAGGCCCTTTGACTTCATCTTCTAATTATAATTTATCCTTACACAATCACAAATATATGTTCTTGAGTTACCCTTCAAGGACCTTTTCCCCCTTCTAGAAATGGACCTAACATGAACATTATGCCTACGGACCCAAAGTTGAACATTATGTCAGTGAAGGCTAAATCATCTCATCTTACTATTGAAAAGCCTTATAGTCTATTAAAATAAAAGAGTAAAACCCCTACACAAATTTCTAGTTTAGATATTTTACATATTATAAAGTCCATATAACTATTTTTAATGACCTTATTCAATAATCTACTATTTCCCAAGACATTAATACTGAATAGTTTCAAACACTTATAAGACATTTGTATTTATTTTGATAGATTACATTGTATAAAAAATACATGTACACTCTTGGTCCTGTCCATAATAACCCCTTGTATATTGAGGTCATCATTGAAAATCATAAAATCAAAAGGTTTCTTATAGATAATGGTTTAGGGATGAACATAGTGTCCCTCAAACTAGTATAGAGATTGGGTTATACTATGAAGGACATATAGTGAGATATGATCACCATAAAGGCTTACAACAACATTGAAATGGAATATTCTGGTACTTTTTGTTTGCCAATCATTTTTGGGTCTATATCCCATCACACCTTATTACATATTGTGGATATTGAGTTACCTTATAACATAATTTTTGGTCATCCTTGGATCTATGAAGTACAAGCTATCCCATCCAATTTACATTAGTACCTTAAGTTCCCCATAATAGGATAAAGTTCATCATTCCTATCGATCTAAAGCCTTATTAGTATTGTAAACATCTAGAGGCTAAGTTTCATAATTAAAAATATTTTCATGATTTTGAATTCGTTGAAAAAAAGAATAAGAAAATAGTTTCACATCCACAAAAAACCAATTATATCAACCTTAGTGACCTTGATTCCACTTTGGTTAATCTATTTCTCACAACTCTCAAAAAATAGGTTGTTACAGAAGATGTGGGAATTTCCACATACCATCTTAAGGATGAATTCCACAGTCCAAGTTACCCAAGTATCCAAAAACATTTGGTAAACCAAAACCTTCAAAAATCCTTAATATACACAATGTGATTTGGAAAAATAATAAAGAAACATAGAAACCACCAATAGTATTTGTACCTACTACTTTACCAAATCAAGATCAAGAATATTTCATTGAAGGAAATTGGTTATATTCTGATGACATAGTTGATTGTTTTCAAAATCCAAAATATCCTATCCCTAATCAGATTATTTTTAAATTTGATTATATAATGAATGGAATTGTCCCATGAGTACAAGGAATCCTAGAACCTTTATCAGCTAGTAAACCTAACATGAATCAAGGTCTTAGATTTATACCGCTTGGGGGTGACCTCATGACTTTTGATAGTGATTTTTCTAAATAGAATAGAGATGAGAGTCTTGGAAATGTAACATCCCATTATACTATTTTTTATGATATTAATAACACAATCTTATTTGATTCAAATGCCATTATGACCATAACACCCCATTGTTCCTTATGCCTTTACCATCTCAAACTGAATGATTGGGACCAATAAAATTTTATTGTATGCCTTGATGAATTATAGAATGAATAATATATTGCATAGTATATGTGCCTCAAATAAGGACTACCAATTAGAAATCATAATCAAGGATTTGATTTTTCTTTGAATCCTTCTACCTACTTTGGAGAACATGCAAACTTTCCTAGGCATGAAAAAGATAAAATATCTGAAATTTGGGTGAAAACCTCTTTTAGGCCCTCATTGGTTAGGGAAATAGTAAATAAAAAGAAAATCCCTTAAGTGAAACCCTATTTTAGGTTCTCTTGGATGGGAAAGTTTGTTCATACCCCAAGGATGCACAAGGCCCATCAAGTCCTAGCTCTATATCCAATACTAACATCACACCAAAATAACATTGTTTGAACATCTTAATCTTGACTTTCCTAAGATATTTAATAGTTGGCCATTACTCGAATTAGTAGATTTAGATTCATCACATTATCTAGAACTTTGGAAAGAATGACAAGAAACTATAGCAGAAGAAGAAGATCACGATCACACATTGCCTACTATTCTAGAAGATGGTTATACACTCCTTGTAGAAAAAAATGTTGAAGTGAACTTGGGAACATATGATGATCCCAAAATTATTTAACTTTGTTCTTCCCTCACTAATGAGGAATGAAGTCACATCATATCCATTTTGAAGTATTTTATTGATATTTTTACATGGGCATATTCTGACATGCTAGGTCTAGACCCTAAATTAATTATGCATCAACTTATTATTCATCCAGATACCATGATAGTTAAATAGAAACTAAGGAATATGACTTGACACATCAATATTTTGGTAAAATCCTAATTGGATAAATTATTGGGAATAGGCTTCATTTGACCACCAGACTATTTTGAATAGATAACAAACATAGTTTGAATAAAAAAGGCACAAGGTACATATCTTTATAATAATTTTAGGGACATAAATAAGGCATGCCCTAAATATGCTTTTTC
The DNA here is from genome assembly GCA_037957365.1 of Torreya grandis. Lineage (NCBI taxonomy): Eukaryota > Viridiplantae > Streptophyta > Pinopsida > Cupressales > Taxaceae > Torreya > Torreya grandis. Next base: position 353,122 of record JARHVA010006559.1, on the reverse strand, counting down.
TCTACCTAACATTGAATTGATTGTAAATTCTACTACTGGGTACTAGATGTTGTCTCTCATGGATAGATTTTCTAGATATAATCATCAAGATAGCTCAAGAAGACCAACACAAAATTACATTCACCACCTTATAGGGAACATTATATTATCAATTAATTCTATTTATCTTGAATAATGTTTGAACCACTTATCAACATGATATGACTATAATTTTTTCATGACATGATGCATTAAATTATTGAATACTATGTTGATGACATCCTAGCTAAATCAAGAACACTGACTAGACATCGTGAAGTTCTATAGAGAATCTTTGAGAGTCTTCATGAGTATAAGGTCCACCTAAATCCTAAGATTTTTTCATTTGGAATCACTTCAAAAGAATTTATAGGGTTTATTGTATCAAAAATAGGGATAAAATCCAATCCTACTAAGGTCAAGGTTATTATAGAAATGATTCTACCTTCAAATCTTAAATATTTTCACAACCTACAAGGAAAGATGCAGTCTATTCACAAGTTCATTTCTCAATTGGCCAATAAGTTACACCAATTTACACATATATTAAAGAAATGGGTCATGTTTTAATGGGATCATGAGTTTCAATAAGAGTTTGTGAAGATTGTAACATATTTGGCCAACTTTCTAGTTTTGAGACTATCAACACATGGACAACCATTAATTCTTTATATTTCAGAAATTGAACATGATCTGGGGGCACATTTAGCCCAACATGATGAATAGGGAAAGGAATATGTTGTTTATTATTTAAGGTGCACATTGGTGGCTTATGAACACAATTATATGCTGATTGAGAAGGTCTATTTAGTTATGGTGTTTGCTTCCCAAAAGTTACAACATTATATACTAAATAATAAAACCATTGTTATTGCTAAAGTGGACCCTCTCAAATTTATATTTTCCAAGGTAGATCTCATAGGATGCATGGATAAATGGGTCATGATCTTAAGTGAGTTCAATGTTGAGTATCAAAATAAAAAAGCTATCAAGGAGTAGGTTATTATTGATCAACTTGCAGAAGCCCCTATTATAGACACTCAACCACTCAAATTTGACTTTCTAGATGATTATATTATAACATTAGAAGTTTAACATGAACCTATATAAGGGAAACTTTATTTTGATGGTTCCTTAATTTCTCATGGATCTAAAGCTGGAATTTTGTTGTTTACACAATAAGAGGATTTGATCCCCAAAGTGTTTCATATCAATTTTCATTATACCAAGAATATGGTTAAGTATGAAGAACTTATTATAGGCCTTCATCTTGTAGTGTAGTGGGATATCAGGCACTTAATGGTCTATGGGGATTCTTAATTGATTATCAATTAGACCACTTATCAGTATCAAACTAGAGATGACAAGTTTCTACCCTATACGCATATTGTGGATAATGTCAAGCCCCATTTTAAATCTCTATAGTTTAAACAAGTAACATGGGCCAATAATAGATCCACCAATGCAATGGCAATAATTGGGTCCATAATACAGATTGGTATTAGTGCTAAAGAGTATCAATTTTTCATGGAAAATATTTTACATCCTTCTCATGTCTTTCCAGATTCATAAAGGGTATATGCCATTGTTGGTCCCAATCCCCCACCTAAATTGCCTTGGTTTCAAGAATTTTATAATTATTTTCATGACCATGTTTTTCTACTTGACCTTTACAATAATCATCAAAAACTTTTCCTTTAACATATATCCCATTATACCCTCCTTATAAACCTACTTTATCTTAAAGGCTATGATGTAATACTTCTTCATTGTTTATCTTTGGGAGATTCCAAGTTAGTGCTTAAGGAGGTTCATGAAGGAACGTGTCGGACCCACATTAATGGTGTAGTCTTGGCTAAAAATATCCTTAGAATAGGTTAATATTGGACCAAAATGGATATATATACTTAAAATTATGTAAGGAAGTGTATTTTTTGTCAACAACATGGAAATTTGATACATGTACCTTGTTTGCCACTATAACTGATCACTACACCATGGCCATTTTATACATGGGGCCTCAATCTCATTTGGAAAATAAACCTAATATCTTCAGATGGACATAAGAATATTCTCACTACTACCAATTATTTTACTAAGTGGATTGAGTCTATTCCTCTCACTTACATCTTTGGGAAGTAGATTTCCAAGTTTATACATTACCATATCATCTGTTGATATGGCATCCTAGCTTGCATTATATTTGATAATGGTGGATCATTTTTAAATAGATATGTTAAAGAAATTTTTAAAACATTCAAAATCAATAAAAATAAATCCACACCATATAAATTTCAAGGAAATGGATAATCCAAGGCATTAAACAAAACTAGTGGCCATATTGAAGAAGATTGTCAATGACACTGGCTGTAATTGGCACTTGTTTTTTCTAACCTTTTGGGCTTATCGCACTAATAATTAAACCCACAAAAGAGACAATACATATTGTTGGAAGTATATAATGAGATGGGGGGGTGATTAAATATACAATAATGTATATTCAATTACATTTACCATTCCATGAAGCATACATTCACATAAGATCAAATAATGCATAGAAAAACAACCATATTATCACATCACAAGATAACACAAGAGATTATGTGGGAAACCCTCTTAGGGGATAAAACCCATTGAAACATGCACATGGATTAATATCCTATAATTACAATATTTAATTTAGACCAACACTAACTGATCAGTGAGTACCCACGCCTCAATTTAGTCAAGGACCCACTTGACCTTTAACTAGCACCAACTACCAAGGAGGTTACAAACCCATCGATGATCAAAAAACAACTCAATCACATCCAAAAAAATCTCCACTTATGATTTGATGTCTGACACACTTTATGATTGACTTATCTTTCTCTAACACCTAAAAACCTTCCTCTCCACCTCATACAAGCCACTTAGGCTCCTTTACTCAATATGCCTATTCTAGGATTATTAGGTCTAATGACTAGTATATCCACATGAATAAACTTGATCAGATATGAATAAATGATATAATTAACCCTATAATGGTCCTAAATGAACTTATTCTACTCATTTAATGAGATCTAGTCTTCTTTTGAGTTCACACTCTTTTTGCTAGTCCAAAGAGGCCAATTAGGCCTCACCTTTATCTCACACACTTCATCTAACCCATCTTGGTCAGAAAATATCTTTACCAAAATTATTTTACCCTTAAAATAGGTACTAATACATGTTACATGAATGATACAACATCTACATAGGTCTATCATAGTCTATAGAGATCAATTTCACTATTAGGCCTAATGGAGACCTAAAGGAATTAGCCCTTCATACACACATGTTACACTTGTGACTTATTTCGAACAAACTAGCCCTTAAAAATGGATGAAATAATATATTTGAAACAAAAATATACATATTTTAATCTTAAATTTGGTCCACACTACCTTTTATAACATTTCACCCCTTGAACCTCTTAATTATCCCTTAGGCCTATTAGGCCTTAAAGCACTTAGAAAACTATCTCACAATATGGAGAAAAATATAAAATATTACACATAAAAATATGATTATATAACATGGATATAAAATTTAGGACATATTAAACACCTAAAAATACATTAGTCACTTCAACATAGGATAAAAAACATCAATAACACTTCTTCAGAGAGATCACTCAGAACAATCAACAAGCTCCAAAATCCAGTCAACTATCTTTGACTATCCATACACATATGTTAACTTATTATGAAAAAAATACATTAAAAATAGCCTATTATACCTATGTAACACAATAAATATTATTTACAAATTCAAATCAAACCAAAATATGTCCGAGTCTCCTTTGCAAGAACCTCACTTAGAACTATCAAACTACCTTCAGAACTAGTCAACAACATCTAAATATCCACACTTGTATAGGGACTTATCAAGATTAAAAATTCATTAAATAAATATTATGAGATAACTATAACACTATAAAGAAAATGGTATTAATTAAATATTTCATCTTATAGACCCAAAATAAAACACTACTCTACATAGTCATACTACAGACAAATATATCAACATTGAGTCAAATTTCTGAACACTACATAGGATTCAAAACCAATTAAAATTCATGGAAAAATGAAAAAATTATTATAATACATGTCCAATTTAATTTTTTCATCCCTAAACACTTATTTCACATCCCTAGGCCTCTTCTCACTTAGATTGGTTTTCTTCACTGGTTTCGCCATTAGCCCTTTTAATGACTAGTCAACTTGTATGCCCAAATTTGAACACTTGAATCACTATTCCTCCTCAAAAACATACATGAAAAAAACTAAAAGTTTTGAACTCTACCATCCATCCACTTAACACCTTTGAATTGGTCAATGCTACTTGTAGCATTAAATCTCCTATAAATCTAAGTTTTCCTATAACTTACACTCACCCTCCTGATCACTCAATCACACCTAGATTACCTTGGAGGATTTCAATACATCGTAAAATATTTAAAATTTATCACCCAATTCATTATGGTCACTCAACAACAAGATTTTCAATATTAGGTCTCTATTAGGGTTTTAAGACCATAAAAACCAACTTACCTTCTTAACAAACATTCATAAAGCTTAGGCCTTCATTAAAAAAAAAATGATAGGAAATTTGGAATAGGAACCTTAATAAACTAACCCTAATATATTAGGTCACCATGATAAGGATGTGCATGCCAAAAAGTAAAAGAAAAACTCTCTCAGGTAGACAACTTGCCATTCTAACACACCTAAAAGCCTTAGATCCACTTTTCTCACTTTATCTTCAAAACTAGGACCTATAACTTGGTCAACACCTTTTACACAACTCCTTAAAACTCTTGAAAATATCCCATAAATTCACACACCTTGGAATCTACACTAGATCCCTCAATAGGCCTCACAAGGTCTCTTAGACCATAAGGCCTAGGACTACAGACCATACCTTGACCAAGAAACCACCTTAAAACCTCTTAAAATGATGTCACCACCTCATAAACATATCCTAAACCTTAAATACATGATCTATAGTTCCCAAGAATCTTCTTCCTATCCTCAACTTGCTCAACACATTAGGCTACCAAGCCTATGCCACCATATAAGGTCTCTCAATGCAAAGACTAGGTCTCAACCTTAAACTTGCTACCACTATGCAACTCTTTCGACATCATTCACATGATAAAAAATAATTAAACATGATTTTACACTTCATACTCATACAATATTGTATCACCATGCGTCATAAAGCTCCATGTTCATGGTTATGGCTTATTAGCCCTTGACTAGGTTTTTAGGTTTCATGTTCCTTGTTCTCATGTTCAAGGTTACTATACCTTTCAATGTATCAATATCATATAATACTTCATAATTCATCAATATATTTATATAAACTTGTTCCTTTCATGCCAAATGACTACCTTTGACACCATCCTTTGAATATAAGAACCCACATTTACTTCTCATTAATGACATTACCAATTTGTCATTACCTTTGACACCAATGATAACACTTTTTCCAAAAATTAATATTGGAGAGTTGTAAATGATTCCATGGTGATATCATGGAGGTGTCTAAGTGAGTGGATGAAGTGCCTTGATAGTCTAAGTGACAATGACAATGTGTGCAATGTGTTTGTCTCAGTATGCTTGAAGGAGGCTTGGTTGATCTTTAGTTTTGGCATGGTTAGAGATGTTTAGGGATGAATATGGTGATTTTAGGATGTTAAAGAGGTCCTATAAGAGGTTTTATATGCTTTGAGTTCTTGTGTGTATGATTTGATTCATCTTGTTGATCATTATTTTCATCTAGACATTTTGGGTCTAGTGGCAAAAAATTTGTGTAGGTAGTTTGATGGTGTCACCATTGACACATGTAGATGAGTAAGGGGAGTTGGTCATATGGTTGTGATAAAATTATTACAAAGTTTCTATGGTAAAAGTTTATCTAAATATATGTGTGTGCAAAGTTAGGCTCCCATGCATTTTAATAGTGTTTTCTATGTTCAATAAAAGTTGAGTACGCATTTTGATGGTGTCATATTTTGCACATATGGTAGTTTTAAGAGACTTTGATAATATGGGTTTGCTTAGTTTTATTCTTAGTTTATATGCAATAAATTTAAGGTCATGAAATAAAGTGAAACATAAGATATTCAAGCACTCATTTGGGCTCCCAAGTAGTTTGACAATTTTTTCCCATAACCAAATTTGCAATGTGGCAAGAAAAGCTGAGTAGGCATTTTGATGTAGTCATATTTCACACGTGTAAGTTTTAGGATAATTTGATCATATGGGTTTGTTTAGTTTTTTTCCTAGTTAATACTCACTAAATTTTAGGTCATGCAATGAAGCATATCAAAAGATATACATGTGAAAATTTAGCCTTCTAGGTAGTTCTAGGAATAGTTGTCTCTATGGCAAAAAAATATGAGTGAGTAGATTAACGACACTATATATTACATGCATGATGGTTATAAGAGTAGATTGATGTATTTTTGGATTATTATATGCACGTATATCATATGGTCCAAATTTTATATCATGCATCTTAGCATAATAAAATTTATTAAGTTTCAAGGTTGGACTTTTAGGCAGATTACAATGGTTCCCACAGTTGATTTTGTAAGAGATAAAGATTAGTACCAAATGAAGATCCAACAGTTCATGGGTGATTATACATATTTATCTAATAGTGCATATTGAGTCAAAGAGGTCAAAGTGATAGTTGCTTAATGATAGGTAGAGGTAAAGATCAATCTACTTTTAAGAGCTGATGATGAGTAAGTGTTCATACTAATCAATATCAATGATGCATATTGAGTGAAATGAGTTCAAAGTGTCCAATGTTTTACATATATAAAGATCATGCTACATATAAGAGATCAATGGAGCATGTTTGTTCCAATATGTCAGGAATAAATGAGATGATGCCAATTGTTTGAAGTTTAACACTTGGGAAGTGGTGCACTTTGAGTTAAATTTCAAAGAAGATCAATGGTGCATGATTAATCTAAGATGAGACATCATGAGATGAATTTTAAGTGACTGAAGTTTAAATTTGACCATTTGGATTTAAATATTCAAATTTGTGAATGAAAAACTAGTGCTTAGTTTTTGTGCTATATCTTTTGATCTATGCAAAATTTTCTCATGGTGTAAAAATAAAATTTATAGAGGACTCCAAGACACATCTAGAAATATATATTTTAAGGTATGAAATTTTGTAAAATAAAATTTATTGAGGTTTAAATTATACTAAGTATTTTTGCATATTCTATAAGTAACCCAAGAAGGGTATTTGAGTTGTGCTTGTTGATATCTCAATGTTTTAAGATGAACTATTGATCAAAGCATGTTGTAGACTCCATGAGGATGTTTTTTATGAATTATGAAGGTTTTAACAATCATATATAGTATGAATAAATGTTTAAGAACTGACTATGTGTTTGCTTCTAATGGTTACTTTATAGAATGTTGTTTGAATAAATTATGCTTAAGTAGAAGGGTACTGTGATGGTTGTTGGCACTTAATGAGGAACAATAGATCATATGGCATGGTTATATGAGCTGGAAAGTGTTCATGTGTTCTTAGTTTTCTCAAATAAGTGTTAAAGAGGAGAATGGGTCATCATAAGACCTAAAAAGGTGACTTAGACTTATTTAAAAGAGAGTTGTGATTAAGTGTGACCCATGTAAGATGCCTTAAGGGTGAAGGCTTGTGTTGTGGCTAAAAATGAAGATTGTGGAATTGATAATTCATGAATACTCTATAAATAGTGAAACCAAATGTGATGGTTTCTAGACTTGAGAGAGACTTACAAGAGGTGTGTGTGTGAGAGAGTTATGGAATGAAGGAGAGGGAGAGTGCCTAGTAGATGAGTTAATGAGTATATCAGATTGAGAACTATGCATATGACCTATGGGTCATGTTTCTAATGTCAAAAAAGTGCTCTTATAGGTTGAGAATGAGCAAAGAGGTTTAGGGTGATCCAAAAGGATCTTCTGGAGGCATTGAGTGTGTAGATTTGAAGAGCGCTGATATACTTTATATTTTCATCAGATTGGTAGGCAATCAATGTTTAGAAAATGTTGTGTTCATAGGTGTTGTTATGTCTACTCAACATCTAGGGGGTTGCAACCTCCTTATAAGGTGAAACTTGATAAAGATCTAGTTGTTGTGGCATCTTAGCTAGACAAGTGTAGTATCTCCTTGTGGGATTGTAGTCTCACTAAAATAAGGGATGGTAGTTCCTTAATAAATTAAATCTAGTCTAAATTGGTTCTTATTATTATAGGATAGTAGTCCAATTGTAGGTTTTAGTGGGTTTTCTCCCCCAAGAGGGTTTCCCACATATGTCATGTGTTATGTGCTTGATCTTGCATTGTCTTTCTTGTTCATTGCTATGAATGATGTGCATGCTTCATGAATGTTTGTTGTATTTAATTAAGATTTTTAAAAGATTTGAAATTGAATTTGGATTATCTAGGATCATTGATTCACCCCCCCTCTTAGTGATTATACCTCTAACACATAATCCCTTGTTTATGGCACACAATCTATTATCCTGATTGAGATCGAGCTTCCTTCATTACAAATATATTTGGAGAATATTGAAGATGACAAAGATTATAGGGTCTCCAGGTTTCAAGAATTAAAACTCCTTGATGGTAAGTATTTGGCCAACCTAGATAAATTACAAGCCTATCAAAATAGATTATGTAAAATCCAAAACAAACACATTATCCCTTAGGAGTTTGAAATTGTTGATTTGGTCTTGAAAGAGAACCAAAAGAACATAAATGATGAATACAAGAAGGGTAAGTTACAAACCAATTGGCATGGCACATATGTTATCATAGAAAACTATAGATCACAGGCATACCAACTGGATACTACAAGTGGTGAAATAATTATAGAGCCTATGAACATTATGCATCTCAAATGATTCAACTTTTAAACCATTGTCTACAAGACCCCTTACTTGGGGGAAACTTGTGCTGAAGTTATTTTATCCTACCATTATATCCTGAACCATCCTATCTTAAACCATATTCATTTTGACCTACCCTAGACTATTATTATGAGAACCATATTCTTTTATGACTCTATATAGTTGAAGCTTTGGATCGTTGGCAATCTGGATCATTTATATTCTAGCTTGATTATTTTTATCCCACTCTAGACTATCCTCTTTTGGACCTTATTCATTTTGAACCATTATATTTAAAACCATATTCTTTCCATACCCTAGGATGTTGTAACCTAAATAGTTATATCCCTTACTAAATTATGATTCATTGGCATTATGGACACATTCAACACTAGTTATATAAAACAATTCAATGTGAATAATATTTTGTAGCTTCCTCTTAAAGACAAGTGAACATAGATACATCATCTCATGGTTTTTTTGTGCTAAATGACTCTTCAAATTTATCTCATGATACATATTGTTATATTTTTATTTTGATGCTATCTGGTAGGTATTTTTTCCTTAACAGGATCTCACTCTCACCGATTTGTGAGCATGGGTCGTTATAGCTGGCTTAGCTATTGATTGAATTCTTACCTATGGATGTGCATCTCCCTAGCTAGGTAGTTTCCTTGACCTTTTGTAAATATTTAATTTTTGTTACTTATCCAAAAAACACAAAAAAATTAGAAAATGATCAATAAAACAAACAAAAAACATTGTCTTATACTTTTTGTTTATTCTGATCTCCATGCTCTTGCCATTTTATAAGCACTGATTTGAATGCTCTCACCATTTGTGAGCCCATTTTAATTATTTCATCTAAAACATTAATCATATTTTCTTATCACCACTTTTATTCTATCCTATTTCTAGGAAGAACTACATTTTGCCTAAAGTTTATTTTGGATCTTGCATCCATAGAACTATGTAGGCAATGCCCACTTGTCTTATACATTTGGAATCAACTCATCCATACCCTTCCTTTTATTTATTTCCCCCCATTTTTTGTTTTGTTGTTTCCTTATCACCTTGGGGGAAACTTTGCGTCCTTGTTCTTATTATTCTATTATAGATATTAACACCTATACTCCACATACATGAACAATTTTTTTCTACTCACACTAACATTATGACTAACTCTTAATTGTGTGTGTTTATTTGATTTTTATTATTGTTTTGATTGCTTCCTTATCTCTTAATTTTTATTTGTTTTTGTTTTCTTGGTATTTTGTGTTACTATTTTGTATTATTCTTTTATTTTTCAAGTACTTCTTGGTTATACACATGGAGCATGATTATTTATATCTTGCTTTCATGTTGCTTATTAAATTGTTCTTATTTTTATTTTATACATTGTTGTTCCTACATATTTCTTGATTGTCCATATCTTGATTTTAATCTAGGTTACATCAATCTCTTATTTTTATCTTTGCTTTTATTAAAATGTAAATAATTGTAACCTTAGTATTGGTATTGTTGAACAAATTTGACTACTAGTCAAATGAGGTCAACCCATATTATTTAAACCTTTTGAAGAAAGTTTTATAGGTTCTATAGGGTGTCAATATTGGTCTATTACCTTACTTGGCCTTGTCTAAGCCCACCTTCCTTGAAATGGCCTAGTCAACCAAAGTCAAACTTGGTCAAAGGGTCATTTTATGTCCAATTTGTCCTAATATGGTATTTATCATGTTTTAATGTGTTTACAAGTCATAATTTGGTCATTTTTTATGTCTTATGTGTAAAAGGGGGTCTTTTAGCCACTCTCTAGCCTATTAATTGACTTGTACGGACTTCCAAGAGGGAAAATTTGTCACCAAGGTGAGTTTTAATCTGGAAGAGGTTAGAATTATGTTAGATAAAGTTAGATGTCAGCTAGGAGTTAGTTATTGTCAGGAACTTGAAACACCAGAAGCACACAATTTGATTACCAAACCAAGCAACTTAATATGCGGAAATTAACCAGAATCACAAGTAACTAGAATTCAGAATAACACATGATATGAGAGACAATACACAACTTGTATTAAAACTCTTGAAGAAAAGAATACAATAAAGAAGATGCCACTTCTTCTCCACCACCTCTTCAGAGGCTTCCCACACCTCAAGTGAACAATACTTCTCTCCTCAAAGCTCTCTCTCTTAGGTCCCAACACCCAACTCAAACTCTGAGTTGGTGTTCACCTCCAGTGCTCCACGCACACCACAAGTGCTCCACGCACTCCACAAGTACTCAAGGTACTTTAAGTAGATCTCCCATGAACCTGAAATAACTTGCAATTCAATAGACCATACTTATGGAAGGAACTCCCTTGCCTTCCTCTTTGCTCTATCCGAGTACACACCTGTACTCCAAGTAGATCCTGCCTGATTCTGCTCCCTGTTGTGTTGCTATCCTATCTAATCTTGCACACCTACAAATCAACCTAGTTCTGCACACCTGTGAACCTTGACCTTACACACACATACACCTACAGATCAATGATCTTACTTACCATGCAGATCTCCTATAAAAGGCCATGCTCACCTGATGACTAAGATCATACATACATGAAGAACCCTGCTGATTGTCCAATCCAGCACCCACACTTGGTACTGTGGCACTAGGAGGAACACACCATAGCTCTACCTCACACACAGAAGGAGCTTATAATATTGCTCTCTTACTCACTAGCACAAGTTTCTAGTACAACCATGAGTCTATTAAATAGATCTCATCCAAACAATAATTAGACATCTAATTACAATAATTAGATCCATAGCTCCCAGTCTAAAATTAGCTCTCATCATGAAAACACTTGGTTCGTCAACTGACTGCCCGTAATAAACTCACAGTCGAACCACACAGGTGACCGACGTCGGTCCCTGTCCACCTGGAGGTGACCAACGTTGGCCGATCCCTGACCGATGTTGGTTGATTCTCTTCACTATCCTACCGATGTCGGCTGATCAGACCGATGCCGGTTGCTCTAACACTCAGCAACCTTCAGCAACCCCTCTAATGGCCTTCTCCATGTCTGCATCAGTGAAGCTTTTAGCTCCACAACCTAACAATCTCCCACTTGGAGATAAACAGCTGCACTGTACCTGTACCTGTACTCCGTCTAATCTATTTCCTGGTTTGTATCCCTCTTCAAGATCAATCCTGAAGACAACCCATCACACATCCCATGGTGTACCTCCTGTCATCCAAGTACCCTGCCACATCTGAACCTACAAACCCATGTAGTGAAGTCCTGACCCTACATAGCATGAATCCCTGCTACTGGTCCCTCTCAAATACCTGAGAACCCACTTCCCCGAATTGGCTCCTAACTCTTTGACAGCTCCCACTACATGGGAATACTCAGGTCTATACCAGACCTCATGTGATTTTGGACACTGTACCTATCCAGCCCTTAGTGTGCCCCAGCTCTGCAACCTGAACCTTGCCAACACCTGATTCACATCAGCTCTCACTGGAGACAAAATCAACATGTGATCTCCATGTCTCCCATGTCAAAGAATTTCACTGCTCCAAACTCCTCATGACATGCCACTAAACTAACCTTACCCTTAGCTCAGCAAAACCCTGTATGTCTGAACCTGTACCAAGTTCATCCTCCACATACAACAACAGGATAATGTTGTGACCATCATCCACCTGGTAAGACAAACACAATGGTTATACTGACATTGACTAAAGCCCTGCTTTGTCATCCACCTGGTACCCCCTGTCAGTCCTGTCCCACTGTCCTGCAACTCCCTCAAGACCATATGCCTGGTCTTCCATCTCACGTGTCCATTCACTCTATTCTTCAACTAAGGAATCCATTCATCTCTATGCTTTTGCACCAGCTGGCAACCCTACCAAAACTCTTGTTTGGTTCTACATCATATCCCTGGCATGCTCCCACATGTTTCCTGGATCCTCCTGCTCTACAATCAGCAACAAGTATAAAGAAGAGGAACAATGAATTTTAGGCCTACTTACATCTTCAGTCCTCTATATGGGTGTTTGAGACTCCTTGACAGCATGCTGTCCACCCAAAATCCATTACAGTGACCGACCTCGGTCACTTCATAGTCTGCATCCGACCGACGTCGGTTCCCATGCATTTGTCCCTGACTATCGACCCTGCCGATGTTAGTGTCCATGTTGCCGACGTCGGTCCTCCTGACCGACATCAGTCTTACCTACTACCTGACATCACCGGCTTCAGTCTGTACATGACCGACATCGGCACCTGTCTGTTTGACGCCGGTTCCTCCTGATCGATGCCGGTACCTGTGTTTGCCTATGAGTGATGATTTTTTACCCACGAGCTCCTTTAAATCAAAACCCATGTCCAAACTGCTCTACTCAGAAGTATCCAGCCCCAACCACTGGTCTCTGTCTGCCATCTCCTCCAAGTACACCAAGGCTTTCCAGTTCTTAAGCTTGTCAAATATATCTGTCTTCCGCTTAAGAACATGCATCTCCTTCCTGCTCATGTGACCAAGCCTACGAAGCCACATCTCCATAATAGAAGAAGAATTAGTAATATAAACAAGTAGATAAAGAGTACCTATTTTCTTACCACCAGCTAATTCTAGTGCATCCGCTGTGAGAGTTCTTGTGCATCTCTCATCACCCAATCTTTTTGAAGAAATTAGCCATATCTCCAAACCTGGGACCTGCATGACCTTCATCAACACCTGTGTGTTGGCCACCTGCAATTTCAGCTTCACTTCCCCTTTGCCAATTCTTTGGCAAGGCTCACCAGCTCCTCTACCTGGGGCTGCATGGAAAGAGGCAACCGAATCTTTTATCCAAGATTCAACTTTATCCAAGAAACCTCCCAGAGCATTTTGTGCAACAACACCTGCTACATCTGCTTCTTCAGTTCCTTCATGATGATCTGCTACCAACCAACAATAATCTTTTACATGCTCTTTCTTTCCATGGGACCGTAAGTGACCATCTGTGCTTTTTAACTCCTCCATTCTTAGCTTACTTTCATCTGCCATTACTCTACTACCACTCAATCAGAAACCCCTGAGAGTGACCTGTAACCAAACACAAAACTTGCTTCCTGCAACCTTAGCTCTGATACCACTTGTCAGGAACATGAAACACTGGAAGCACACAATTTGATTACCAAACCAAGCAACTTAATATGCGGAAATCAACTAGAATCACAAGTAACTAGAATTTAGAATAACACATGATATGAGAGATAATACACAACTTGTATTAAAACTCTTGAAGAAAAGAATACAATAAAGAAGATGCCACTTCTTCTCCACCACCTCTTCAGAGGCTTCCCACACCTCAAGTGAATAGTACTTCTCTCCTCAAAGCTCTCTCTCTTAGGTCCCAACACCCAACTCAAACTCTGAGTTGGTGTTCACCTCCAGTGCTCCACGCACACCACAAGTGCTCCACGCACTCCACAAGTACTCAAGGTACTTCAAGTAGATCTCCCATGAACCTGTAACAACCTGCAATTCAACAGACCATACTTATGGAAGGAACTCCCTTGCCTTCCTCTTTGCTCTATCTGAGAACACACCTATACTCCAAGTAGATCCTACCTGATTCTGCTCCCTATTGTGTTGCTATCCTATCTGATCTTGCACACCTGCAAATCAACCTGGTTCTGCATACCTGTGAACCTTGACCTTGCACACACATACACTTGCAGATTAATGATCTTACTTACCATGCAGATCTCCTATAAAAGGCCATGCTCACCTGATGACCAAGATCATACATACATGAAGAACCCTGTTGATTCTCTAATCCAACACCCACACCTGGTACTGTGGCACTAGGAGGAATGCACCATAGCTCTACCTCACACACAGAAGGAACTTATAATATTGCTCTCTTACTCACTAGCACAAGTTTCCAATACAACCATGAGTCTATTATATAGATCTCATCCAAACAATAATTAGACATCTAATTACAATAATTAGATCCGCAGCTCCCAGTCTAAAATTAGCTCTCATCATGCAAACACTTGGTTCGTCAACTGACTGCCCATAATAAACTCACAGTTGAACCACATAGGTGACCGATGTCGGTCCCTATCTGCCTGGAGGTGATCGACATCGGCCGATCCCTGACCGACGTCGATTGCTTCTCTTCACTATCCTGCCGACGTCGGCTGATCAGACCGATGCCGGTTGCTCTGACACTCAACAACGTTCAACAACCCCTCCAATGGCCTTCTCCATGTCTGCATCAGTGAAGATTTTAGCTCCACAACCTAACAGTTATGTTCAGAAAATGGGAGTTTTTCTTGTTTTTAGGCCATTTTGGGCACTTGTATGGTTCCCATGATCTGATCTTTAACTAAAAGCGTGTGTGAAGTGTCTCTTCACCTCCCCAAACCAAGTTAAACTTTTGGATTTCAAGGATATTGTCAAAATTTTCATCCTCAACTCATTTCTCTTTTTTTTCCATTATCAAGCTAAGTAAGGGCAAGTTCAAGCACTCACAATGGGTCATACAGGTTGAGTCAGGAAGAATGCTTCTACAAGTCTATATTAATCTTAGTCCACTTAAATTTAATGGAAAGAAGTATTATATTGGTTATTTCTCCTTTATGTAAAAATTCTAACACTTCATGTAGCCTTTTATGAAATTGAATTTAAGAGGGGTATGGTTGTGTATTTGTTTCTTATTTTGAGAGGTCCATGGAGTTATGTGACTTTTATAGAGTGTTTTTATGTGGGAATAATGTCCTCTCCATGGTATTTCACTCATCCAACACTTCTCTTTCAATTCCCTGTAAGGAGGATTCCAAAGTTGGATACATATGAAATGAATGAATAGTGACCTTAAAGGATAGCAGGAGTAACCTAAATACACCATATACTAGGCCTAAATCTTACCAAAGATGAACATATATGCATGAACATGGTCTCAGTCTAGTCAAGGTAGAAATGTCCTATTAAGGACCAAAACATGGAATTGGTGTTGGTTTGAAGGATTTATAGGTAAGGTAAAATCATGAAGAGGAACATAATGGATTAATAACATGGAAATATGGTCCAGGTATCAACTAAATCTCAAACTAGCCTACATCCAGCACGTATAGGCCTATCTCCATCCACATAAGCAATGGCCTAATCTTGGGATGAGGGATGTATTGGTACAAGGGATTGGAATTAAAATTGGAAATATGATGATTAAACACTCATATGAGATTATAAACATAAAAATAATTTTTTATGGTGCCCTTAAACATAAACCAAGCTCCGAGGTCACCTACAAGAAAGCCTAAATAGTGATAACCTCTTAAGTAATTAAAGACCTAATCCATAACTCCAAAGGCATAAGAAGGTGTTTGAGGGGTAAATAGATAGGAAATGGTTTTAATAAATTATGAGAGGCATGAATTATCCTTACATATCCCAATAAATCTCAAGGAAACCTGTAGACACCAAAATTGTGTCTACTCCTTGGTCGACTCCTCCTTGGTCCCCTTTGGTCCACTTCTAACACATTCCTAACCCACACACTTATTAATTTAAAATAAATTACCTATTTTAAATTAATAACACCACCCTTGACACCTCACCCTTGGATTCCTCACCCTTGGATACCCTCATTCATTACCCTATGACTAATCATTCCAACTCTCTCACTAATCCTCATGCCTATTAAACCCACCTTCGACCATTTTCCAATGACAATTAAACTCAGAAGATGGAGGAATGGGTAGAAGGTTGAAAATAGCCTTTTTCCCATCTTCTAGCCACCGACGTCGGTTACCCATCGATTGACACCGCCGGGATCACCGACGTCAGTTTCTTAAAACAACCCGAAATCGAACTCTCTTCGCCCTGGGACGCTAAATCACAGACCTGAATGCAAATTTTCTTGCTTTGAATCCAAATTCTCTCCCTCTCTCTCTCTCCCAGACACACACCAAGCATCATAGGCTATAGGCACTCTATAGAAATAGCTCTAGACTTTGAGTTAAGAACATTGCAGGAAGTCCTCTACATCAGCCGCATCAGCAACAAGTCTTCTACACTCTTTCTTCAACAAACCAGAGCTAAGTATATTTTTTGCCCTTTCATTTCACTAGCTTAGAAAGCATCAGTAATTAGTTCTCTTTTTACTAGTTCTAAACACTATAGACCAAACCCAACTTGTTCTTCTCGAAAAGGCTGAAAAGCCTTCCCTCATTTTTATCTCCTTTTCACCCCTGTCCTCTATCTGATCCCCTTTTCAGGCCATACTCTCTGCCCTGAAAATCCCACACCAACCATTAAATAGACCCAGACCTTCCAAACCCCTCTATCAACTACAACCCTGTCTAGAACTCATCTAAGGCCATTGCCTTGTTTGACATCAACCATTTCCCCTACTGACATCAGTAGGATAACCGACGTTGGCAACCTTGACCAACTGACGCTGACATAACTACTGATGTTGGTGACTGTGGTAGACTGACATCATAATATAGGTATGCATTGTCTCTATTTATTTTACTTAGTCTTTCATTATTTATCTTTATTCGACATTCTTTTTATCAACTAGTGGACTGTCATCCCTCAAGGAAGTCCTTGCGCTTCTCGGACCGAGCTTTGCTTGGCAGTCCACCTTATCTCTATCTAACAATCTCTATGTTTGAGTCTCTTTCTTCTACAGGTGTCATCCTCCACATCCAAAGAGGAGCTCCTTCAATCATCTAGATATGGTGCGCAAACTTCATCTAGGTATGTACAAACCCCTGACCATTATCTTAGTTTCTTTCATCTTCTAAATGTAGAAAAGTGAAAATAGTTAGAAACATTTTGGCGCGCCCGGTGGGACCCCTGGAGTTTTCCTTGGGTTCATCCTTTTTATTCTAAAACAAACATTCATATAGGTGCATTAGGTCTCTTCTTGCATCCTTCTCTTCTATCTCTTTATTTTGAAATGAACCATAAGCAGAAGTTAAAAATAATCTTTCTTTTTCTTCTTGTTACCTTTCCTCTTACATCTTAGAGTAGTGAAATTCATACTCTTAACCTCTTCTCACTTGTCTGCATCCAAACACACATTTCAATTTGGGCTTAAAATCTATTGCATCTCATTTTTGCTTGAATGCATACTTAGCTCTCACATCTAGTAATCAAAACTGCATTATGAATATATCTTAGTGCACTTATGTTACATGACCAGACCACTATCACAAATCAAAACATATAAACATACCTGAGACAAGGTCCGACTAGGATTTCATCACCTAGCGGATACCTTACCCTTCCTGGTAATCCTACTTGGACTTCACTACCAAGGGGAGGGCCCACTCTATTCTCTGGCAGAGTATAAACTCTAGGGGAAGTATATACTGGCTAAGAGACCCAGCTTATCTCTAGGCTCATGAAGTGAGGGGAGCTTGCTCCTTAGCACCAGGCCACGTACGGAACCTAATACAGATTCTTGAGCACCAAAACTAACCTGAAACCAACATTAGACTACTTCTTTTAGGACCCATTCTAAAAGCCAACTTCCCAAACACACCCTTCTAAGGTATAAGCCAACAAGACTCTAAAACTTATTCTTAGGAATTTAACGTTAGAGTTTACTTGTCTTCATCTATTTTTATGTCTCTATCTATTTTTTTTGAGCTGGTGAGGTCGCATTCTGAGCTTTAAGAACAACTCAGACTTTCTTCTTTTTCTTCCAAAAACTTTCAGTTTTCTGAAGTTTCTAGAAATCCACAGTAACCGACATCAATTTTTCCACTGACGTCGGCAACCTATTTTCTTTGACATCAGTTATCTGACTGACATCAGCCCCTTTCTTCACCAGCATCAGTTTTTATACCGACGTCGATCACTGTCAAAATCTTTCTTCTCAAATAGCAATCTAAAAACCCAACTTTTTGGTTGTCAAAAACACCAACTCTGGTTTTTTGAGGCTAAAACATACAATTTTTAGAACCTAAACCCCCCTTTTGCATTGGATGGTTTTGACACATAGTCAAACCAAAACTCTTGTTGACCATGCAAGGCAACAACCACTCCTGCCTTTGCCTTCTATATCAAGTCCTCTAATGGAGTATCATTCAGAGACTGAATGAACTCCTACCCAACCAACCCCAACTCAACCCCCTATTGTTCCCAAAGGGGACCAAGACTTTGAAAGATTCCTTGACCTCAATGTCAAGGCTCTTTAGCACTATCTCGCAAGAAGTTAAATGCGAGACTCTTCAGGTAACCCAGTTTATGGGATGCCAACTTCCTTAGTTGAGACAGTAGTCATATCAACCGCCTCCGTAATTTAACCCATAGACACCCAAGCCATTACCTTAGCCAACAACCCAACCATGACCAATCTTCAAAGTGTGGCCTCTCCTTCTATTTTTGGACCTACATCTATTTAGGTTTTGGTACCCCATCAACCACAAACTATTCAACAAAGTTCTACACCATTCCAAAACCTAGTTGTCTCCATCCCACCTACTCTTACACCCATAAACACAAGAGTGACTACCTACCCTTCAAAAAGTGTTTCCACCACTCAACCACCTTTGATGGCACCTAGTCAATTCGTGCCCCCTAGCTTCATGACACAACCACCCTTGGCTTCAACATCAGTCCCTATGACTAGTTATCAATATGTCGCGCCTATACAAGTGCAACCAACTACATCATACGCCCCTCCTAGCACCTTCCAAGCACCTTACAACCTAGGGGGTGCCCCACCCCCAAATCCATCAATCAATCTAATCAAGATGTTGATAGACAAAATGTCTAATCTTGAGACATTCATTTTTGGTTCAAGCAATGTTCTTTCATATGAACAAATTTGCAATGAACCCATTCATCCTTTAGTCCCAATCTGACCATATCCCAGTCAATGGAACTCCCCAAGTTTACTCATTTCCAGAGTAAGGAAGACCCACAACAACATTTACGAGCATTTAGACACACTTGTTACCTTATAGCCCATGATGATGCATTACTGCTATGCACATTTCCCATGTCGCTTTTTGGTGCTGCCCTCAATTGGTATAGTTCTATTACCAGTCACTCTCTTTTTACATTCACCTAGCTAGCTCAACTTTTCCTTGACCACTTTTCGATCAACATCACCAAAAAGGTCTCCATCACAGACCTTTACTCTATCAAATAGTTTGACAATGAATCAATAGCTAATTTTGTTGCTCATTGGAGAGGCTTAATCAACCAACTCTCCTTTTCTTTACCTCAACCCAAGCTCATTGAGCTCTTTTCACAAGCGTGTGCCAAACATTTTTCCTCTACCTTGCGGGTCCAAACATTCCGCACATCTGACGAAGCTTTCTCCATGGCTAGGAAGCTTGAACTCTGTGCGGTTGAAGAGGACAAAGTCAAATTGCATAGTAAAAATACTAATGCAAAATCAAATAACCCTTCTTCCCAACCTTCTTCTTCCAACATCAAGTCCAAGGGATTGGTAAATGCTGTGGTCCTTAGGCCATCATCTTCAACAACAACCAACCAATCCAAACCTTCCACATCTCAAAGCATCACAAGACAATTCTAACAATGATACATACATCATCAATATACTCCAATAACAGAGTCATACGCATCCGTGTTGGATAAACTTATCAACTAGGGGGTCCTCAATCTCCCTCAAATCTAACCACCTCAATTTGACACCTCAAAAGCCATCCCTACATGGTATAGGGAAAATCACTTTTGTCATTATCACCGTGTCAAAGGCCATGACATAAACAACTACAAAACCTTCAAAAACATTGTCCAAGACATGATAGATAATGGTGATCTTGTTTTGGATAACCCAAATGCACCACCAAATCAAAACATTGACATCTTTAGACAACCTTTTCCTAACCATCCCCCTAGCCAAAACAATGTGCAAACCATGGCTGATGACTCCCAAGAGCGTAATATATGCACAATCAACACGGTCTCACCTCTTATGCCTAACCAACCTCTCTCATAGTCTAAAGAGGTTAGCCCAACCATTGGTCATTCACAGGTAGAAGAGCCTTCTTCTCACATTTCTCCTCCACAGGTAGACAAACCTTCTTCTCCTATTAGTTCTCTATCGACCTCTCTTATATTGGAGGATGCTTTGATGATACTAGCACCGGTAGCCTCATCCTCATCCTTCCTATCATTAATGGAGGACCTTACCTTTCCTACTCCTCAACCACAAGTAGAAGGCACAATCATCCATGCCCTCTATCCTCTTGAGGAGTCACATTCTCCAATCCCTTCTCCACTGAAAGAGGAACTCACCACATCACCTACTTCAGTTGAAGAAGATTCGGTAGGGTAGACTTTAACTTTACCCCCCACAATAGTAGTCCTCGCACCCAACCAAAGAAGGCCACTAAACCACGTCGGCGAACTCCTCCTCCACCATCATCATTACCCTCCATTTTGGGCCCACATCCCTCCACCTTAATAGGAGTGGTTCCTACTCCAACACCCAACAAAAACAAATCACCTCCATTACTACCAACACCTAACAAAAACATACCTCCTTCAAAACATCCAATGATTCCTACCATGAAAGTGTCATCTACGCGTCTGGCCACACTGCCAAACAAAAAGATGGTATGAAACACTCCCTCAACAACATCTAAACAGAAGTTGTGAACTTTTACTGCAACAAAACATGCAAACCCATTAGTAAGTTCTTATACCTTGCTGTTATGCTAATTATTACAATCCTCTAACATCACTCTTTTGCCTATTAAGCCATAGCAACCTCTCAGACCAAAGGCATCTTGGTTTGATGACACTAAAATTTGCCTATATCATCACACACCTGGGCATGACACTAAAAATTGTTGTGCCCTTAAGGTTTCCATCCACCAATTCATGGAAAAAGACACCCTTCTTGTTGAAGATACTGTCAACAAATCTCTGACACCATCCCATGTCTCCCAAACCTCTTCACCGACACACTCATCAACTCTCAGATCAAAGCCACCTTGGTTCGATGACACTAAATTTTGTGCGTATCATCGCACACCTGGACATGACACTGAGCATTGTTGTACTCTTAAATCTATCATTCGTCAATACCTAAAAAAGGACACCTCTCTCATAAAGGATCCTTTTAAACACCCTTTCAATAAACCATTGACACCATGCCATGCCTCTCAAACATCCTCACCTAAATCGAGCGCTCATCATCAAACTGTGGTCCCTCTACCACCTTTTACCCCATTATTTGAGATCAACACCATCAATGTGGCCAACAGGTCACAACCCATGAAGGATAAAGGGAAAGAGAAGGTTTCTCTCCCCCAAACATATCCATTTGTCAAGTCTCCTCAACTACCAAAACCCAAGATTTCATTCTTGGGCACATCTCGATCAACATCTTTGAAGCCAATTCATGACTCCAAGGTGAAACAAATTCACCCAACTTGTGTGAAGACATCTTTGTATGACCTCATACAAAGCTCTCCACAACATCATCAAGCCTTAATCAAAGCCTTACAGGCAGTGGAGGTCCAACCTAAAGACCCCCAACCACTAGCTGCCTTAGTCCAATCATTACCAACCATTGCCTCCATCACCGTCCATAATTTTGAAATTCCAAACTCCAACCTGGAAGATCAAGATCTCGTCCTCTCAAACTAAGCCTATCAAGCAAAAGCTTCATAGGATTCATCCTTACATCACACTCCTTGACAAAAAGGAGCTTCATCGTCTTCTCTTCATCTCATTTATCCGACCCATTGATTATTTGCAATGGGTGCCAAACCTTGTCCCTATCACAAATAACTAGGGGAATTTGACTCTATCTTGACTATCATGACCTCAACCAAACATCAATTGACCCAACATCAACCAAGCCTCGACCAAGCATCAACCAAGCCTTGACCAAGCATCAACCAAGCATCGACCAAGCCTTGACCAAGCCTTGACCAAGCCTTGACCAAACATTAGCCAACATTGACCATATATCAACCAACCAAGCATCGACCAAACATCAACCAACTTCTTAATCATCTTTAACACATGACCAATTTGAAAAGAAGCAAATGAGGCAAGTTTGCTCCTAATTGGCTCAGACCTTATATCATAATGCACAAGTATGGATCAGGGACTTATCATCTGTCTTCTCTTGAAGGCTGGATAGAAACTGAGCCCCTTAATGGCTTGCATATACGACCATTCTACTGTTAATCAAGTGCTCATTCACTTGATATTTAACTTGAGCTCATCCCTTGGGCAATCCCCATCATCCTCATCCTCATTCCTTTTAACCCTATTCCCCTACACAAACACTATGTGACCCTTTTATAAAATATGGATGCTTTGTCCTAATAAAAGGGAGCCCTTAAGCTTCTATAGTCTTTTCAATGACTACAAATTCTGTCAAAAATAAATTGGGATGTCAAAACATCAAAAGGTCATAAAACTCTAAATGCAGACTGCTCCCTCAAAGGACAGCTACATCATCATTGCTATAGCTAATAGACTACTCCCTTAAAGGATAACTATTCAAAGACATTCAACATACAAAGCACAATATAGACCACTCCCTCGAAGGATGGCTATGCCTAAATTTTGCTACATACAACAACACTATCTCAGAAGCTTCCCGCATCAATCAGCTTCACATATGACCACAAAACAAAAACATCCCCTCGTAGACTTCCTGCATCTATCAGTCTACCCCCCTAAAAAAAATAAAAAATAAAAAATTGAATGACAAAACTATAAAGTCATGGACTTGTCTATAGTCATTCTCAGGGTCACCTATAAAAGGGGCAAAGTCATCCCTGCTAAAAGGGTTATCCTATTCTCCCATATCACATAATCACACCTATCACCCCAGCATACTCAAGGGATTTTGAGCTCACTTAATGTCAAGTGATTCAAATACTTCTCTAACATAACACAATGGTCAACGACGTAATACATGAATGGCACTTTTATTTGCAAAAACCCTACCTATGCCATCATTATAGTCTTTGTCAATGAAAGAGCAATGCGCCTTTCACTTCTTATACACTTTGGTCACATTCAACCAAATCATTATCTATCCAACTAAACCAAACCAACCCAAACATTTTCAGACCTTTGACATGACATAGTCCATTTCATATAGTTTCTATGGACAACAATACACATGGAAACTATCGACCACACAATTTATGTCAAGCATAAACCATTACTTGTTAAAGCATAAATAGACTTATTTCATTTTTACCATACATCCATCACCCAATATGAAAAATTTATAGGGATGAAAAGACCACTCAACCAATGTTATAGAATACACCATCACATAATATGGAAAAGGATGTAACATCATCATACCCTCATCATTTATAACCTGACCAAACCAACCTATCAACCATCCTGAACTACATTGGTCTAAGGCTATTCTAATAGGGGCTATGTAGGCAGCACTCCGTTGACATGATGTCTTCTGGGGTTAGCTCGGCCACATCCGTTTGTTTGTCTACTTGATGGACAAACCATTTAACCTTTAACCATGACTTAACCTAGTCTAAACCAACTATCAACCACTTTGACTCCTAGCCTAAACTACATTGGTCTAAGGCCCTTCCAACAAGGGCTATGTAGGTAACACTCAACTGACATGATGTCTTTTGGGGTTAGCTCAGCCACATCCATTTGTTCATCTATCTGATGGACACACCATTCAAACTTTAACCATGACTTAACCTAGTCCAATCCACATCCACAACCGACCCTCTTCCTCCCTTTTAGGGAGAACTACATTGGCCTGAGGCCCTTCAAATAGGGGCTATGTAGGTAGCACTTAGTTGATATGGGGTCTTCTAAGGTTAGCTCGGCCATTCCTTCATCCATCCATCTCATGGACCAACTATCTATTCCAACCCAAAATCATGACCAACCACCATGGAGATCATGCCTATCTCCTCCGACCACGACCACTTTTGAGACAACTATGCCTTGGTTGTTTTGATTACATGTTTGCTACCTCATGAATAGTTACCCAAATTGTCCATAACCCACATTTCAACCCTCACAAGTATTGGATCATGAGCAAGTTGATCCCCACTACTTGTGATATTTTCGTGTTTTCTAGGAGCACTTCCTGAGCCCAAGATACTTGGAACACGATGACCATTGGAGCTATAGCTTGGATCATTTAACCTAATCAGCTACGACTAAATGCTGGGGCCTGATTATTTCAATTTTATCACTCCTTGCCCTTTGACTTTGACAATTTAACCTACCTATCACGTGAAGTGATATACATGTAATCTCAACTTTTGCAACGTTCACACTCAACCTTCACCATATCCATCCACTATCTATCAAATCGACACCCGATATCAGGTTACCTTACTTTGACTCCCACTTTGAGGGGGAATACCTCATCCCATAATCGGGGCAACCTACATTCATTTTTGTCTTGCAATTCATTAGAACAATGAACAAGGCAAAAACTACCTCATCCCGTACCTAGGGCAACTTACTCCTATTTTTGTCTTGCAGTTCATTAGAACAACCAACAAAACAAGAAAGGGCAAATGTAGACACCAAAATTGTGTCTACTCCTTGGTCGACTCCCCCTTGGTCCCCTTGGTCCACTTCTAACACATTCCTAACCCACACACTTATTAATTTAAAATAAATTATCTATTTTAAATTAATAACACCACCCTTGACACCTCACCCATGACACATCACCCTTGACACCTCACCCTTGGATTCCTCACCTTGGATACCCTCATTCATTACCCTATGACTAATCATTCCAACTCTCTCACTAATCCTCACACCTATTAAACCTGCCTTCGACCATTTTCCAATGAAAATTAAACTCGGTAGATGAAGGAATGGGCAGAAGGCTAAAAATAGCCTTTTTCCCATCTTCTAGTTGCTGATGTTGGTTACCCATCGGCCGATGCTGCTGGGATCACTGACATTGCTTTCTTAAAACAATCCAAAATTGAACTCTCTTTGCCCTGGGATGCTAAATCAAAAACCTGAATGTGAATTCTCTTGCTTTGAATCCAACTTCTCTCCCTCTCTCTCTCCCAGACACACACCAAGCATCACAGGCTACAGGCACTCTGTAGAAATAGCTCCAAACTTTGGGTTAAGAACATTACAGGAAGTCCTCTACATCAGTTGCATCAGCAACAAGTCTTCTACACTCTTTCTTCAGCAAACCAGAGCTAAGTATATTTTTTGCCCTTTCATTTCAGTAGTTTAGAAAGCATCAGTAATTAGTTGTCTTTTTACTAGTTCTAAACACTATAGACTAGACCCAACCTATTCTTCTTAGAAAGGCTAAAAATCCTTCCCTCATCCTTATTTCCCTTTCACCCCTATCCTCTATCTGATCCCCTTTTCAGGCCATACTCTCTGCCCTATAAATCCTGCATCAACCATTAAATAGACCCAGACCTTTCAGACCCCTCTGTCAACTACAACCCTATCCATAACTCATCCAAGGCCATTACCCTATCTAACATCGACCATTTCCCCTACCGACATTGGTAGGATAACCGACGTCGGCAACCTTGACCAACTAATGCTGGCATAACTACCTAAGTTGGCGACTGTGGTAGACTGATAACAGAATATAGGTACGCATTGTCTCTATTTCTTTTGCTTAGTCTTTCATTATTCATCTCTATCCAACATTCTTTTTATCAACTAGTGGACTGTCATCCCTCAAGGAAGTCCTTGTGCTTCTGGGACTGAGCTTTGCTTGGTAGTCCACCTTATCTCTATCTAATAATCTCTGTGTTTGAGTCTCTTTCTTCTACAGGTTTCATCCTCCACAGTCAAAGAGGAGCTCCTTCAATCGTCTAGATATGGTGCACAAAATTCATCTAGGTACGTACAAACCCCTGACCATTATCTTAGTTTCTTTCATCTTCTAAATGTAGAAAAGTGAAAATAGTTAGAAACAAAACCCATTAAAACTATAAACTCAGTCTTAGACCTTGCCTATTATGCACAATCCTACACTTCAAAGTCTGCCTAACAAATTAAAAGAGTTTGGTAGTCTAATGGAGGAGTTAGAAGCTAAAAATGTGTTAAACCCATAATTATGGGTTTAAAAAGGTACTAAAATAATAAATTTTCTAAATATAATATTACAAACCATCTTTGTTTTATCTCAGAGCAGGGATAGTTTTGTCATGCATAAGGAGATAGTTTGAAGGGAAAATGGAAAAAAAGTACAAAGTTAAGGTTGGATAATACATAATTTTAGGCCAAAAAAACCTTTATTTAAGCCTTATAATCTAACAAAGTAATCTACACAAGGAGGTTTGTAGTCACCATGGCAAGAAATGGTAAGGATGTGGCTTGGTAAGGAGGGTCATTTTCAATTTGGACCTTAGTTAATCTTCCTAAGTTATTTGATAATTATTAGGGAATAATTTTAGAGGAATTAAATAATTATAAGAGGAAAATAAATCCACTAGATCCTCAATTTTGGCCAAGGGTACAGACAGACCCATTGACAAAGTCTAGGCCTAGTCTCAAAATAGGGCCACCCTTCATTTATAGTTAAAAAGGATCCATTTTAGTGGTTTAGACATGATTATATGTTAATTATACAGGTTTTTAAACTAATTTTTTAGGTATATCCTATAATAAGCCATTTTGGGTTTAAAAACTTTCACATGCCTCATAAAATGCACAAGAAGATCTCGAATGCCAAGTTGGAATGCTCATAACTTCCATGACCATTTGCATGGGACCATGATATGTTTGGCGAAGGTATAGAGGGTAATTAATTCTCCCTAAATGGAATTTTTATGGAATTATAATGTAACATCTTTATGAACAAAGGTTAATATTAGAAACTCCTCTAAAACCCTTGCAAACCCTCTTAAGAGACCCGATTGGGAAGATGAACCAATTTGAGAATCCATATGCAAGGGAAAGTCTATGAAGACACCTAGATGATGTAGAGTATTCTCTAGGAATTCTTGACATGTAAATTTTATGCATCACACCTACATGAAAGGGGTTAAACAGGTCTTATTTTGACCATTTTTTGTGTTTATAGGCATATAAGACGTTTAAGAGACCAAATCACTTTTAGGAGAAGGGTTAGGAATTTTTATAGGTACCAATACTCATTTTTTGATCTATATATCATCCTAAGTATGTTTCCTATCTCTCTCATTTTGGCCAGTCAAAGGGAACAAGTAGTGAACACTTGGAAAAAATGGTGAAACTTCATTTGGGAGGACTTTTAAGGCCTATTTGATGAAATTAATGCTATGAAAACCTTTTAAAAGTGTCAGAAATCCTTTTTAATGGATAAATTTACAAAATTGGAAGTTTTTGGTGCCACGTGTGAGAGGTGTAGGGAAAAAGGCAATTGTTAGACTATCTTGGATAATGGTGCATGGCCAAAATGATAAGGAAGATTGGGAGCCTCTCCAATACATGTGAAGAATTATTAGTAACCCATCCTACTTATAACCATCATCAAATTTTATTATTTTTAGTTATAAGGTAGTTTTGGAAGGCCAATTATCAAGCGTAGTTTTTTGTGCATGGAAAGGATTTTGTAAGACATTTTAAAGGTCATTAATGATTTCAAATGACATTTGTAACTCCTGACACTACATATATCACTCAATCCCTCTCTCTCATACATTTTTAACTGATTTTATAAAGTTGAAACATGTCCAAGTGACTCTTGGACTCCCCTTCTCTATCTCTTCCTATTTCTTCTATAAATTGAGCCTTCTTGGCCATTGTATGAATCTCTCCACCTAGTATGGTGAATCCCTATCAAAGTTTTTCCTTAGATAAATAAATAATTTTTTTTTACCTCATTCAAGGATTATATTAAGTGTACATGATTGGTATTAGTATTGTGTAAGTGTAGTTTCCATTTACCTTCACATATTGATTCCATTAATACCTAGTGTCTGTGGTCTTTCTTGTAGGTCAACAAGAAGTGTCTAATGAGAATGTAAGTGTAAGTGAGAAGTATATATTATAGAGTGTCTTATAATTCCTATTGTTTATTACTCTTAGCCTATACTACCTCTAGGACCCCATGTTGAAGCATTAATTTAAGAGGGAAGACTAACATTGAATGAAGTGTATGTACAACTTGTCCTTACTTCAAAGTGCATGATAAAGGTATGAGTAGAGAAAAATCTTTGGTGTATAACCTTTTTTAGTTAGGTTTAATTTCATGTTATCTCTATCCATTTTCACCCCCAAGTGTCAGTGTTAGGATATGAGGTTTAGTGATGCATCAAGGGAAGCTAGCCCCTAATATAGAGATCCACCTCCCAATAAGGATACCCATAGCCCTGAGGTGGTTCCATTGTTTCAATTTAAAAAGGAGAAGATTTTCCCATCTCCTCATTTGGTTAAAGTTCATGTGATAATAGTTTTTGACACATGTGGTGGGATAAAAGTTCTATTCCTTGAGAAGTTTTTGTGTTCTTCTCAAGATATTAGCTTTTGGAGGCAAGTTTGGTAAACACCACTGGTGACTCCACATATGAATCTATTGGTAAATTATCTTAGGTATTCATATTTAAGTCTTTTCTTTCTCTACATACTTCTCACAAGTCATGGATTACCTTGATGTTGAATTTTTCCTAACACAAGTGGGTGAAACTTACCCTACTTTGCCTATCCCTCCTAATTATGAACAAGTACTTGTTAAACCTTGTTATGAGCCCTATATTTCTTATAATAAGTCCTCACCATATTTTAATCCACATATTCCACTTGTTCTATCTTCAAATCATAATATTACTAGTTTCAAAAAAGTTCTTCTTGGCTACCAAGACTACATGTTAAACTTTGACACTAGATATGGAGATGGCCAAGTCATTCCTAGTGTTTGTATTAGGAGTGTAAGAAATTATTTGGAAAAACTCAAAATGGAGTGGATAAATATAGAGGGGGATAATCAGCCAAATATTAGCCATGATATGCTTGATGTTTGTGGCCTATTTTTCCATCTAGAGGAGAGATTGAGAGCTCATGAACCAACTCCATCTTGGAAACCTGAAAGTGTCTTAAATTATTTTTCCATTCCCCAAAACTTCTCCTTTTGGAAACCCATTCAAGAAAGTATCCAAAGGAAGTAGGATATCATGATGGAATAGGTTGGTATATTTAAAGGACATAGTGAGAAAGAGGTTTTAGCTTTTGAAGCTCATCTTGAAAGGGAGATTGAATTGGCAAATTAAGTTTTGAGACAATCCATCATGGAAATTGAAGATGAACTCTCAAAACCCATCTCACCAAGTTACTATCAATATGCCAACCCCAAAGAGACTTCAAGTTTACTAAATATATCACTCAATCCTTCACTGTCACCTTAGCCCTATGAAAACATACCTGAACCTACCTTACCAAGATGAAAATAGGTGTTGATAGCTTGTGAAGAAGAGAGAAAAATAAGCTTAAATGAAGAAGTTATTGGGGGAGAGAAACCTGAAATCATGCAACTCCCTCCCACCCCTCCTCAAAAAACCATTTAACCCATCTTTCCCCCACCTCTAAATGATCAAGGTTTCCCTTCCAATGTTGAGAATTACATATCTACTTGGGAATCCACTTTGGCCAAGATTAATATTTTTGAGGTGTCTAATGTTGATAGCACTAAGAGGGAAGATGAGATTGAAATATTAGATTGGATTAAAGAGGAAGATGAGCTGATTATAGGTTGTGAACAAAAAGAAGAAAAGCCTCCTTGTGTTGAGGAAGAGGTCTTGAAAGAAGTTCTCTTGGAACCCAAAGAAGAAGAAAAGGTATTTGTTTTTTCTCCTTTTCATGAGGCAGACCGGTCACATGATGATGATCTATGGCATATTTTTGAAAGAATATGCAATGAAGGTGAATCCCTCAAAGAGCCTACAAGTTCTTTGGAGCTAATTGCTAGCCATGATAAGCAAGAGGTTGTATCTCAAGAGGGGGACATGTGGAAAACCTATGTTCAAATGTTCAAGGACTATAAGGAATGTGAGAAGACCAAACTCCTAAACAAACAAGTCCAAGATGATGGAGATCAGACATGTGTTGAGGAGCATCATCATGAAGAAATCCTAAATCATAATGGAGAAATATATTATAGTCTTGGGATTTTTGAAGATTATTTTAAATTTGATTCAATAACATCCTATGAATATACCTCCACCAACTTCCAAGAAGAATGTGAGCAAGTAACACTTCCACATGGTCATGATACAATGCCCTTTGAAGAGTTTGAAGACATTATGACCATTGAGAAGGATGATGAGATCCTTCAATGAGAGATTAAATTATAACAAGATGTCCCATGTATGTACACAAAAATTTGTTATGACAAGATGAGGGGACAAAAATTTGAAGAACCTTACCTACTTTGATAATTTATGGGAGATGATTTCATTGGATGATGTACAAAGACAAAGAGTAAAGAGAAGGCAAGAGTCATCTAACACCCCATCCAAGAAGAAACATGATTGGAATCCTCACTCATATAAAGAGGAAGGAGACCTAAGGTACTTTCCTTTTCATCTAGGAAGGGAGGTATGATTAGGTTAGATGTATATATTAGTTTGCTTTCACTTATGTTGTGTTTTCCCTAGGTGCCTTGAGCACCTGTGTGTCCTTATTTTGTGTTTTGTTGGCTATTTTATGTGTTGTTATTTACATTTATGTGTTTTTAGGTAAGATTATATGTCTTTTTAGTCAATTCAAGGTCTGGTCTTGCTATTTCTAGGTGCTTTTCTGACTCCCTTACCCAATGGATAGGATAAGACTACTAGTCCTTAACATAGGTAAGCATGTTACCCTTAAGATTTTCCAAATTATTGACCAAATTTGAATTATAGTAAAATGAGTTTAACCCATATTATTTCAAACTTTTGAAGAGAGTTTTATAGGTCATATAGGGTGTCATTTTTGGTCTATTACCTTACTTGGCCTTGTCCTAGTCCTTTTCTAAGCTCACCTTCCTTGAAATGGCCTAGTCAACCAAAGTCAAAATTATTCAAGCCTTTGTAAAACTTGGTCAAAGGGTAATTTTGTGTCCAATTTGTCCTAATATGGTATTTTTCATGTTTTAATGTGTTTACAAGTTATAAATTGGTCATTTGTTATGTCTTATGTGCAAAAAGGGGTCTTTTAGCCACTTTCTAGCCTATTAATTGACTTGTCTAGACTTCCAAGAGGGAAAATTTGTCACCAAGGTGAGTGTCAATTTTGAAGAGGTCAGAATAATGTTAGAGATAGTAAAATGTTAGATAAGAGTTAATTATGTTAAGAAAATGGGATTTTATCCTTGTTTTTATGCCCTTTTGGGCACTTGTATAGTTTCCATGATTTGATCTTCAGCTAAAAATATGGGTGGAGTGTATCTTAACCTCCAAAAACCCATTTAAACTTTTTTATTTCAATGATAATGTAAAAATTTTCATTTGTAACTCATTTCTCTTCTTTTTCCATTGATAAGATAAGGAAGGGCAAGTTCAAGCACTCACTATGGGCTGTACAAGTGGAGTCAAGAAGAATTATTCTATAGGTGGAAATTAATATTAGTCCACTTAACTCTCATGGCAATAAGTATTATATCAGTGCCTTCTCCTTTATGAACAAATGCTAACACTCTAGGTAGCCTTTTATGAAATTGTATTGAAGAGGGGTATGGTTTTGTATCTGTTTCTTATTTTTAGAGGTCCATAGAACTATGTGAGTTTGATATATTGTTTTTAGGTGGGATTAAGGTCTTATACATGGTATTTAAATCATTCAACACTTCTCTTTTAATACCCTTGAAGGAGGATTCCAAAGTGTGCTTATTTTTTCAAAGTTGGTAGTCATGGTTGCAGAACCTAGGTTTTCTTGACATGGGAGAAAATTCATGAAATGCTTAATTTTATTGTTTTCATGCTTTAAAATTACTTAATTTAATTAAATTTTGAGAAGATACAAGATAAACACCATTTTCAAGGCAAATTGTTCAATCTCCTTATCCACTACCTTGTTTACTCACAATCAGCTTCTAAAAGAACTCAATGAGGTTGTACAAATGTGTGAAATGTGAGATTAACTATGGAATTAATATTTAAGATCCTAAAATTCCTCAAGGGTCTTATATTTTATGCCATGAAGACTTAGGATGCTATACAAGGCAAGGTTTCCACTTCAAAGAGTGAGTTTACTGTATTGGGTTCTAGTCCCCAAATGGACCAGATAAAGATCCTTAAGGTTTTGTGAAATAACATTTGTCATGATAGAAGGGTTTAAAAACCACATAATATATCCATGAAAATTTTGAGTTCAAATTTATAATAATAAGATGAAGTTTTAACACCCTCAAAGTTGTAAAAAATCCACTAAATGTTGATAGTGTTGTTTATAAAAAATGGAAGGAATAATCATCTTTTGACCTTTTGAGAGCCTCTTAGAGAGAAAATAAAGAATGGATGGGAAGTATAGTATTATAAGAAAAATTTAAACCATTAAAATCATGGAAAAGGAGGATTTTTATGTTTTAAGTGTCATAAACACTCTTCCCTATCCTTACAAGGGATTGAGAACAACTACCTACAGGCATAACAAGAGCCTTAGTCCATACAATGACCTAGTTGAAAAATTGTAAGGGTTCAAGGTTATTAATTTTGTGAGTTAGTAGAGACTCATATTTTTACACTAAAATTGGTTAAAATATAGGTTTCTAAGTACATCAATGAAAGTTAAAACACCTACAGGCAGGTATGAGATGCTTAAACACATTCAAGGTTCCAAATAATGAATTGAAAAGTGGAGTTTTGACCTTTTTGAGATTTCAATGAGGTATAGGGGTGTTTTGTGATTAAAATATATTAATAATTGGTTAGTTAATCTTATAAAAATTTCATGGCCTATATACACCTATAGTAGGCCTAAAATAAATAAACATAGTCAAGGTAGGGTATGTTGGTAGTGAGGGAGAAGTTGGAGGTTTGGACTTTGTATCAAGCATTAAAGGTGAATAAATGAAATGAATTAAGAGTTAAATTAAATTATATAATTATTAACCTAAATAAACCATATACTATGCCTAAATCTTACCAAATATGCACATACATGCATGAACATGGTCTCAGTCCAGTCAAGGCAGAGATGTCCTATTAAGGACCAAAACATGGAATTAATGTTGCTTTGAAGGATTTATAGGTAAGGTAAAATAATGAGGAGAAAAAATAATGGATTAATAATATGAAAATATATTCCAAGTATCAACTAAATATTAAACTAACCTACAACTAACACCTACAGGTCTCTCTCAGTCCACACAAGCAATGGCCTAATCTTGGGATGAGGGATGCATTGGTACAAGGGATTAAAATTAAAATTGGAAATATGATGAGGAAACAATAAAATGAGCTTATAAACATAAAAATAATTTTTTTAGGTGTACAAAAACATAAACCAAGCTCAGAGGTCACCTACAGGAAAGCCTAAATAGTGATATCCTCTTAAGCAATTAAAGACCTAGTCCATAACTCCAAAGGCATAAGAAGGTATTTGAGGGGTAAATAGATAGGAAATTGTTTGATTAAATTATGTTAATAATTAATTATCCTTAAATATCCTAATAAATCTCAATATAACCCATTAAACCTGCAAACATAGTCTTAGACCCTACCTATCATGCATAGTCATGCACTTCAAATTCTACCTAGCAAATTGGAAGATTTTGGTGGTCTAATTGAGGATTTTGAATATAAAAATTAGTAAAAATAATAATTTTGGGTTGGATAAATTTATAAAATCAAAATTTTTCCAAATATAATAGTAAAAACCCTCTCTATTTTGTCTCAGAGTAGGGGTAGTTTTGCCATGCATAAGGAGATGGTTTAAAGGGAAAATGGTGAAATGATGAACCAAATGGAAAGAAAGGAAAATTATAATGTTGGATAATATGTCACAAATCATTGGATATATAAATTTTTTTGATAAAATCCTTGAAATAAAATAAAGTACTCTACACAAGGAGGTTTGTAGCCACCATGGCAAGGAAAGGTAAGGAAGTAGCTTAGTAAGGAGGGTCATTTTCAATTTGGACCTTATTTAAGATTAATAAGTATTTGATCATGTTTATGGGATAATATGAGAGGTTTTAAATCATTATAAGAGGAAAATAAATCCACTGTATCCTCAATTTTGGCCAAGGGTACATACAAACCCATTGACAAGGTCTAGGCCTAGTGTCAAAATAGGGTCACCCTTCACTTATAATTCCAAAAGATCAATTATAGTGGTTTAATAATGTTTATATGGTGATTAAAAAAAGTTTATTAACTATTAATTTTTAGGTATATCCTTTAAGAAGCCATCTTGGGTTTAAAAACTTTCATAAGCCTCACAAAATGCATAAGAAGAGCTCAAATGCCAAGTTGTAATGCTCATAACTTCCATGACCATTTTCATGGGACCATGAGATGTTTAGAGAAGGTGGAGAGGGTCCTTAAGGACCCCTTAGTGTAATTTTTATGGAATTATAATGTAACATCTTTGTGAACAAAGGTTAAGATTAGAAACCCCTCTAAGACCCTTGCAAACCCTTTTAAGAGACCCGATTGGGAAGATGAACCTATTTAAGAATCCAAATGAAAGGGAATTTCCATGAAAACACTTTTATGGTGTAGAGGACTTTACAAGAATTCTCCACGTGCTAATTTTCTACATCACACTTGTATGGAAGGGGTCAAATAGGTCTTATTTTGATCATTTTTAATGTTTTGTAGGCATAAAAGACTTTCAAGAGACCAAATCACTTTTGGGAGAAGGTTTAGGACTTTTTATAGGTCACCATACTAATTTTTTGATATATATTTCCTATTAAGTGTGTTTTCTATCTCTCTCATTTTGGCCAGTCATAGGGAACAAACGGTGAACACTTGGAAAAAATGGTGAAACTTCATTTGGGAGGCCTTTTAAGGCATATTTGATGAAAATAATTCCATTAAAACCTTTTTAAAGTTTCATACCTCCATGTTCATGGATAAGTTTGTAAAATTTGAAGTTTTTTGGTTCCAATTGTGAGAGGTCTAGGGAAAAGGGCTATTTTAAGACTATCTTGGATGATGGTGTATGGATAGAATGATAGGGATGATCAAGATCCTATCCAATGCATATTATGACTTATTATTAACCACTCTTACTAAAAACCATGATTATATTTGATCAATTATAGTTACAAGGTAGATTTAGAAGGCCAATTCTTAAGGGCCAGTTTTTGTGCATGGAAAGGAGTTTTTAATTCATTTTATAGGTCATAAATTATTTAAAATGACATTTTTAACTCTTTACACTAAATATCTCACCCCATCCCTCTATATTATACATTTTTAAATTATTTGAGAAAGTTTACACATGTCTAAGTGACTCTTGGACTCCCCTTCTCTATCTCTTCCCATTTCTTCTATAAATTGAGCCTTCTTGTCCATTGTATGAATCTCTCCACATAGTATGGTGAATCCATGCCAAATTTTTGACTTATATCAATAAATATAAGTGTTTTATCTCATTTAAATATTTTATTAATTGTACATAATTGGTATTAGTCTTGTGTAGGTGTAGTTTCCATTTACCTTCACATATTGATTCCATTAGTACCTAGTGTTTGTGTTCTTTCTTGTAGGTCAAAAAGAAGTGTCTAATGATAATTTAAGTGTAAATGAGAAGTATATATTATAGAGTGTATTATAATTCCTATTGTTTATTACTCTTAGCCTATACTACCTCTAGGACCCCATGTTGAAGCATTGATGTAAGAGGGAAGACTAGCATTGAATGAAGTGTATGTATAACTTGTCCTTGCTTCAAAGTACATGATAAAGGTGTAGTAGAGAAAAATATTTAGTGTATCACCTCCATTATTTAGGTTTAATTTCATGTTATCTCTATCCCTTTTCATCCCCAAGTGTTAGTGTTAGGATATGAACTTTAGTGATACATCAAAGGAAGCTAGCCCCTAATCTAGAGATCCACCTCCCAATAGGGATACCCAAAACCCTAAGGTGGTTCCATTGTATCACTTGAATGAGGAGAATTATGTCCCATATCCTCATTGGGTGAAAGTTAAAGTGAAAACAAGTAGTTATATCATTATTCTTAGTTATAAATATTCACATTTAAACCAGCTCATTGTAATTAAAATAAAATGTCATTATGAGTCACTCATACTTATGATGCATAATTTCATTTTTGATATAGTAAACACCACGTTATTTGGATCCAAGTCACAAATTCAATGTAGATTTTAAGATCAGATCTCAATGTAACAATGAAATTAAACACCAATGGCTTACACACAATACTCTATGTAAGACGTGCATATCTTGGCATACATTATGAGCCTAATCGAACAACAGTCCATTTTTCTTCTATTTTTCATTCTTCATTCCATTTTATCTCACTTTTGGGAGAAATAAACTAGATTGAGGATCATATTTACTATGTAGACAAAACTTGGATACATGACATATCTTAGGTCAGCTCGGCCACCCTCTTTCTTCTGTTCATCTCTTTCATCCCTTTGTGTATCCTTGTATGTCTAGTTTTATGTGGTTTCTTTAGTCATTAGATCATCACATATAATTTTTTAAATCTATGAATTAGGTTATATACTTGAGCTATGCTTTCCAATTTTCCCTATTTGGGCATAACATTTAGACCAATCACTGAGTCAAATTTGTCTTACTGGGGCACAATCAATTATTAGTGATCAAAATCAGCCCTACTAGGGTAAAATTACTTTATCAACTAATAAAATATGCTCTATTTGGGCACATTATTATTTAATTTCTTGGGAAAAATGATCTCTTTTTTATTTTAATTATAATATCTATGGACTTTTCCCCTCATTCTAGCAATTTCAAAGCATTTAACTTGTTTTAGGTTTGACCATTCCCTAAGTGTGAAGCTTGTACCCTCTTTTGGGTGAGTTCAAAGTGTGTTGCTTATTTTTTTGGATTTTATCCTTACCACTTCTCCCCCACCTTTGGACCCCATTATATTCTATTTATATTTTGATCATTAAGAATCAATGAGTGCAAGCATTATCTTGTATAAGTTTAATCTCATCCATGGGTTAATTTCACCTTCTCTCTCTTTTAAAGAGTCCATCCTTCTCTTTCATTCTAGTATGTCATCTTGAGGGGGAATCATGGGTCATTTCATTCAAACTTATTATGAACAACTCTTTTATTTGAAAAGATGTTTCTTCACCTGAATGTCTTGCCATGCATTCTCAAATAGGGCAAAATGTAGGCATCCAATTCCCAACACCATTGTGTTGAAATTGTCAATCTTACTCAAAATTTATAAAAATTCACAATTTGGGCAAAAATCACTTAAATGCACTAAATGGTTTGATCTTGTCATATATAGGTGCCAATTTAGGCTAATGTATCCTTAAATGGGGCAATGCATTATATGTGATTATTAACTTTTCTCAAATCATTTTGAGTTAATATGATGAAAATATAATTTGATGCTCTAAACCACTAAATTATTATAATTCAAAAGTACACAACATGTGCATGTGTTATTTAGTGTAAGCAATGTCCTAAATGGGATATTGGTCGGTACACAATTGACACATTTTTCTAATTATACTCTAATCAAATTATAACCTAGTAATATGACATTCTGACCAGTTTGATTAATAGTATGTAACCAATTTCCAAATAAATATAAAAAATTTAATTAATCTCAATTGGGTAAATTGATCCAAATTAAGATCTTAAGTGGAAAATCCATGGAAGTTATTGAATATCTTTTAATTTGAAATTGATTTATAATATCTACATCATCAGGTGACATCATCTATGGGGTGGCATATATAAGCCATAAATGCAAGAAATATTAGGTTTAAGGCCTCCCATGCATTTTTAATTCCCCTTCCTTCCAAATATTTATGAGGTTATTTTTGGATTTATCTCTAAAATTGAATTAATTCATGGCCACCCATCTTGATCTCAAGATGAATGGTGATGGTTGATTTTGATCAAATTTAAAAATCTATAAATAAGAGGCCTCTCACTCATATTTTTAATCTTAATTTGTGTAAAATTATTATGTAAAATTCTCTCCACAACCTTTCTTTATGTAGTGTTATAATGGTTAATTTATAATAGGATAGATTCAATATAGGCATATAATTGATTCAAATATCATAAGCCTAGTTTCATTGGTGTAGTTGAGATGATGTAAGATCATTTCCATTCATCATTGATAAAGACATGAGCACCACATCAAGGGTAAAATCATGTTTAAGTCATATTTAGACAGTGGGATGCTCTTGAGAATGTTTTATGTATATGCTTTCTTTTAATATCTCTTAATTGTCATTTGTTAACCCCATTGAAGGAGTTTGCTTAGTTAGTTATGTTATTTATGTATTTCTTGAGTTTTCTTGACTAATGCTTGATCTAAATCACTTTTGATTCCATCTCTACAAATAATTAATGTGATATCCCAAAGATTTATGTGGTTAGGAGAATATCTTTAGAGTCCTTAATGTTTAAAGTTCTCTTATTTTGACAAACCTAATTTTATGTGTCTTGACTTTGATAAAGAGTTTTTTTACCTTGATTTTTCCTTCATTTCCACCACCACCCTTTTCATTCCCCCTTGACAAGAAAGTTTGATTTTAAATCTATTTACCCACTTATATATTCCCTCTTATTCACATCTTAAAACATGATAACACTACTTTGTTTTGGTTTTATCTATCTTTAGAGAAAAATAGTATGCTTAAGTGACCATGGATTATTTTTTTAGACTACTACTTTACATTTCTAGTACTACCTTGGTTTTATTTTAATTTTTTCACTATCATTCCTTCTTTATAAACCACTACATTTATTACTATATTTATATATATTTTCCATTATTAAGTGAGTTTGGATTGTTACTTATCATTCACTAATGTTGTTTTACCTTTCATTGATGATTTAGTAAGGATTATTACTACTCACTGATCAATGTTATTTTACCATTTCTTTCCTATCTTTGTTTAAGTAAGGATTGTTAATAGTTTCACATTGATGTTATATTTTTATTTTTTAAGTATCCTTAGTTTGATTTGGTTTGTTATACTTTCTTATTTAAAGTATACTTGTTTGAGTTTTTTTATCATTTAGTATCCTTGGCCTTTTTGATTACCTGATTTAATCTAAATTTTGACTTGGTAATTTAGTCCTAACTTAGAATTTATCACCATATTTTACCAAATTTACAAGTATATTATGCCTACACATTTTATGTATCTTTGGTTTCTTATGGTTGTTTATTTTTGATCTTTAAGTTTTATATCCTTAGGATTTGTCCAAAGCAATCTCTACACCCTACACGATCAAAACTACTAACACAATAGACAACCATTCAACGATAAATGTAAGTTAAGGGACACATATATTACTTATTTTAGTTATTTCCTTCAATCATTTAATCTTAGTCATTTACTTTTAGTTATTTTATACTTTAAAATACTATAATTTATTTATCGCAACTATGTGTGTTGTTGTGTTCTTATCCTAAAGAACCATCCTATGTTACAAATAAATGACACATGATGATTTTTGAGTGGGGCATATGTATAAACACAATATTTTTAAACTTTATCAATTACTAATGCTTTCTCTCTTATAAGAACCCATTAAAACTTAATCTCTCTAAGTACATGCCTTAAAGGGTGAATTAGGAAAGTGGTGGGTAGACTATTGGTGTTTCATAAGATTTTTGTTCTCTATAACACCATTTGAAACTAACACAAACCTCTCTTATACATTTATCTAATATTTGACACCTCCCTTCCACATTCCTCCAAGAAATTCACCACCTCAAACAACCCCTACTTAAGCCAAATCTCTTTTTGTCATTTAATGAACACATTCACATGGGCTGACCCTATTATTATAAATGATCATGTTATGGGACTAAGATAACCCAACCAACCTAGTCCAGGACCTAACTTATTTATTTGTTAAATAACTAGGTTGATTGGGCTAACTATGTCAGCTAAAACTTCATACATGTTTAGGGTTAGATTTGGCTATACAAACACATCCTCATCATCATTTTCATTAGAGAGATAAAGATAATCATTCATTTGTACTTATTTATAATATTCTCTTCCACTGTTATACTTGAGGAGTCATTGCTTAGGGTTTAAACTTGGAGATAAGAATCTTGTCTTGTGGAATTGTCTTGGATACATAAGAGAAGTATTATAGCCTAGAGATGACCTATGTTTGTGATCCTTATGAACCAAAACAACCTCTTGTAAATTACCATTGTCTAAGGGAGAGATTAAACCTAGACAAGTTCATCTTCAAGGTAAGCATTCCTAACGCTTATTCCTCTATTTTGGTAGATATAAATAACATAAGTAATGGTTTTTGAATGTATTTTTCTCTCCATGTTTAAGATTATCTCTACATTAACTTGAGTATATTTATTCTTTGTATGTGGTCATGTTTTTTATGATAACATAGTTTTATTACATTTTGAATTTGTGAAAAAAGATTTGAGTGTGCATATGATGATTGTTTGAGTGAAGGAGAGAGATTGTGGCATGCCTATTTGAGAGGTATATATGAGTTAGAGAAAGATTTCATGCAGTTGTCAGATAATCAGAGGTCCATCATTAGGTGTTGAAGAGATCAATTATAAGTTGGAAGTTTTCATCTCAAAGATGGTCTAAAGGACATGATCTTCCTTAGGGTTTATTACTCCTTGTGAAATAGGGTTTCACTAAATACCTTTGGTCAGAAGCACTTGATCAAGTTTTTAGATTAGTACTTGACTGAATAGGTGGTCAAAAGGACTTGATCATATTAGGGGTAGGTTCTCCTTGTGTAACTACTATTTCACTAAAGGCCTTTGGTTAGAAGGACTTGACCAAGGTTCCTAATAAGAAAGACTTGATAAATCTCTTACTTTCTATCTTAGAGGATAGTATTCCATGTGTTTTAGGATTGAGAGTAGGTTTTATTCCACCAAAGGGTTTCCCACATAGATCTTGTGTTGTGTATGTGATCTTGCATTATGTTCATTATTTACTACTATAAATGATTTATATTCTTCATGAATGATTGTATTGAATGCTTAAGTATTTTCAAGGGTTTGGAAATTGAACTGGATTGTTTTCCACCACTTATTCACCCCCCTCTTAGTGGGTTGTACCTATAACAATTCGAAATAGACCTCAATCTATTATAGTTCCTCATATAATGAAATATACTAATGATAAACAACATGATTAGAATATGAATATAATAGAGTGGGATTAATGGGATAAGACTTGGTAAAAGTTGAAAGATGTAATTTTAGAGAACACTATGCATAAAAACCATGTTGAAGTGTTATGAGATACTTCTTTCAAGAATGTGTTGATGATGACCAAATCTAAATTAGATATATAATCTTTTCTCTAAATCTAGCATTTAAATCTATATATTATACCTATATAATGAAATCAAGTTTAGGATGGTAGTAAGATGGGGTAAAAATGTAGGGATATATATAATTATAAAAATGAATGAAGGGAAGATGATGGGATATTTCCATAATCAAGGGTCCTCATAAACAATGTTTAAAAAAATAAATCATAAGATCACTTGAGATGAATACCATTCATGGGATCATCTAGCTCTTACCCATCTTGCACAACCAACTTTTATGATCTAAAACCATATTTAGTCATAATAATGAATGGTAATTGACAATTATGCTCCAATTTTACATTATTTTCATGTTATATAGTGGTATTATTTATTCTCTTTCAGCATAAGATCACCAAGTTTAAATTCTTTGGGTTTGATGCACTTTTTATAACTATCAGCTACATCTATATCTATGGATGGATAAAGATCATAAATCAATTATAAAAATTGAATATATATAGATAGGTAATGATCTATCCCACAAACACACACACACACACACACACACACACACACACACACACACACACACACACACACACACACACACACACACACACACACACACACACACACACACACACACATACACACACACACACACACAACATGTTCTAATAAGATTAGATATTAGTGAAGGTAGCTACCTATTTTTTATCAAATACTTCCAATTATTTTAACTGAGTTACTCTATACTACTCATCATTGATGATATCCTACAATGAAATTTGTAGGGAAGGCAAATTGATCTCAATAAGAAGAATAACTTCAATGAAAAATACTAGGGAATATGGTGTGGCTGATGTTGGGTTTTGGTTATTGGTAGGTAGTCCTAGAGGACATGAATTAATTTAAATTTACAATCACATCTAGCACCATTGTTAATAT
The DNA here is from genome assembly GCA_037957365.1 of Torreya grandis. Classification (NCBI taxonomy): domain Eukaryota; kingdom Viridiplantae; phylum Streptophyta; class Pinopsida; order Cupressales; family Taxaceae; genus Torreya; species Torreya grandis. Next base: position 309,856 of record JARHVA010006559.1, on the reverse strand, counting down.
TCTTAAGAATATTGATAATGGTCTTGTTATATGCCTCAGCTTGGTCATTATCTTAGGGAAAATAAAGAGTATAAAATCAATGTTTGACATATTATCAAGTAAAAAGTCCCTTTAAATCCTTATTTTTGAAGGATTTACCATTACCAAAAAGTAATAGTAGATAGAAATCAATTGTGGAAGATGAGGTGATTTATAATGAATTTATAATTTTTCTTACTAGTTACATAATTTATGGGAATTGGTTAATGTTGTAATCATAATTAATGAGAGGGGGTGAATTAGTATTCAAAACCTTTCAATAAATTACACTTAAGCAATCATGAACCATTAAAAATATATTATATATCTAGCAAGCATAAACAACTATCTATATAAACATGAAACACAAGAACACATCACATATGTGGGAAACCTTCAAGGTGAAGAAAACTAACTTATATATATATATATATAAATTGACTATATCCTTATAAGACAAAAACAAAATTTAGTGAAGCACCAACTCCACATAGAGCACCAACCCCAACTAGCTAAACACCCACTTGACTAGGTTTTAACAAGCACCCACTTACAAGGAGGCACCAACCCCCTATATGAATCAACACCAAATAATCCCCATGATTTATTTGATTACCTTTAGAACACTATGTTTTTAAACAAATAAATTATGACCACCTTCTTTATCTCTTCACACTCTTTAACCCTCTCACACTACCTTTTAGGCTTATTTACTCAATTAGGTTCCTTCAAGACTGATTAGGTCATATGACCTTGATTTTCATACATATAAATCATGTTGGAATCATGATTACTAAGAGGGGGTGGGTGAATCAGTCTTCAAAAATTTTCCTTTAATTTCACTTAAGCAATCATGAATCATTCAAGAAAACATATAGATCTAGCAAGCATAAAATACTTATCCACGTACACATAAAACATAAGAACACATTATATATGTGGGAAAACATCAATAAAAAGAAAACCCATAGATATATACAAATTTAATATAGTCATATAAGACAAAAACTAACTTTATTGAAGCACCAACTTCACATGGAACACTAACCCCAACTAGCCAAGTATCCACTTGACTAGGCTTTAACAAGCACCCACTTTCAATGAGGCACCGACCCCCTAAATGACTCAACACCAAATTATCTAAATTATTAATTTGATCACCTTGATAACACCTTGTTTATTAACCAACTGATGATGACAACCTCTTCATCTTTCACACCCTTATCTCTCTAAAACTACCCTCTATGCCTTTTCACTCAATTAGGTCTCTTAAAGACTAATTAGGTCATATGACCATGATATTCATATGGAGACACACTTTTAGATATTAATTAAAGATACTATAATATCATATTATTGTCTAAAATACCTCATTCTACTCAATAATGTGTTATATCATTCACATACTCTCTCAAGTTCTCGAGCTCAATTAGGCCTTGTTCGTATACAATCTTATGGCCCACACACCTCTAGGTTATACATACACACTTTTACACTTATATTATGATTAAAATATGTCTCATAACATGTTTCATACATGAATAATTCATTAAAATAGGTTGGACACATTTTAAAATATCAAAACCTCTTTTAGGCCTTAACAAAACCTAATTCAATTACGCTTTCATTAGTGCACATTACCCTTTAATATCCTTGGAACAATTTTAAAACTAAAAAAATGGAAGGAAAAATTAATATATCACACAAATATACCCAAAATAAGTTCATCTTATGTTCGTGACACATTTTATCTCCAACCACCACTTGAAGCACACCATTTGTATAGTTCACATTAGTCCTCTATACATATAGAAAGGTCTATTTTGAACAACTAAAGATAACATATTATTTATCAAAAAAATGAAAATAAATAACATAATAAAAACCTAAAATACCTTAATAAATTCACTAATCACATTATACTTCATCAAATAGGTGAAAAAACTCAAAAATACTCTTGCGACTTGCTCACTTAGAACTGCTAGTTTTCCTTAAAGACCAATCATGGTGACTCAGACCCCCAACACATATATAAACATTTTAAATGAATTATTATTCATGTATATTAACATATTACATCTAAAAAACATATTTAAATATAAAAATCATATAGTCTAGTGGAAAATATTGGTCTTACAAACCAATGTATTGACCTCACTACACACAAATCTCACTAAGTCAGACAAGCCATTTTGGCTTCTTCATTTTCAAAATAATACCTAAATTAAAATATTTATACAAATAATTAATAGGACATAAAATTCCCAAAAAATAACTCCATAAAATTGGTTTAATCACTCTATCATGATAACACATTCCTAATCATCTTCTCACTGCTACTTAGGTTTTTCATTATTTCCACTATTAGACCTATTAGTGACTAACTAAATTGAATGACCATTTTGGTAAAATTTAGGGATATAAAATGTATAAAAAACTTCATAAACATGAAATATGAGTCTCAAGATTCATCTTCCATCCTTTTTCATACTTTGAATTGGTCAGTTATGACTGTTACAACAAATCTCTAAGAAATTACCACTTTCCTCTAGGGTCTACTCACACACATAAAATCACAATCACACCTTTATGTACTAGGGATAGTTTAATATAATTTAAAATAGCTTACTTGAGAATACCAATCAATTTTTGGCACTTTTTGTCAACATCTTCAACATTGGGTCCTTATTAGGGTTTTAAGAGGGTTTAAACATGTTTCCATTCTTATCAATCATTCATAAAGAATATCCCCTTAATATAAAGACAAATTATTATAATTTTGATCTAGGACCCTTCCCCATCTACCATGAATAGCTTATGTTCCATGTAAAGGTTTTATGAGCTAATGAGTACAATAAAATCCTTCTCAAGTTGAGAACCCTTCATCTTAAGCACTTAAAAGACCTCAAAATAACTTTCCATGACTTTTACTTAAAATTATGACCTAAAACTACATGAAAAAACTTTAAAAAACACACCTAACCTATTAAAATTATTACATGAGCTCAAACATCCTTAAATCTGATCATGGCCCATCACTAGGCCATACACTCTATCTTTGCTCTCTAGACCTTGACCTACAAATCACATTAGGCCTTAAAAATTACATTAATGCTTCTTTCCATGCACTCTATAAATTAATCACATACTAAATTAACCTATCTCATGATTAGTTACATCCATACAATATTCACATGCTTTGACAATAGATCATGATACCTCATTAGGCTAAGCAAGGTCTAGAAGTGGTCTAGGTGCAGACATGGTTTGAAGGTCCTATCCATATAAGATCACCTTGATAATATCATGATTACTCAAATTCCTCTCATACATTCCAAATAATTCTCATACAACCACTCATGCATATGTGCAATCATCTCACAAATCCACCATGTTCATACCTTTTTACAAGGTCTTTTTATGCCATGACTAGGCTTAGGCTACTCAAAGGCCTATATCTTCATAAAACCATAAGGAATTAGTTTCCTTCAAATTATCTTTCATGGAAATATAATTTAGTGATAACACTCCAAAAAATCCATTTTTCACATCAACCCAATTCTAACTAGGCACACTCTCTCAGTGACATCAACCATATGCAAGATGCACCATTGACATCAATGAAAATACTCAATAATATCCACTTTATTATTGATGGAAACCACTCACAAAAAATTATCTCAACAAGGAACTTATCCTTAATTTTGAACTTTCTCCCCATTTGATATAAATGACAAAGTGATGTCTAAAATTATTTGGATCACTCTCCTTTCAACTAAAATATTTAATACATAGGACCATGAATTTATGAGTCATAATACAAACATGATCCCATATCTCCATGCATACCTTACTGAAACAAGTCACCTAATCTTGGATAAAATGAACCACCTAATTATCTCCCCCTAAGTATCTTCTTCAATTATTCATAGGGGAAAAAATTACACCCAATTCCTATCCTAGGTGTTCAAATATTACCTTTGAAAGTGGTTTGGTCAATATGCATGCAATTTGATCCTGTGTAGAAACATATTCAAGTTTAATACTTTGTTCACTTACCTTCTCTCTTATAAAATTATACCTAATTATAATATTCTTAGTCCTTGAGAATAAAATAGGGTTATTTGATATGCTTATATCACTTGTATTGTCATAATATATTGGGCAAGGACCATCATACTCCACCCTATAGCTTTTTATGAGCTATCTCACCCATAAGACCTAAGTGTAACATGAAGCTAATGTAATGTACTCAGCCTCACAAATGGATAATGATACTAATGGTTTCTTTTTGCTTATCCATGAAACTAGGCACCAACCTAAGAAGAAATCTTTTCCATTGCTACTCTTCTTATCATCTAGACATCTTTCCTAGTTTGCATCTATATAGGATATCAAATTAAACTTCTTGATCCTTAGATACCACAACCCATACTCCATAGTCCCCTTGAGATACTTGGGTATCCTTTTGATTGCTTGAAGATGATTTTCCTTTGGATCTAAATGAAACCTTCCCATAATACCTATTGTATACATGATGTCAGTTTTAATGGTAATGTTGTAGAACAAACCTCGAATCATTAACTTATATGACATATTATTGACCTTTCAAGACACATCTTCCTTGATCAACTTACATCTTTTGATCATAGGTTTACTAACTACCTTGTAATCTTCCATCTTAAACTTCTTCAAAATCTCTCTTATGTACTTAGATTATGAGATGAATATACCATTTTTAGATTGAGTTATTTACATCCCAAGAAAGGATGATGGTTATCCTAGCATTAACATCTTAAACTCTTCCTTCATCACCTCTATAAATCCCTTGGTCATGTTTTCATTAGATGCACCAAATATGATGTCATCCACATAGACAACTACGATCAATTGATGGTCATATTATAACTTTATATATATATATATTACTATCTTCAACTCCTCTTTTGAATCCTTAATCTAATAGATACCTATCCAACCTAGCATACCAAGCTATAGGAGCTTGTCTTAGACCATAAAGAGCATTTTTTAATCTAAAAAGAAATTCCTTGTCACTTTATAGTGACAAACCCTTGGAATGCTCTATGTATGCCTCCTCTTTCAAATTCCCATTCAAAAAGGTATATTTGACATCCATTAGGTATATCTTTAACCCTTTGAATCTTGCATATGCTAGATATAATCTGATGGCCTCCAATATTGCTACAAGTGCAAAGATATCCTCAAATTATACCCCTTCAAATTATATATATCCTTCTCAAAAAATATAGCCTTGTTCCTAGTTGATTCTCCATATTCATTAAACTTGTTTCTAAACTCCCATTTTTTGCCAACGACATTCTTGTCCTTAGGCCTAGAAACTAGTTCCCAAGTCTCATTATTCTCTATTTGGTCTAACTCCTCATTTATAGATCCTATCCAAAAAAATTATTTGCTTTCTTATATAATATTATTAGGTTAAATATTATATAAAATAGAAACATTCTCTTGATTTTGATTACTTACCAATCATCTCCTTATTTGCATAGCTGCATTATTGTTTCCAATGATTTGAGATTCAAGATTATCTCTTTGAATCTATTTTGAGGGGAATTTTTAGTTATGTCTCTCCTAAAATTATTATTATTCCTCACCAAACTCTATAGTTTCCTCTTCATTATTAAAGTCTAGATTCTCTAAAATATCCTTTGACTATGAATGTAATTTCCTTGTCTCATTAATCTTCACATTGGTGTTTTCCACTATCTTTTATAACCTCTTATTATAACATCTATAAGATGAGATCATTGATGAGTATCCTAATAATATACCTTCATTAGATATAGAATTAAACTTTTCTAAGTCTTCATCATCTCTTTTGATGCAACATTTGCTCCTAAATACTGTAAAGTGTTCCACATTAGCAGGTCTACCTTTCCATAGTTCATAAGGAATCTTGTTTCCATTAAGACTTATTTATCATCTATTCAAAATGCAGATTTTAGTAACTATTACCTCTCTCTAATATCCATTATATAATATAGACTCATTTATCATAGTTCTAGCCATATCTTGAACTGCCCTATTCTTTCTTTCCACTACCCCATTATGTTGAGATGTCCTAGATGCTGAGAACTATCTCTTTATTACATGATCCTCACAAAATTCATCAAACTCATTAGACCAAAACTATCCTCCTCTATTAGATCTTAGACACTTGATCTCTCCATTCTTCTCTTTCTCAACAAGATCCTTTAATTCCTTGAACTTTTCAATAGATTTTGAATTTTATTTAAATAATGCTAACCAAGTCATATTTGTGTAGTCATCTATGAGTAACATGAAGTATCTATCTCCTTAAATGATTTTAAATATTGTAGGACAATAGATATCATTGTGTATTAACTCCAAGTCTCTTGTAGTAGATTACTCCTTGGAGTTAAACCTTCTTCTAGTATTATTACCATGTTGACATGCCTTAAAAAGTATGTTTATAGGTTTAGTGATATTAGGCATGTTCTTCATAGCCTTCTTAGTATTTATTTTGACAAAATTACCAAATTTTAGGTGACCTAAACTTTTGTGTCATAGCTAACTTTCTTCCATATTTATCATAAAGCATATCTCCTTAATATCATTGAATACATATAGATAATTCTCAATCCTCTTAGCATTGGCAATTAGCCTTCCTGATTTGGCTCTCCTTATCTTACACCCTCTTTCATTAAAGGTTAGTGTGTGTCCTTGGTTTCACATTTTAATTACACTATGTAGGTTATGTTTAAAACCTTCCACATACAACACATCTTGTGTCTTGGTCTTCCCATTGTAGAGATGTTTATAAAGATGATTAGATCAAGCATTATTCAAGAAAACCAATAAAAATTCATAAATAACTAACAATATAGGCAAACCTATTCAATGAGATGTGAAAATGATAACTAATAGTAAATAAAATAAATCAAACATAAGTTACCTTCCCAATATCTTGCCATCATACAAATTTGGTTAAAAAACATGATTTTCCCCTTGATTTGGTGCTCAAGTCTTCAACAATGGTGCAAGGCCAAGATCCTTCACCATATTAATAACACTAACTAAACTAGTCTCATGATATTAAATCAAGGTTTTGACTATAATTGAAGCTATCCTATTGAAAATAAATAATTATTAAACTACACTCAAATGTCTTGTATAGAGAATCTTGCATTATAAGTTTACACAACTAAGCTTAATCAAAGTGGCAATGGCCCTCCTATTTATATATTTTTCAAATTAATCAAGATTAACCATGACCATACATATTTATATCAAGATGTGTGGCCATGAATTAATCTAATTATGTAAATAATATTAGTAAATATCCTCATAATGATTTGGGATCAAGTGGAATTAAAGAGGCATGGGAAGCCATAATCCTGATATTTATTGCATTTATGGATTTTAGATGCCACCCCATTAATCATGACATTTGATGATGCAATTAATAATAATCAATTTATAATAAATAAATATTCAATAAATTCTATATAATTCTTACTTAAGTTCATAATTTGGTCTAATTTTATTAATTAAGATTAATCAAATTTAGAGCAATTCTTTGGAAATTGGTACACTTCATTATTCAAATTGGTAAAAAATTCATGTTACTAGATTGTAATTTAATTGGATAAGAATTATAAGGTGATTTTAGTTGTGTATGAACCATCATCCCATTTAGGATGTTGTCGACACAAAATAATACATGCACATGTCATGTGTTTCCAAATTAGAATAAAAGAGTGATCTAGATCACCAAAATGTATTTTCATCATTTTGACACAAAATGATTTGATCAATGTTAGTAATCACATAAAATGCATTTCCCCATTTAGGGATACAATAGCCTAAATTAGCACTTGTATATGACAATATTGAACCATTTAACATGTTTAAGTGATTTTGGCCTAAATTATGCATTTTCATAAATTTCAAGTAAGATTGATAATTTCAACACAATGGTGTTAGGAATTGGATGTCTATAATTTTTGCCCTATTTGAGAAAGTGTAGCGAGACATCCATGTAAAGCAATGTCTTTTCAAGGAAAAGAGTTTTAAATAATAAGTTGGAAGGAAATGATCCATTATGCCCCCTCAAGAGGATAGAAATGGATTAAATATAAGGATGGACTCTCAAAAAGAGAGAAAAAGTGAGGTTAAATCATATAATAGATTAAATATAGATGAGCCAATGCTTTCACACATTGATTCCATCAATGATAAAAATATAATTAAAATATAATAGTTCCAAAGGATGGGGGAATTTGAAGTATATAATCCAAAAATATAAGTGACACACTTTGAACACACCCAAAGCTAGGGTGCAAGCTACACACTTACGCAATGATTAATCTTGAGAAAAGTTGCACACTAAAATATTACCAAAATGAGGTAAAAATTCCATAGATATTGGAATCAAAACCAAAAGGATGAACTTTCCTCCAGATAGGATAAATAATAATGGTGTGTTCTAATAGAGCAAATCTGATCAGTTGATAAAGCATGTTTTCCCTAGTAGGCCTAATTTTGATCATTGATAAAGAATGGTTTTCCCTTATAGAGTTGATTTAGATTTGTGATTGGTTCAAATATTGTGCCTATGTAAGTCAAATTTGTAAGTAATAGATCAAGGATATAACCTATTACATAGATTAAAGATGAGTGGGCACAAACATAGATGTGATGGTCTAATGACTAAATAAGCCATGAGAAACCAAGCATATGAAGATGCACAAAGTGATGAATGGGATGAAAATAAGAATGAAGATGACTAAACTAACCCAAGATACATAATACATCTAAGTGATACCTACATAGTCTAAATAGACCTCAATACAATGTAGTTTACCTAGAAGTAGGAGAGAATGGAATGAATAATGAAGAAAATAGACCAGTTATTTGATTAGACTCATGATGTATTTCAAGAGATGTACATCTTGCATAGAGTTAGGTGTAGGATAAGCAATTGTTACCTATTTTGATCAATCTTATTGAGAGATATTCATTGAAGCTACATCGACATTGAGACTTGAGTCCAAAGAACATAGTGCTTACTATAGCAAATTAAATTAGTCATCATAAGAATGAATGACTTATAATGACATGGCATTTCAATTGTGTTGAGATGGTTCAAATGTGAATTTTTATAACTAAGGATAATAATAATAACTAACAATACAAGAGTTATAACCATTTAAATTTAAACAAAAACAAATAAAAAGAAAAACTTAAATGAACCCATCTTAAAATCAAGATATGAACAATCAAGATTCAAGTAGGAAAAATAATGTTGAAATATAAAACAAGAACATATTAACAATAAGAGATCAAGATATAAACAATAAAGATACATATAGACCATTAAGGTGTACTTGGAAAACAAAATAAAATACCAAGACCAAAAAACAAAATAAAAGACCAAGAAGAAACAACCAAAGGAAAGAAATAAGTAAATGAAGAGGTAACAAATCATAATGAAACACAAATAAAGACCAAATAAACACACACAAATAAAAAAAATGTTAGTGTAGTTTAAAAATAATTGTTCATGTATGTGCAATAGAGGTGTTACTTTATAAAATAGTGTAACAAGAACAAGGATAAAAAAGTTTCCCATAGATGATAGAGAAATAACACAAAATAAATGGGGGAAGAAAAAAAAAGAAGGGGATAGTTTAACCGACTCCAAATGTAAAAGACAAGTGGATGTTTCCTACATAGTTCCATGGATGCATGGACCAACATAAAATTTAGGCCAAATGTAGTTCTCCCAGGAAATGGGATAAAAGAAAAGGCGATGACCAAAAAAACTTGATTCATGTTTTAGAAGAAATGGGAAGATGGGAATGGCCTTGAAAAATGACAAGCCAATTGGATAAATAAGAATGGTCTTGAAAAATTGAAAGCACATGGGATAATTAGTTTTGAAATGGAAAGAGTGTGGAGATCAAAATATATAAAAGTGTGAGACAATATTTTTATTAATTTATGGATCATTTTCTAATGTTTTTTGGATAAAATATGTACAAATGAGGATGCAACTAATCAAGGAGATGATTTTCAAAGAGTAGAAGTTAAAATAATATCTAAGCCAAGTGCATTGGCACATGATCAAAAATCATGAGATCAAGGACCCTATTAAGGAAATAATGCCTACCAAATAACACTAAAATAGTATAATAGTATGAAGTGTGAGATATCTCTAAAGAACCATGTAGTAGGCAAAAACTATATGCTTCAATATTTGTATTCACTTATATGTAGAAGAAGTTGTAAAATATTGTCCCTACTAACCTACATTATATAATTGGAATTGAATGTGTCCATAATGACTATAAGTCATAATTAGGATCATAATTATTGAAGGGATAAAAGTGGTCAGGATACAACAACCTAAGACATGAAAAGACTGTGGTTCACAAAGAGAATGGTCCAAAATGAATATGGTCTAAAAATGGATGGTCTATGGTGGGATAAAATGTGTTTAGAGTGTCAATGATCCAAATATTTCACTATTTAGATTCATGAAAATAATATGGTTTTCTAAAGAATTGTTTAGGGTAAATTAAATCAAGGAATGTGATCCAACGTGGGATGATCAAGGATATAATGATAGGATAAAATACTTCATCACAAGTTTCCCCTAAGTAAGGGGTCTTGTATATAATGGGTCAAAGCTATGATGTGTATAACCTCTTAAGGTGAATAATGTTCATGGGCTTTGGAATTTCTTCACCATTTAGAGTGACCAGTCGATTTTCCCCTGATCTATAATTTTCCATGATCTCATATGGTCTTAGCTAGTTAGGTTAGAACATAAATTTTTTCATGCATTCAATTTATTTGTTCTTTTGGTTCTCTTTCAAGACTAAATCACTAATCTAAAACTCTTGATGGAGAATTCACTTGTTATATCTTCTCCTCAATCTATTCTAATAGGTTGGAAAGTTTTTTAGGGCAACTAGATGCTTATCATCAATAAGTTCTAATTATTGTAACCTTTAGACATTATATTCTTCATCATCTTCAATATACTACAAAAAAACTCACAATGAAGTCATCTTAATCTCAATCAAAATAATAGCTTTTATGCCATAAACAATGGAGTATGGAGTGGCTCCTATAGGTGTTCAATGACTAGTTTGATAAGCCCAAAGGGTAGGAAAAATTTTCAAGTGCCAATTACGGCCAATGTCATTGATAATCTTCTTTAATATGGATATAATGGTCTTTTTTATGCCTCAATTTTTTTGTTACCTTGTGGGTTATATTGTCTGGATTATTTGTGCTTGATTTTGAATTTTTCACAAAGGTCTTTAACATCTCTATTTAGAAATCATCTACCATTAGTAGAAATAATATGATCTTGGTGTCATATTGACAGATGATACTATAATGAATGTATTTGGCTATATGTTTCTTGGTGATATAAGTGAGAGGAATGGCCTCAATCCACTTAGTAAAGTTCTTGGTAGTAGTTAAAATATGTTTATGGTTACTGAATATGTTGGATTTATTTTCTTGATGATATCGAGGCCCCAAGTAGAAAATGACCATGGTGTTATGATTGGTTTTAGTGGTAAGGAAGGTGAATGTATAAAATTTCCATGTTGGTGATAAGGAACACACTTCCTTATATAATTTCAAGAATTTGTCTCCATTTAAGGCAAAAAATAACCTATTCTGAGGAGTTTTTTAGTTAAAAATACACCATTTATGTGGTCCCCACACATTTTTTCATGAACCTCCTTAAGTGCTATCTTGGATTGTCCAAAAGATAAAAAATGAAGTAGAATTACATCATAGCCTTTATGATGAAGCATGTTTCCAAGGAGGGTATAACAAGCTATGTAGTGAAATAAAAGTTTTTGATGATTTTTTGAAAGGTCTGGTGGAAAAATGTGATCATGAAAATAATTATAAAAATCTTGACACCAATGGAATTCAAGTGGGGGATTGGGACCAAAAATAGTGCATACCCTTTCTAAATCTAGCATAATATGTGTAGATTATAGAATATTTTCAATCATAAACTGATACTCTTTAGCACTACTATCAATCTGATCATAGACCTAATTATTTCCATTACATTAGCAGATCTATTATTATCCCTTGGAACATGTTCAGACTATAAAGATTTAAAATGAACTTTGAGATTATCCATGATTTGATTCTAGGGTATAATCTTGTCATATCTAGTTTGATACTAATAAATGGTTTGATATATGATCAATTAGGAATAACCATAGACCATTAAGTGCTTAATATCCCATTGTATGGAAAGATGTAGTCCTATAATAAGTGCCTCATACTCAGATATATTATTGGTACAATGAAAATTGATGTGGAATGCTTTGGGAATTAGATTCCCTTTTAGTGTAATAAATAATGTTTTATATCTAGATCAACAAAAAGTGAAGGAACCATCAAAATATAGTTTCCACTATTTAGGCTCACATTACACTTATTTCACTATCATGACAAAATCATTTGGAAATTCAAATTTGAGTGGTTGAGTGTCTATAATAGGGGCCTCTATAATTTTATCAATAATAACCTACCCCTTGATAGTTTTCTAATTCTGACATTCAACATCAAACTCACTTAAGAGCATGAGCCATTTTTCCATACATATTATGAGAGTTGCTTTGGATAATAAAAATTTGAGAGGATCCACCTTAACAATGATAATAGTTTTATTATTCAACATATAAGTCACAATTTTTGGGAAGCAAACATCATAGCTAAACACACCTTATCAATAATTATATAATTGTGTTCATAAGCCACTAGTGTGTGTCTTAAATAATAAACTTCATATTATTTACCTTGATCATCATGTTGAGCCAAAAGTGCCCCCAGTGCATGTTTAATTGTTGATATGTAAAGAATTTCTGGTTGTCCAAGTGTTGACAATCTCAAAACTAGTGGGTTAAATAAATATGTCTTAAGCTTCAAAAATTCTAATTGAGAGTATTCATCACATTGAAACATTACCCCTTTCTTTAAGAGATGATTAAATGGGTGCCACTTATCTACCAGTTGAGAAATGAACCTGTGGATAGATTAGATCTTTCCTTGCAGGTTTTGGATCTATTTAAGATTTGAAGGTGGAGGCATTAAAAAATAGCCTTAACCTTAGTAGGTTTGACTTAGATCCATCTTTTAAATATAATGAAACATAGTAATTTTATTGAAGTGATGCCAAATACACACTTTTTGGGATTCAGGTAGACTTTATATTCATGAATTCTCTAAAAAATTCTTCATACAACATCAAGATGTCTAGCATGTGTTTTTTTATTTTGATATGTCATCAACATAGTTCTCAATAATATAATATATAATGTCATGGAATATGACAATCATGGAAAATTGATATGTGGCTCTGGCATTATTCAAGCCAAATGGCATGACTTGGTAATATAATATTCCTCAGCAAGTGGTGAATGGAGTCTTGTGTTGATCTTTGTAGGTTATTTTGATCTGATTATATCCATAAAATTCATCCATGAGGGAGAGAATCTTGTACCCAATAGTAGAATCAATAATCATGTCAATGTTGGGTAGAGAAAAATAATATTTTGGGAATGCTTTGTTGATATCTCTAAAATCTGTACAAAGATGTATGCCTTGTGGCTTTTTGCTAATTGGAACTATGTTTGATATCCATTCAGAATAGTAAAGTGGTCTAATGAATCTTTCTCCTAGTAATTTCTCCAATTTATCCTTTACAAAAAGAGTAATGTGTGGATGCATCTTTCTTAATTCTACTTAACTAGTTTGGCATATAGATTAACAACAATCTAGTGCATAACCAAGTGAGGTCTAATCTTGTCATGTCTAAATATGCCCATGCAAAAATATCAATAAAATACATCAAAATGGATATAATGTGTTCATGTTATACTTTAATAAGGGAAGCTTCAATATAAACAATTTTTGGATCATCATATGTTCCCAAGTTCACTTATGCAATATTCTCTACAAGGAGTGTAGATCCATCTTCAAGACTAGTAGGTAATACATGATCATAATCATCTTCTTCTTCTACAATTTATTATTATTCCTCCTAAATATCTAGATAATGTGATGAATATAAATACACCATCTCAGGTAATGCCCAAGTAACAAAAATCTCTAAAAACTAAAGAGTGAGGATCTCAAACATTTATTATTGTTTTGAAGAGATGTTTATACTAACAATAAATCTAAGACTTGATGGACTTTGAGTGTCCTTTAGGGATGACACAATTTATCATCTAAGAGTGCTTGAAATAGATTTTCACTTGAGGGATTAGCTTTATTTTTACTTTTTCCCTAATCAATGAACACCTCAAAGAGGTATTCACCCAAGGATCTTGATTTTTTTATCTTTGTTAAGACCAATAAATTTTACCTACTCTCCAACATAGGTAGAAGGATCCAATAAAAAATAAAATCCTTTTTTGTGATCACAAATAGGTAATCCATCTCTTAGGCCCATGTATTCTATAATTGAATCTTCATTATGGAATTCATGTAGTTATATGGCCAAATTTTATTGGTCCCAATCAATGAGTTTAGGATGGCAAAGGCATAGGGAATAATGAGGTGTTAAGTTCATAATGGCATTTTGATTAAATAAATCTAAGTCAACAAGCTCATAAAAAATGCTATAGTAGGATAGTACATCACTTTCATGAGTCTTGTCACTAGTTTATTTAGAATAATCACTATCAAAAGTCATGAGGTCACCCTAGGTAATATCAATTTGAGACCATGATTAAAATTAGGCACTCCAATTGATAAAGGCTCTAGGATTCCTTGTACTTATGGGCCAAAGCCTCTTCTTATATAATAAAATTTATCCATGATCTAATTAGGGATATGATATTTTGGATTCTAAAAATAATTAGTAATGTCATTAGAATATAAACAATCTCCTTCAGTGAAAGCCTCTCAATCTTACTTTGGAAAAGTAGCAAGTACAAACACCATAGGTGGCTTCCATTATTATTTATAATGTTAAGATATCAATTTGGGTCTATTAAGGATTTTTGATGTTTTGGGTTTACAAAATGTTTTAGTATACTTTAGCATCTTAGCAATATAGAAAGCATCCTTCAGACAATACATGGAAATTCCCACATCTTCTATAACAACCTATTTTATAAGAGTTATAGGAAATGGATGAGGTAAAGTGGATTCAAGGTCACCAAAGTTGATATAATTGGATGGTGGTGGATGTAAAAATATCTCCTTGTTCTCCTTTGTAATGAATTTATAACCAAGATAATAGTTATAAATATGATACTCAACCTCTAGATGTTTGTAATACTAATAAGGCTATAAATTAGTGGGAATAGTAATCTTGATCCCATTATAGGGAAACTTAAGGTATTGATGCAAGGTGGATGAAATGGATTATACTTCATGGATACAAGGATGACTATGAAGATGTTATAACTCATCTCAATATGTATAATATTTAATAATGTTCGGTGGGAAACAAACCAAACAATGATCAGCAAATAAGTGGTACTAGAAGACTCCTTCTCAGTGTTGTTATAAGATTTTATGGTGACTATCTCTAGATTAATTTCCTTTGTAGTGTAGCCTAATCTCAATACCACTTTGAGGGACACTATGTTTAGCCCCATAACCATTGTCTATGAGAACCCATTTGATCTTATGTTTTTCAATGATGACCTTAATATATAGTGGATTGTTATGGCTTGGACCTAGGGTGAACATGTATTTTTGATCAAACATGAGCTATTGAAATGAAGAAAAGTATCCCACTAGGTTTTGGAAATATTTAGGATTAATATCTTTGAGAATAGTTGATTTTTGTAAAATTTTGTTTCAAATAGTTCTATGGACTTTAGATGTTTGCAAGAGATCTAGAATAGAAATATATACAGGGGTTTTACTCAATTGGTCTGATTCTATAATGATTTTCAATATTAGGATGAGATGGCTTGGACTTGGTTGGAAAAAACTTTGGTCTTAGATCTGTAGGCATAATTTTCACATTGGGTTTAATGAAATAATAAGGCAAAGGGCCCTAGAGAGTAACTCATGAGCATCTAGATGTGATAGTGCAATTTAAGGATGCAATGATCCATTATAGTTAAATTAAAAAGGTAAAGGGCCTTGGAGGGTAACTCATGGGCATTTAATTACATGGGAGCAATTTAAAGTTAATGAGGATCCATTATAATTAAAGGAAGGATGGGGTATAGAAATAGTAACCTATGCAAATAGAGTCATAATGGAATTGTGTGAGCTCAATACGGTATTACTATAGAGAGAGGGTGTTGACCCTATAACAATGGGTTCAATAATACAGGGAGTACAAGATGGTTAATAGGATTTAAAACTAATAGTGGTAATGAGGGTTACATAAATGTGTCCCACAGTATTGTTATAGTCATACAATATGTTGTTGTAATCGAAGTCATTAGAATGGGTATTATGATCTTGATTATGATCCTACTAGTTATGATCTTAACCTTGATGTTGATTCTGATTCTACCCCTATTTCTATCATTATTTCTAATTGTTCTTTGGTGGTTTTTGATTGTCTAGGAAATGGATCTTGGTAGATTCCCATAATCTTGATTAATGCCTTGAGGAGAAAACTTGATCTCAACTTCACCATTTTTAATTAAATCTTCAATAAGGTATCATAATTAGATGCAATGATAAGCACCATAACCAATAACATGATGTAAATTTTATAATTCATTTTATTTTTATGAATCTAACTTTAGGTGATCTACAATAAATGTCCTTGGTACCAACCATATAATCAGGTTAGTTGCTACAAGCTTTTGAAACACTATCTCAATAGGATCTCCCAATTTGCTAAAGACTATGAATTGATTGTGGAATATCCTCTATGAAGGTTGTCTTTATATACTAGCTAGTGGATTAGGGGGATATAATTTCACATTTGGAGCTAGCAGAGCCTATACAATTTGTATGGGTCTTGCTTTAATCACACCATTTCTAAGCATGTTCTTGTTACTTTTGAATCCCTTAGGTTTTTCTTACATAATTGTTTGAATCAGTGATTGGGTCTGATTTGAAGTTTGATCCTATGATTAAATATTGACAAGGGCCTTTGTAATAAGTGACTTCTCAATCATCACCCCTTTGTCTATTATTTCTTAAAATGTGTTTACACAAGAAAGCCATAGATTGTGTGCCACCTCAGGGTGTAAGTTCTATGCAAAAATGTCCACCAACTATTTTTTTGGAAAATTATGTTGAAAGTGATCAGCTAATGTTATCCATATTTGTAGATATGTTGTGAATCTTTCTCCATTACACTTTTTATCTTTACACAAGTCAACAATGGTTAATTCATGTTCAATGTTATATGATAAATGGTTGACAAACTTTTCATATAAATCATTCTAGTCAACAACTGATCCCTTAGGTAACTTAAGTAGCCAATCTAGAACTTGTCCCATTAAAATTTGTGGAAACAAATGAATCAGATAAATGCTACTATAAGAAACCTCTTGGCATAACACAAAGAATTTTTTAATGTGTTCATGAGGGTCACCCTTTCCTTTATATTTGTCAAATTTGGGTGCCTCAAAATGAGACAAAAAGGGGAATTAGAGAATGATTAAATCAAATATATATGGACATATCTCATCAAATTTGTACTTCTTGATTCTATTTCTAGTCTCCAATCATGACACAATATCTTTCATTGAGTTCCAATCTTGCATTTTTGGTGTATTCATGGGTGGAAGATAATTCTATTAGGGTGGTATGTGCCCCTGTTGCATGATTTATTTATGGATATATACCCTATGGATTTTGACTTGGTTTTGGTTTGTCACTTGAGTTGATTAAGTGAGTCATTGATTCCTTGGAATATATTACCTTGAATTATATGTGTTATATTGATTTTAATGAGTCCATGGTCTATTTTTGAAAGTATGCGTTAGTTGAGATGAACTAAACAAATTATTTTGTATGATTTCTTCAATATATAACAAATGTTTTTGTCTTTGGTTTTGTGAAGGAACAAGAAAGTCTTGACGATTGAAAAATGAATGTTTTAGGTCTAGTGAAGCATTTTATGGAACCTATTGGGATTTAGGTTGTTTGTTGAGACATCTTGATCCATCATTATTATGTTCTCAACTAGAGTTTGCATTGGTTAAACCACAATACCTTGTTCCTTGGAAGCATAATTATGTATTGATGTGGCCATTAAAGATTCTATTAAGTTCATGATAAGTTGGTTTTCATATATTTGCCTTATCTTTTTAATCTTGGTGATAAGATCTTGATCAGTGGGTTTTGATGCTATAATTATTTCCTTTCCATTATTATATTAAGGTATGTTTATTTTTTTAATGTTTATGAAGGATTTTTATCATTGTTTCTCTCCTTATCTAACTAAATTATGTAACTATTCCATAAGAAAATTAGAGGGTAACCTAGCATTGGATTGAATCAACCTAAAGAGTGCTTCATCCTTATCCTCTTGGGGTTGATATTACAAAGAGTCTTCCTCAGATCCTAAAATTGTGGGAATGTCTTCAAAGACCACAAAATTTTCTTGACCATCATAAAATAAATGCTCCTCATAGCTAGAGCCATAAGGTACCCCACTGTGAGTGTACCTTTGAGTCATGTCTAAAAGGTTTTTTTGTCTACACTTGGACAAAATTGGAAAATGTTTTGCAAATTTTTTAAACAAGGTATGGGTTTTGATACTTTCTAAATGAATGACAATGAGGTGACATAGTACCACACAATTGGAATAATGTGTTGATAAAATTACTCAACCTTTGGTAGGGATGAAACCATATAAATTAGAAGAGGGTAAGATAACTATAATACCTAAATAGCTCAAGCAAATGTCCTAATGGGTCTCCCATAGGGAGGGTTGAATTTAATGTTGGAAGATGAAGCCCTAGGTCAAATATTCCCTTTATAACTTGTGAAGAGGCTATAAACTCCCCTCCATAAGCCAAATTGCATAAAATAAAATGATCTAAGGGAAAAGGCTTTTGAGGTTGATTTTAAATCACCCAAACCATATGGGTTTTGGGGAGAGCCTAGACAACTTCCTTTTCATGCCTTGGACAAAGGTATAATCATAATTAAAAGGCACTTTTGGTCACCAAGTTTATTATAGGGGATGGGGGAGAACATATATGCACTCTTCATTTTTCTCAAACAATCTAACAATCAATAGATTATTTACATAAAATAACACTTCAAGAAAATAAATTTTTTGGTAAGTGTAAGTTTTAAGAACAAAATTGAAATTTCAAGTGAAATTATTAGCCCCTTAGCCTTAGTTTGCAAAAATTTTGAAAAAATTCAAAAAAAATCTAAACAAACCATCTAATTTCCTTTTAAACACCAAAGGGAATGCTCAAGACTTAAATCATGCTTAGATTTTGTTCACTTTTCCATGCGGGTCCTATAAGGTTAGAGATTTACCCTAATTATAAGCATAATTTATAATGAAACAAGAAATATTGAAATTCTTTCTCTCATGTTCACTATTTTTTACAGATAGAGATTGATGTTGGTCAATAATAACTGATGCTAGCTGTAGTAAGACTAATGACAGTCATACACTTAAATAATGCCAATAAAAAATGACTGATAATAGTCACCTGTGAACCCTTAGGTAAAAAATATTTTGATAAAAAAATTTAGCCTATTTTAAGATCAAATCTCTAAAAGAAACTTTTGTATCAACAAATAAATGTTCAGATTAGAGAATTATAAACCCAAATTGACCACTACAATTTTGAATAAAGATTAAAAAACAATTTTTTAGCCATGTTTTTCCTTCAACCTAACCAATGCCTATTATCCTTGACCAATGTCAATTACATAAAATTGACTTTGATCATTGTGTGACCTGTGTATAAACAAAAATCTTAAAAACACTACAAAATGAAGCTAAAAATTGATTTTTAAGGTTTTTTAAAGACTTTTAAGGAAATCTAAGATTGTCAAAATATTTTCCTTACTTGAATGGGCTGCATGGTCTCACTAGGCATAAAAATATGTATATATGAATTTAAAAATGGTTATATTAAGCATTAGTCAAGAAAACCAAGAAAAATGCATAAATAACTAACAAATTAGGCCAACCTATTCGATGGAGAGTACAAATGAAAATTAGGAGAAAATGAAAGAAAACAAATACAAGTTACCTTATCAAGATCTTCCCATCATACAAATGTGTCTCAAAAATGTGATTTTTCCCTTGATTTAGTGCTCAAGTCTTCAACAATGGTGTGCAAGGCCAAGCTCCTCCACCATCTCAATAACACCAAAAAAACCAGGTCACTGATTTGAAATCAAGGTTATGCCTATCAATAAAGCTATCCTATTGAAAATAAATAATTATCAAGCTACACTCAAATGGCTTGTAGAGAGAATCTTGCATTATACATTTACACAAATTAAGCTTGATAAAAGTGGTCTTGGCCCTCTTATTTATAGATTTTTCAAATTGATCAAGATCAACAATGACCTTACATCTTTATATCAAGATGTGTGGCCATGAGTTAATCCAATTATGTAGATAATACCCATAAATGTCCTCATAATGATTTGGGAGGAAGGGCACTAAAGAGGCATGGGAATCCATAACCTTGATATTTATTGCATTTATGTATTATGGATGCCACCCCATTGATCATGTCATTTGATGATGTAGTTAGTAGGAATAAATTTACAATAAATAAATATTCAATAACTTCTATGTAATTCTTACTTAATCTCATAATTTGGTTTAATTTACCTAAGTAAGATTAATCAATTTTAGTGAAATTCTTTAGAAATAAGTGAACTTCATTAATTAAACTAGTCTAAATGTCATATTACTAGGTCATAATTTGATTAGAAACAAATTAGAAGGTGATGTTAGCTGTGTATGAACTATTATCCCATTTAGGATGTTGTTGACACAAAATAAAACATGCACATGTCATGTGCTTTTGAACCAGAATAAAAGAGTGATCAAGAGAACCAAAATGCATTTTCAACATTTTAACACAAAATGATTTGATCAAAGTTAATAATCACATAAAATTCATTGCCCTATTTATGAATGAATTATCCTAAATCATCACTTGTATATGACAAGCTCAAATTATTTAGTGCATTTAAGTGATTTTGACCCAAATTATGAGTTTTCACAAATTTCAAGTAAGATTGACAATTTCAACACAATGGTGTTAGGAATTGGATGTCTACACCCATTGTCCAAACTCAAAATGCCTTTTCCAACTATATTATAAGTTGTGTTGTATCCAAACCTCATTTTTATTGCAACTTTTATATTCAATGAGATGAATTTATTTTTTGTCTCATGTAATATGGGTTGAATAACCACTATCTATATACCATTTCATGCCTTCATATTGAATGTGAAAGGAAGTCTGATTTAGAATAGAATCAACTTTAGTATTTTGTTCCTCCTTATAAAATATTCCATCTTGACTCTTGGGCTCAATATGAATAGTCCTAACTTTCTTGGGCTTCCATACCAATGTCTGAACCATTTCATGCACTCTAGGAGATTCATATATCTTGTTTAATTTTGAGGGCCTTCTAACTCTATTAGAAAATAATATTAAAACATGTCCCGTCTTATTAAAATTTTATCAAGCAAAATTTATATACTTACCTCTTGATTGATCACTTCTTTTCTTAGGGTCCCATGATAGCTTATCCCTTATTGAATTGGTTTGCTTGATTGGCCTTTTCATGTTGTTACTCTTAACTTGTTTTGAATTCTCACGCTATTTCTTAGAATTTCTCATCTTTTATATTATATACTCATGCTCAACCTTTAAGTAATATATCTCTATCTTTAACTTTTCATACTCAACTTAATTTGATCTAAACTGTGTATTGATACCTTCTAAGTCTTATTTTGATGCTTCAAATCATTAAGGGCACTTATGAGCTCAGCGTCCAACTAATATCATATTAGGTCAATGAAAATATATTATAATTCAAAAATAAACCCCAAATAATATCATATTATGTCAATGACACTTTAAACATCCAACCACCACTTGAAGCACACCATTAGTATTGTTCACATTAGGCCTTCATACACACAGAAAGGTCTGTCTTAAACAACGTAAGATAAAATATTATTATAAAAAACCATGATAATAAATCACATAAAAATAACCTAAATTACCTTTAAAAATTCAATAATTACATTATACTTAACACTTAGGGGGAAAATACTCAAAAACACTCCTACAACTTGCTCACTTAGAATTGTCAGTTTTCGTCAAAGACCAGTCATGGTGATTCAGACCTCCAACACATGTATAGACATTTTCAATTACTTTTTATGAATTTATATGAACCAATTATATATCCATAATATATTAAAATATAAACATCATATGTTTTAGTATAAATTATTGGTCTTACAGACCAATTTATTGACCTCACTACACATTGTTCTCACTAAGTTAGACAAGTAATTTTGGATTATTTATTTTCACCACTATACCCTACTTCAAATATTTATATAAATAATTAATAGGAAATAGAATTCCCCAAAAAAATATCAATTAACTTGGTTTTGTCACTATATAATGATAAAACATTCCTAATCATATTTTCACTATTGCATGGATTTTTCACTATTTCCACCATTAGCCCTATTATAGACTGACTAACTTGGATGACCATTTTTACATACTTGAGTAATATAAAATATATATAAAAATTAATTTAAATAAAACATGAAACTCAAGATTCATCCTCCATCTATTTTCATACTTTGAGTTGGTCACTCTGATTGATATAACAAATCTTTCAGTAATTACCACTTTCTTGTGGGGTCTACTCACACACCTAAAAATTAAATCATACTTGGAGGTGTATCAGAGAGTTGATTACAACATAAAATAGGTTAAATTATCATACCAATCCATTCTATTCAATTTTTATCAACATCTTCAACATTGGGTCCTTATTAGGGTTATAATAAGGTTTAAACATGTTTCCATTATTAACAATCATTCATGAAGAATAACCCCTTAATCCAAAAATCAATGCCTAAAATTTGGGATAGGAACCTTACCCATCTTCCATGAATATATTATTTTACAATACAAAGGTCTTATGAGCTAATTAGCATAATAAAATCTTTCTCAAGTTGAGAACCCTTCATTTTAAGTACTCAAAAGACCTCAAAACAATTTATCATGCCTTGTCCTTCAAACTATGACCTAAAAATTCATGAAAAAACTTTAAATTCATACCTCACCTCTGATAGTTCTTACATGAGCTCCAACATCTTGAAATATGATCATGACCCCTCATTAGGCCATACTGTCTCTATTTGCTCTCTGGACCTTAACCTAAAAATCACATTAGGCCTTAAAAATTACCTTTAGGCCTCTTTCTATGTAGTATCCACATTATTCACATATAAAGTAACCTATATAATTCTTAATTAATGTCATACATCCTTCACATTCTTTGACAACATATCATGATACCTCACTAGGCTAGGCAAGTTCTAGAAGTGGTCTAGGTGTAGACTTTGTATGAAGGGCCTACCCTTTTAGGCTTACCTTAAGACTCTCATGAGTAATATAATTCATCTAATACATTATAAAGCAACCTAATACAATTACTCATGCTTGTGTGCACTCATCTCACTAAGCCACCATGTTCATACATTTGTACAAGTTTTTTTCATGCCATGACTAAGCTTAGTATAATCAAATACCTATAACTTAATGCAACCATAAAGAATTATTTAACTTAAAATTATATCTTTTTAATTCATATTATATTTCATAAAAACATCCTTTAGTTTCAACACTCCATTAATTCCCTTTGTCACATCAACCCACTACCAACTAGGGACACTCTCTCAATGACATCAACTTTATGTGATATATACCATTAACATCCATGAAAATAATAAAAAATTATTATTTTATATTAATAATAGTTTATCTACATCCATTTGATGAACTAAAATAAATATTTCTATTATTCAATCTTTTATTTCATTTATTTCTTCTTAACTTGTTCAAATAGGCCTAAAACTACCTTGTTTATACACCATCCTTGTTCATATACCACTTAGTCAGACACACACCCTTACCCTCTTAGGTAAAAAATATAATAGGTCTTATAAAATATTTTTCACATGAATAAAATAATATTTTATTCCCTTTTGGTTTTACATGACTCAATTAGGCGTCATTTCACTTTTTAGTCTCATGAAGACCTAATTCCATTAGGTATATATTTTAATGCCAAAACTTGATTCTCTTGGGCCCAAATGGATTTTTTCAAGAATTTAAAACCATTAAAACACTTATTTAATTAAATAGTATAACCTAATCCATGATTTTTTAGATCTACATCCTCCATTAATACATGTAAACCTTCTTTAGGACAAATTGCCTTGTTAGGCCTATGTGCCTTGACAAATGATCTTACAAGAATGAAGCTCAAACATAATTAAGAAAATAAAATATGAAAAAATAATTATATATAAAGAGTATAAATTATCTCAAGTTCATAAAAAAATGCATCATACACTTCCACTCAGAAGATAAGGTTTAAAGAACACCTCTACAACTTACTCAGAATTGCCAGACTACCTCAAAACTCAATCATGGTGACGTAGACCTCCAACACATATATATAAATTTTAAATGACTTAATATGAATGTAGATGATCATATTATATAATTAAACATTTATAAAATATAAATAGCTAATGGTATAATGGAAAATATTTGTCCTTCAGACCAATCTCATGACCTTATAACTCACTATCCTATCTAAACCAGACTAATCAACTTGTAAGAAACTTTTTCACCATATCCACTAACCTTAAAAACTTATACAAAAAATTATTATGTCTTAAATTTAATAAAAAAACATCTCTATTCTCTTGGGTTCATAATTGTATCATGAAAACACATTCCAATTCATCTTCTCACATGTGCCTAAGTTTTTCACTATTTACACCAGTAGGCCTGTAAGTGATTGGCTAACTTGGATGACCAATTTAGCACACTTTAAGGGTGGAATATATATATATATATATATATATATATATATATATATATATATATATATATATATACCTTCATGTAAATATATTATTATTATTATCTATCTCCTTATTTATCAATTTTTTTTTCTTAACCAATGTAACGTTTGACTACTATAATAAATTCCTTACAAACAAGCCTATTTCTACACATTTTCTCTCTTGTCTCATTGACCACCACCAAATAGAGGTACCTAAGAGATTAAAATATAATATATAAAAACTAATATATGTAAAAAAATATATTATGGGTAATTTTGATCAACATATTCAACATTGGGTCCTGATTAGGGTTTTAAGAGGGTTTAAACCTATATGTAGTGTTAACAATCATTTATAAAGAGTAGCCAATATATTAAAAAAAATGCATATAAATTTAACCTAGGACCCTTCCCCATATCTCATGAATATATTAGGTTCCATTTCAAAGTTTTTATGAGCCAATGAGCATAATAAATTCATTATCGAGTTGAGAACCCTTCATTCTAAGCACTTGAGGGACCTCTAAACAACTTTTCATGCCTTGTCCTTCAAAATAAAAACTCAAAATTTTGAAGGCTTGTACACATAAATTACAAGACCATAAAATTCCAAAAAAAACTCTCACTTTCATGAATTCACTCACTTCACCATGATATCTACACATACCTTCTCACAAGGTCTAGACTAGGTTTCACAAGAACCCTTGACTATACTCAAACATACTAACCATAATGATAACACTCAAGATGACATAAGAACACTCATAACACACTTGTATCACTACTATCATATATGAACACTCTTAAAAGCTTCATATAGACCTAAAACCTCATGACCAAGCTTTATATGACCAGACATCTTTCTTCAATATACTTGAACACCTTTGACACCTTCACCTATAAATTCACATAACCATAAGACATTAGTTACCTTAAAATTACCTATTTCCTTCAAATTCATATTTTCACATAGCTTCCTATGTAGACATTAGTTATCATTAAACATCTTCCATGACATGTACCATCCATGCTCACACCACTTATGATAATTATCATCAATGCAACACTATTATGTGTTTTAACATATCAAATAATACCATTTGTATTTAATCACCTTTGACATCAACCTTGATAGTACAATGTTGAAATGATACATATTTGACATCAATGACCATTATGCCTTTGCATGATTCACCCCTTTGACATCAATGACAACAACATGCCAACAAACTTCCCCTTTGTCATTTATGGAAAACATAATATAAAAATCAAGTCACTTCAAAATTATACTTTTACCATATAATAATTCTCCCCATTTGGATATGAATGAAAAAGGTTTTCCACAAACTACCACTGATCCTTGTACCTAAAACAACATAAATTAATGTTAAAAAAACTCAACTTAAACTCATACTAGTTGTTGAAGATAACTTTTGGAAAATTTAAATTTTACTTTAAGAAACCATGATTCTTATTAATGTCTTAACACTTCAGAAAATATATCTATAAATTTCCCCCTAACTCCATACTCTTCTCTTGTTTCACATGATGGAAACCATTCTTAGAAACATCTCTAAAAATTCTACTTTTCCCATTCTAAACTTTATCTCTTCTTGAGCTCTCTTCCCCTTTTGGTATAAGGATTATAGAGTATATGAAGCATCATATAAACATGATCTTAGTCTTATCCATATTATTTAACCTATCTTCATGTTTTATATATACCTTCTTTGACATAGACCATTTTCTTATCTACTCTAGAATCTAATGAATCATCTAATTAGCTCCCCCTTTATCCTCATTACTTGTGATCATCATATGACTCGTCAAGATTAATAGAAATTTCTCAACATCCTTCAAGTATATTGATACAAATAACACTTCTCAATATAAATCAATCTATGAATAAAATAACTCATACCTTGTAACATAGACAACCTGAAATCCTCTCAATATGAGTCCTTTGACTACAACCTCATACTTATACTAATAGAATAGTGTCTCCATGAATATTAATAGAGTCAACCCTTTTCATAAGGATATTATAACTATATTAAATCAAGGGGTTCCCAAATCTACAAACCACTTTCCTCATCTATCTTGTAATCATGATACTAATAGTTCCTCCTTAGAATTCACTTAGGCTTGACTGAAGCATTAGACTCATCCATCTTGGCATCCTTCTTCTTCTCTTTGATTGAATTATTAATACATTTAGATAACAAGTGTTCTTAATATTAATTCATGACTTATCCTTACTCTATCTTAGAAAATAATCCATCTTGACCATTGGGTTTAGTATGATCAGTCTTGAATTTCTTTGGCTTTCATACCAATGTTTGACTCTTCTCATGTACTATAGGATATCTATATACATTTTTAAGTGTTGAGGGACTTCCAAATAAATTATTATATAAGTTTTTAATGTGTCCCATATTGTAATAACTATATCAAACAATATTTTTGTATATACCTCTTAATTGATCACTCCTCCCATGGTCCCATGATAACTCATTCCTTTAGACCATATACAATCACTTGCTCTATGACCAAAAATATGACAATGAAAATAATAAACATTTAAATAATTAAAATACCTCATTATATTGGGATGCTTAATTATTCTCTTCATGTTTATATTCTTGACTTATTGATGATCACTATGAGTCTCAGATGTGAATATTTATACATAAGTCTTTGAGGTCTAACTCTTCTTGTTCTCCTTTTGGTATTATTTTAACCCAATACTTGTATTTTCATGTAGAGACCTTTGAATACTCAAAATATCACTAAAAAATTTAGTAATCTGCTCAAATCTCTGATGTGTCTTCAACTTGAATGATGCCTGATCTATTTCTGCATTCAAGGATTTGATTTTTGTTCCAAACTTGATGCATACTTATTTCTTGGTCTTAAGATTTGTAGTGACAATTTCAATCTAACTTTATATCTATTTGATGATATCCTAATGTTCATTAGTGTTTATGCTTAGTCTCTCTTCAAATATATTTATTTTATCCTCATGATCTTAGTTTTTGATTCTTCCTTCTTTAGAACTTCAACTCATCTAGAGCACTGACCAATTCTACCTCAAGGTTCACTTCAGCCTCTTCTTCATCTAATTCTTTATCATCCATAGGGCCTTCCCTTTTAAGAAACAATAATTATATATTTATATAGCCATGAATAAGGTTTCATTATTATCATTTTCATTACTATAATCATCACTATCATATGTACTTGTGTATCTTACATCAAAGGATCTATTATCTTATTTGGTATAGAAACTTCTCTTATTCTTGAATTACCCTTTGTTGCCTTCATACTTCTTGAAATAATTCTTGCTTTTATTAGGTTTATAGACCTTCTTATCATCACCATGATGTTCATCATGTTCTTCATCATGATCATTATTAGATTTATTAGGAAACTTAGATGCAAAGTGACCAATCTTACCATAGTTAAATAATTTTAATGGTAATTTACCCTTATACTTACCTCAACCTCTCCCTAGTTTTATGATAAACATGGCTTCTATCTTGTCATCATAAATATCTATGTATTCATCCTTGGATTTATTACCTTGTGATTTCTTCTCAAATTTTAATGTATATTAATTATTATAAGGTCTTATATCACTTGTTATCATTTCATATGTAATCAAGATGCCATGAAGCTCATCCATTTGTAGTGTGTTAAGATCTTTGATCTCCTCTATTGTAGACACTTTTGAATCAAACATAGAAGTCAGGGATCTTGATAAGTTTTGTACTACTATTTATTCTTATAATTTATCTCCTATACCTCTAATGATATTTACAACTTCATCTACTCTCAATAGATAAGATACAATATTTTCATCTTCCTTCATTCTTAGACTTTTAAATTGCCTATAGTGATTCTGCAAGTCTGCCAACTTAAGCTTGGTGTCTCCTTCATATATGGTCTATAAATTTTCATAAATGCCTTTGGATAGATCAAAATACATGAAATTAACAAAATTTTCTTCTAAAATACCACATAATATGGCATTCATTGCCTTAGAGTTATTATCACTTGCCTTCTTACCTACTATGTTAGTTGGTAGTGTAGAAGGTGGAATGCATCCATCAACAATATATTTCCATATGTTATAGACTGAAGACATGAGATAGGTATTCATTATGATGCTCAAAAATTCATAGTTAGTACCATTGAAGAGAGGAGCCTTATTGGTTGAAAAACCTCCTTGTACTTGTTGACTAGACATGATTGTGCTTTAGGGATGTCCTTCAAACTATTACACCTACATTAAAGAAATAGGATATTATACCAATTTTTAAAACAAAAATGACTAATATTAGAGGGGTTGAATTAGTATTCAAAATATTTCAATAAATTACACTTGAGTAATCATGAACCATTCAAACAAACATATAGATCTAGCAAGTATAAGGAACTATCCACATAAACATGATATATAAGAACAAATCACATATGTGAGAAACTCTCAAGGGGAATAAATAAATACCAATGATATAAAAAGATAGACTACAATCATATAATCAAAAAATAAATTTAGTGAAGTACTGACTCCACATGGATTACCAACCCCATGCAGCCAAGCACCCACTTGACTAGGCTTTAGTAAGTACCCATTTTCAAGGAGGAATGAACCCCCTAAATGACTCAACATAATATCATCCAGCTAATTGATTTGATCACCTTAAAAACACTATGTTCCTAAAACAATAGATTATGACCACATTATTTATCTCTTCAAACTCATTAACCCTCTCAAACTGCATTATAGGCTTCTTCACTCAACTAGGTCTCTTCAAGATTGATTAGGTCATATGACCTTGATTTTCATAAATAAAACTACTCTTAGATCTTCATGATAGTTTTTATACATCCCTATCATGGTATAAAATAACTAATTCTATTATTCAATATTATATTTCATTTTTTTCCTCTTACCTTGCTCAAATAGGTTTAAAACTACTTTGTATATATACCATTCCTTGTTCATATACCAATTAGTTAGCCACACAACCTTAAACTCTTAAATTGTACATATAATAGGTCTTAGGAAATATTTTGGACATGAATCAAATGATATTTGAGTATAATTTGTCAATGATGTCATGAAGGTGTATAAGTGAGTGGATAAAGTGCCTTGATAGTATAAGTGATAATGACAAAGTGTGTAATGTGCTTATCCTAGTGTGCTTGAAGGAGGCTTGGTTGATCTTTAGTTTTGGCATGCTTAGAGATGTTTAGGGATGAATATGGTGATTTTAGGATGTTAAAAGGGTTGTATCAGAGGTAAAATATTATTGGAGTGATTATTTTCATGAGTGGAATTCATCTAGTTCTTCATTATGTTCATCTAGGCATAATTGGCTCTATGATAGATCAATCTAAAGTAGAATTTTTATGTCATTATATCTCACACATGCAAGGGTTTCAAGAGGATATTGATATATGTTTGGATTATCCTATGTGAGGAGATCATATTATCTAAATTTCAAATCATATGATTTATTGATATATGTTTAGATTATCCTATGTGAGGAGATCATATTATCCAAATTTCAAATCATATGATTTATTGCAATAAAATATATGTGGGTGCAAAGTTGGTCCCTTAGATAGAAGTGCACTAAGTTTCAACACTTTACCAAATTTGTAAAGAATATATAATGGTCTACGTTTCATCACATTAAATATAAATGATGAAAAATGAATCTGAGATCAAATACATTATTTTTCTAAGTATAATATATATCTGAGTAAAAATTTTGGTGATGGCATATCTCATACACATGAAATTTTTAGGAGGAAATGGTGATATGGGTTTATTCATTATTTTGCCTAGTTTCTATGGTTCAAATTTGAGAACATACAATGAACAAGGTAAAAGACATATCTATGAAAATTTGGCCTTCCAAGAAGATTTAAATGTTCCATATACTTAGTAATTTTTCCATGATGTTAAAGATCTGGACTAGATGGATATCTAATGGTGTGTAGGAGTTCATATATATAGATCTACGATGCATAGTAAGTCAAATGGGTCAAAGTGTTTGATGCTTAAATTAGGTAAAAACTAAGATCCTTAATAAAATATCAATAAAGCATGTTTATTCCAAGGTGTCAGGAAGCATTGATATGAGGAAGAGTGTGTGATGTTTTACATTGAGCATAGTTAGAGACCAAGCTTCTTCAAAAGATCAACGGTGAGTGGGTGTTCATGTTAATCAAGATCAATAGAGTGTATTAAATTCAAGATTTAAAAGTGATAGAGATTTAACAAGGTAAAGGTTGATATTATTAAAATAAAATTAATGGTACTTGATTAATATAAGTATCAAGGACACAAGATGATAGCATAGTGTCTAAGGTTTAATTATGACTATTGGCATTTGAAAATTAACGAAGGAAAAACTAGTTCACAGTGTTTGTGCCATAAATTTTGATTGAAGAAAAATTTGAAGATGATGTAAAAAATAAAAGCTAAAGAATATACTCCATGGTGCATCCAAGGAATGTGATTAGGAGGTCTAAATGTATGTATATAAAAATATATTGAGCTCCAAATTTGATTATGTGATTAATCATGTTCTACAAGTGACCCAAGAAGGTTGTTTGAGCTTATTTTATTGATTTTTAGTTGTCTCATGATGAATTATGTATTGGAAAGTGTTGTATAATACTTGTGGATTATTTGTGTGGTATTTGGAAGCTTCACAAATTGATATTCAATATGAATAAAGCTTAATAAGGCTATGTGTTCATTCATGGTGTCCTTATGAATAAGGCTATTATTTGAATTGAATGAGATTACATAGAAGAGTGTAATGATGACTATAAACATTTTATAATTTCAAAGAGATCAGGTTTAGGGGACCTATGCATTTTAAAGTGGTTTTGTGTTCTTGTTTTTTCTTGATAAAGTGCTAAATGGGTGAATAAATCTCCATGAGACCTATAAGGGATATAAAGGCATAATTGAAAGGTGCAGTAGCTTAAAGGTGACCCATGGATCCTATGGACAAAATTTTGAGGATGGTATTGATGTGTGGATTCATATTTTATAATCCTTAAGGTTCAAGGCATGCCTAATGGCCAACCAAGATGTTATTCATGAAGGATCTATATATATTGAAACCAAAAGAGATGGTTTATAGATGTGAACGAGGTGTATGCATGTGAAAGATGTGAAGGAAGGAGAGGGAGAGTTACTAGTAGATGATTTGATAATTAGAGGATATTGAGGAATTTTTGTATGACCATTTTGTCATGTTATTGATGTGGTGATACAGTTTTTGCTGAGGATTGAAGAGTGATCCAAAAGGTGGCTTTGGATGTATTGAGTGTGCAGAGTTGAAGAGAGGTAATATAATTTATATATCCATCAAATTGGTAGGAATTTAGTGTTAAGGAGATATTATATTCATAGATTTTATTGTGGATACTCAACATCTAGGGGGTTGTATCCTCCTTGCAAGGTGAAACTTGATAAAAGTCTAGTTATTATGGTTTCTTAGCTAGATAGGTATTATAATACCTTGTGGGGTTGTAGTCTCACTAAATAATGGATTGTAGCTCTTTGATTAGAGGCAGATGGTTTAAATTAGTACTTATTATTATAGGATAATAATCTAATTATAAGTTGCAGTGGGTTTTCTCCCCCAAGAGGCCTTCCCACATATGCCATGTGTTTTATGCTTGATCTTCCATTGTACCTCTTGTTCTTTCCTATGAATGATATGTATGATTAATGAAATGATTTTGGTAATAGATTAAGAATTTAAAATGATTAAAATTTAAGTTGGATTATTTGGGCTCACTGATCTAGCCCCTTCTTAGTGATTATACCTATAATAATCCATATCAGAGTAGGTCCTTTGGTAAAGGCTTGATATATTGAAGGTGATATAATGTGTAATATCGGTAGTCATCAAGGAGATTTGGCTACTAATAAATCAAATTTTTTTAATGGATCTAATTATAATTTTTTGGAGTCTAAGGATTGGAACCTACATCATGTCCCTAGGGTTTGACATTTGTTAATCTGCTATGGATGGTTATTTTACACCTACTATTCCTCCATCTAGTGTTCTAGATAAGAAGATGTTTGAGAATAATTTTAAGGCAATGAATTCTATCAATTGTGATATTTAAAATAATTAATACACCAAGGTAATCCATTGTATATATGCCAAGGAAATGTGGAATAAATTGAAGACTATTTATGAAGGAGACTCAAAATTTAAGTTGGCAAAGTTGTAGACTCAATAAAGACAATTTGAGAGTCTTAAGATGAAGGAAGAATATTCTATGGCATCTTTTCTAAAGAGAGTTTATGAGATTGTGAACATCATCAGAGGTCGTAGAGAAAACCTTGAAGAGGCCACTATAGTTCAAAAGGTATTCAGGTCTCTTTTTATCAAGTTTGATTCAAAAGTGTCTAATGTAGAAGAAAGTTAGGATTTTATTATACTGAAGATAGATGAATTATATGGCATCCTTAATGCATATGAGATGATAATAAATGATGATATATCACTAAATAAGGAATCAACATTAAAAATAGAGATGAAGCCTAAGAAATAAGTTCTAAGGTAAGAAACCTAAGGAGGATGACATTTTTGATATTGATGAGGATGAATTGGTTACTTTGTTTACAAGGAAATTGAAAATAGGTTCACACAAGTATAAGGATAAACTACCCTTCAAATGATACATTTTTGGAGAGATAGGACATTTTGATAGAAATTTACCTCATAAGAGTGATGATGAATAACATGGTTAAGACCAAGATGAAGACAAGAAGATGAAATGCTTAATGTCTGCCTAGTCTGAAATATAGGTGATCCAAACTTCCTTTTGAGTCTTTATTTTTTATATCTAGCATGTGTTTGATTTATTAGAATTAGCCTATGTTCTAATTTTTTTTTGTGAATAGAAAATTAGGAGCCTAATCTCTATGATAAACCTCTATGAATTCCCCCTATTTTGAGGGTAATTGTGAAACCTATGTAATAATTCTCCTAAAAATAAGTATCTCTACCAAATGTGTTAGCCAAAGCATGTGCATGGTATTCTAATATAATGTACAAGTATAACATCAAAATTTAAATGAATCTAAGCATAAGAAATGTAATATTTATGTTATAATTTATCATCACACAAGAGTGTCAAGATATATGTAATCAATATGTATATCATCAAATCTAAGTAACTACCTAGGGGGATAGGGCGTGATGCCCATCATAGATCTCAAGTAGGAAGGATAGATGCATGAGGTGCCTCATGGCATAAAAACCTTGTGTGTGTTTATGAAAATAAAATACAAGTGTCATGATGTATAAGCATACATATAAGTTTCATGGTATAGAAGCATACAAAGAATCATACATACAAGCACATGAGGCATTCAAAAATAAACTAAGGGTCCAAAACACAAGAGACATGGGAACATGTCACTAAATATGAGAATGAAGGCATATAAGGACATGTTAAAATGTCCACATATGCAAGAAATAAGAAATATGGTGTAGACCCACATAGAATGACATGTTTAAATGTCCACACATAGAAGTAGGAAATCACACACAATGGACATGGGCACATATCTAAGGCATACAAATAGATAAGTGGTGTAGAGCCAAAAAAATGGCATATTCAAATGCCCTCAAATATGGAATAAGCATAGGAAACACAATAAAGTCTAAATTAGGAAATATATAAATGAAATCATGTATAACTATGTATTAAAACTCTATGTAGATACTAACATACATATATATTGAGTGTAACTAGAGATAGCTAGAAAAAATTTGAGAAATGAGGAACACTGATCAATAATAAGATAAATCAATGCATATAATTGAATGTATAGTATGTAAAGATAAAAAATGGTAATAGTAATAATGTATGAGATACCCCTAAGTGGGCAGATGTATGAAATATATAAACCTGGATCAGTGTAAATGCAACCAATGGGAAAATGATAGCGGGTCTAGATTAGTGTTGTGGACTAAAGTCTTGTATGGAATCTTCAAGAATTTGACAAGAACAAGTGAAGCATATATGTATGATAAAACCAACTATAATGTGATATCTAGCAATATTCAATATATGGAAAGTAATATAAATGTAAACATATCAATGCATATGATATGTAAAATTTATGATTTTGAAATATCTGACTTTTTTGTATTTTGACATGTTATATATATATATATATATATATATTATGATTAGAATCTACATACAAGAAAATGAAATTAAACTATATAAAAGGAGAGAGAGAGAAGCAAGTATGTATAAGGTTAGAAACCATACTAACCAATGAGTCTCATGGGACACTCACTAGCACTATGGCCTATATAAAAAATATAAATGATAATCTCTCAGTGTGATTGCTATGTTATAGTTGAATGTTGCTGTAGTATAATTCAAGTATTATTCATTATCAGAATCATAATAACTTAGAGCGTTAGAGTGAATTTCCTAATGTTGTGGAGTTGACCTTTATGAATTGTGTTTTAGAATATTGATTGCGATTTTTGCCTTGGAAATTGTGCTTATTATAGACATACAGTGTTATGGAGGCTCTTTTTCTAGAAATCCTTGTTTGAGAATGTTTGTTGGATGAGTAAGATTTTGACTCTAAAACTTAAGATATTTATCTTTGTTAAGCATGGGATATACTAAGAGGGGGGGTGAATCAATATATCATATATCTTATAAAACTTTGCCTTAACCAAAATCCACCTAATCCAACATTCAAGATATGCAATAAAAATCAAACAATAAACACCACACAAGATAGAGAGAGACACCAGATATAACATGGGAACCCAAAGTGGGAAAAACCATATAGAACAATTTCAAGTATATGAATGAGCACCAACCCAAACAATATTCACAAGCAACAACTTATAGGAGCACCAACCCATAGGATCACCAACCCCTTTATCGAGCACCAAAACAACAACAATTCATGAGCATGAACCTAGAGGAGCACTAATGCCTTTGCCAAGCACCAACCCAACTATAATTCATGAGCACCAACCCACAGGAGCACCAACCCCTTTGCCGAGCACCAACCCATCAACTATTCATGAGCACCAATCCCTTTGTCAAACACCAACCCAACAATAATTCATGAGCACCAACCCATCAGAGCACCAACCCCTTTGTGTATACCACACACCTATCTCTCAATGTTGCTATCTCAACAAATGATAGTTCAATACAACATCTCTTTCCTCTCTCTCACCTTTTCTCTTCTAAGCTATATATAAAAAATAAAAATCATATTATTCTATCTCAAATGATATTCTAAGCTAGATATTACAATATCAAATCAATCTCTATCTCTCATTTTACAAATGGCTTCTCGAGCCTTTATTTATATCTTTCCAAATGACCTTTGGCCTTCCCCCTTTGTGACCCTTCGATCCTCATGGAAAATGGTGCCAAACTTGTATGACCCTTCATATCCTTGCCTTTGAAAAGTCATGTGGTGACCCTTCATGAGAAAAATTGTCCTTCCCTCTTTTGTCCTTATCTTGGTGACTTTTCGTATTCCTTAAAGTGTCCCTTCATGATAAATTGCACCCTTCCTCTTTTGTCTTCACTTGGTGACTCTTGGAATTCCCCAAGATGACTCTTCATGCGAAAATGTGTCCCATCCCTCTTTTGTCTTTACCCCATGACTCTTTGAATTCTCTATGGGCCCTCTTTTATCTCATATGCAACCAAAAATATATTTGTTAATATTAAATAAATATTAACTCACATTAGCCAAGATATATCTATTAAAAACAATATTAAATGCAATGGGGCCTTGATCACCAATAATGCTAGACCTTTGACATCAATGAAAATATTTCAAACAATCTCCCCCTTTGTCATTGATGGCAACCTCAATCCTAAAACTACCACATCCTGTCACCTACATATCCTGTCATTTGAAAACATACAATAACTCCCCCTTACTGTAGCAAGCTATACCTATTTCTTGTACCTATTTCTGCACCTATACCTGTACTTGTTATTCTCCCCCTTTGACATCAATGGCAAAGGGCCTTCCTAGAGATAACACTTAGCTCCCCCTCAACTAATGCTGAACATCAATGGTAGGAAGTAATATAGATTACTCCTAACTCCTCTCATAGATCTTTGAATGTGTCCTTTGATCGTGCCTTTGAGAAGATATCTGACAATACATATACATTGTTCCATGTCCTTTGAGCATCTGCAATTAACTCATTTAAATCTTTTCTTCTAATCTCACAACCTTATTTATGAAACTTTAATGTGTATCCTTGATCACATATTTGACTAACACTTAATAGATTATTATTAAGACCTTTTACATAAAAAAACATTTTTAGTCTTAGTTCTACCATAATCCAAACTCAAAGTACCTTTTCCAGCTATCTTGGCAGTGGTTTTATTATGAATCTCACTGTATCACCATTGATCTTATTTAGAGTAATGAGCTTACTTTTATCTCCTATAATATGCCTCGAACATCCGCTATCAATTAACCATGGCTGATCTTTACCTCTTACATGCAGGGCTGTCTGAACCATCATAGAATCTTTAGGGTGTTTCTTTTGCCATGAACATGTCTGAACCTTCTTCTTGATGAATGGAGCTTTGAAACTCTGATCCTTCTTGACTGACTCAAACATGCTTCTACAATACCGAGCTATGTGTCTAAAGTTATTTTACTTGTAACATAATATGGTCTCTTCATCAAAGCTTGATAGAGGAGCAAAAGAGTTGTGGCTTCTACTTGACTCTACTTGAGTTTCCTTCTCCTTATTTCTGAAATTGTTAGCTCTTTTTATACATTCTAATTTCTTGTGACCATATCCATTATAATAAAAAAATAGCCATAAAAATAAGACCTATTTGTATATCTCTGACCTGATTGCCTTTTTTAGCTTTGTTCTTAGTAGCCTTCTCTATTTGAAATGTCCTCTGTATTCTTCATTTCTCCCCTTTTTGTTTCCTCTATTGTAAGAGCTTTAGCATAGCTCTTTTTCTTTTCAAATCTGATCCCTGTCTTATTTAAATTTTCTTTTTGACTTTCCAATATTCTATTTAGCATGTTAGTGCTATCCTCAAATTTTGAATCACTAACTACTTTATCATTGACTGCTTTCTCAATATCTTCTTTTAAAGAGGCAATTTCAATAACATACCTTTCACATTCTTTTCTTACTATTTCCAACTCTGATGTGAGATCTTCTTCATTCTTCTTGGCTTCTTCAAAGTGTGCTTGTAGATCTTCAATCATTTCCATTGAATCCTATTCATTTGTCTTGATCTGGTGCTTTAATCTTTGATTCTTCTTCTCAACAACTTTTAACTCTTCTAGGGCACAAATGAGTTCTCCTTCTATATTCACTTCAGATTCCTCCTCTTTTTCTTCTTGATCATCTTCATATATGGCCATGAATAGAATCTCTTCTTCTTCTCAATCGCTGACTCCACTATCTTCGATTGAGCTAGGATCCTTAGAATACAGGCTCTTCTTCTCGAATCCCTTCTTGGATTTGCCTTTGAAATTCTTCTTGTATGTAGGCTTTTCTTCTTCATCATCATTACCTTTATTTGGGCATCTAGCTAAAAAATGTCCAATATTTCCACAATTAAAACATTTAAAAGGTAATTTTCCTTGATATTTACCTATTCCTCTTTTCGGCTTGTGAATGAAAAGTGCTCTTTTGTCATCTTCATCATCACTAGAAGTATCACTTGATTCTTAAATCTTAGCTTTCTCTTTCTTTGATGTCTTGAAAGCCACTTCTCTCTCTGAGGGTTTATCTTTTTCTGTCCACATCTCATATGCCATGAGTATACCATGAAGCTCATCCATCTTTAGCTTGACTAAATTCTTCATCTCCTCGATTACCAAAACCTTTGCATCATATCTCATTGGTAGAGATCTCAAAACCTTTTGCACCACCATTGACACATCCAAAGTTTCTCCAAGACCTTGAATTTGATTTACGATTTGATCAACTCGCAAAAGATAACTTGCTATATCTTCTTCTTCTTCCATCTTCAAACTTTCTAACTATCTTCTAAAAGTCTGAAGCTTAGCTTGATGAACCTTTCCATCACCTTTATAAATACTCTCAAGTTTTACCCAAGTTTGGTGAGTAGATTTACATTACATAACTTTGACAAATTCAGATTCACATAAACCACATAAAATAACATTTAAAGCTTTAACATTACATTCAATTGCCTTCTTTTCTACTAGAGTAATTGTAGATGTTTGTGGCTCTTCATATTCCTCCACCACTGCTTTCCATATGTTGAATCCAAGGGCCATCAAATAAACCTTCATTCTCATGCTCCAAAAAGCATTATTCATCCCATCAAACAAAGGTGCCTTATTTGTAGAAAATCCTTCCTGTGACCCAGCCATCATGCTTTCCTGATCTATCTTCAAGCTATAAAACTTTTCAAAAAAGACCATGCTCTAATACCAATTGTTAAGCACATGATATATTGAGAAGGGGTTGAATCAGTATATCATATATCTTATAAAACTTTCCCTTAACCAAAATCCACTTAATTAAATATTCAATATATGCAATAAAACTCAAATAGTAAACACCACACAAGATAGAGAGAGACACCAGATATAATATGGAAACCCAATGTGGGAAAAACCATAGAGAATAATCTCAAGTATATGAATGAGCACCAATCCAAACAATATTCAAAAGCACCAACTTGCAGGAGTACCAACTGCTTTTTGAGCATCAACCCACAAGAGCACCAACCCCTTTGCCGAGCACCAACCTACATGAGCACCAACCCCTTTGACGAGCACCAACCCCTTTGCTGAGCACCAACCCACCATATATTTGTGAGCACCAACCCATAAGAGCACCAACCCCTTTGCCGAGCACCAACCTAGCAAAAATTTGTGAGCACCAACCCACAAGAGTACTAACCCCTTTTTTGAGCACCAACCCATAGGATCACCATCCCCTTTGTGTATACCACACACCTATCTCTCAATGTTGCTATCTCAACAAATGATAGTTCAATACAACATATCTTTCCTCTCTCTCACCTTTGCTCTTCTAAGTTAGATATAACAAATACAAATCATATTCTTCTATCTCAAATGCTCTTCTAAGCTAGATATTACAATATCAAATCAACCTCTATCTCTCATTTTACAAATGGCTTCTCAAGACTTTATTTATAGCTTTCCAAATGGCCTTTGGCCTTCCCCCTTTGTGACCCTTCAATCCTCATGGAAAATGGTGCCAAACTTGTATGAACGTTCATATCCTTGCCTTTGAAAAGTCATGTGGTGACCCTTCATGAGCAAAAATGTCCTTCCCTCTTTTGTCCTTATCTTGGTGACTTTTCGTATTCCTTAAAGTGTCCCTTCATGAGAAATTTCACCCTTCCTCTTTTGTCTTCACTTGGTGACTCTTAGAATTCCCCAAGATGACTCTTCATGGGAAAATGCATCCCAACCTTCTTTTGTCTTTACCCCATGACTCTTTGACTTCTCCATGGGTCCTCTTTTGTCTCATATGCAACCAAAAATATATTCTTTAATATTAAATAAATATTAACTGACATTAGCCAAGATATATCTATTACAAACAATATTAAATGCAATGGGGCCTTGATCACCAATAATGCTAGACCTTTGACATCAATGACAATATTTCCAACAATCTTTATATAACATGTCCTATGTATCTATATGTTTTACATTGATAAATTGTATCTATGAATGATGTGCCTTAAGATGTTGAATAAACCCCAAACCTTGTT
Source organism: Torreya grandis (assembly GCA_037957365.1). Lineage (NCBI taxonomy): Eukaryota > Viridiplantae > Streptophyta > Pinopsida > Cupressales > Taxaceae > Torreya > Torreya grandis. Next base: position 268,912 of record JARHVA010006559.1, on the reverse strand, counting down.
TACCATTGTTATCAACTTATAAAATAGGAGAAATGGTGCCTTGGGCCTATTTGGCCAAACCTTGACCATGATAATCATAATATTGTAGATACTTTTGACCAAACCAATACCATACTAAATGTTTAGCCTCATTTTGGAGAGGTATATTTTCTTGATTTATCTTTTATTTTTGTACTATTTCTTGTTGTGATTGTGTTTTTGTAACCTTTTATTATTTTAAGTTATGCTTTTGTGATCATTTTTGTATTGTTTCTAAATTTGAAACTTTTTAAATTGGTAGATGTGCTAGTGTATGTTTTTTGGATGAAGTGTTATTATCTGAGTCATATGTATCCATGATCTACTATATTTTACTTTTAAATACTAAACATGAATCAGTGTGGTGCCCATGCATTATATGATATGCATCAAAAAGATCTAGATCTCCTCATTGGGTGTATATGAGGTAGGTTGATCAGCTTAGCTTTAATAATTTCCCTTAGTGTCTCACTTGAAATCTTGTTTTTACCTTTGAATTATTTTTGAATCACTAGTTATAGATGTACTTTGTTTTAATTTATGATTTGGATATGTAACATTATTTCCCATAAATTGGCTAGCTGAAGATGTATATATATGATTAACACTATTGTGCCCTAGATGCCTTCATATTATAAATTGATTTTAAAATGTTGTAATATTATCATGTAGTATTTTATTTTTATTTTTTAAACCTATAATTATCTTTATCATACTAATAATTTGATCACATAGTGTTTCACAAGTTCAAACCCTAGCTATTTCTATTTGAACATGTATGTACATACTATATATGGAAGAGGTGTGAATAGGTAGAGTAGGGGGATTAGTGACAGTGTTATATGATACTTCATCTCATGGAGGAATGATATAATGGACCTATTTAGATGGAAAGTATCTATCTTCTTCATGGAGATGAGGAGGAAGAGATTCTTTCTTATGCATAAGATATGACATTGAAACTTGAAACATAGTTGTTATCTTATGTGCTAAATCCTATATGTGTGTATAGATTTGTATATTAATGGAATTTGACATAGGATAAATATAACATGATATGATACATTAAATCTATTTCAATTGATATAAAACATCATCTATACATGTGTTTATCTTTTCTGAGTTCATTCCAAATTAAAATAAACAAATATTTACATGAAAGTACTATAATTTTCAATAAGAAGTGATTAATTTCTTATATCATTATGATCATGATTTTATAAATAAGAAGATATATGGATCTAAAACTTGAGTATAAATAGAAAAAGGATACAAACCCTAAGTGGCTGTATGTTAGGGTTATATTAAAATAGGGTTTCTTTGCAACAATTTAAATGCTATGTAAATAAATAAAAATATTAATATGTAATTGATTTAATTAGCTAGGTAGTCTA